>OY992876.1:313751006-313870209 GCA_963921405.1 Cepaea hortensis | reverse complement strand
ATTCCAGCAATGAGGACTTCAGCAGCAGTTCGTAACCGTACAAGATTGGCTTCTTACTCGTATCCTACAAGACGACAGTGTCAGTCGTTTACATGATAATCTTGACAATTCTGTCGAAAGCTTCTACTGTCTTCTTCTGCTTCGTCTGTCTCTTCTTCTTCTTCTTCTTCTTCTTCTTCTTCTTCTTCTTCTTCTTCTTCTTCTTCTTCTTCTTCTTCTTTGTCAAAGATCCCCACAGGAGCTTAGAGAGTTAAGACGGAGCTATACAGAGAACACCAGACAGGAGAGACACAGGCACTATATTTAGCTTGACAACAGGACACACTCGTGTCAACTAATAGGTCATTGAGTGCTGATGAGCGACGGTTTCCCAAGAGTATAGGGAACTCGCCTCTCGACAAGTAACTGGAGAATACCAGTTACTTGAGTTAACTAACCAAACGTGCTGGGACTCTACGCACGCAAACTCGCCAGCGCACGAAGGACTGAATGTCCGTGGTTCAACGCGCAACTACCAGCGTGCGGCAGACTGGGACAAGGACTGATAGAGAGCAGACGTGTTCGCTAGGAACCTTATATAGTTTATCAGCAATAGTGTTAGCTAGGCTTTAGATTCCAATTAGTTAATAGTATCATTGTGTTCACCTCTTAAATGCATCTGTGAAACATACCATGTTGTTAATTATCCATGAAGTATTCCGCTCGCAGAGCTTGTGTGTAAATAGCTCTAAATAAAAATGTATCCTTTTGTAAACCACACGTGTTATTGATTCGTGTCGTGCAAAAGTAGGGAGTCCTGAATTACCTGTCGCAAGTAGGTTGCTGACACTTCTTCTTCTTCTTGAGTGTCTCTTCTTCTTTCGTTCGCATGACATAGACCGTATATATCTGCAATGCTGTTTCTTGAATAACATCAATGTCATTTTTAGTTCACTCAGTGGTCCATAGAGTTCGTCTTCCACTATTGTTTCTCTAGATTTACCTAGATGTGTCGTAGAGAGACAAAGAGAGACACAGGGAGATAAAGAGAGACACAGTGAAAGAGTGTAAGACAGGGTGCGAAAGAACGAAAGAACGAACTTATTTTCCTAGGGTCACACATTGAATACGCAGACCCTTCTTACATTGAACCTTCCAATCATTAATCATTCGTACATCAAGAGAGAGAGAGAGAGAGAGAGAGAGAGAGAGAGAGAGAGAGAGAGAGAGAGAGAACGAGAAGGGCAGTGAAAGAATGAGACAGGGAGTGATAGAGACAAATAGAGACTTGCTGAGACAGACAGCTAGTCAGAAAGATGGAGTGACTGAGAATGAAACAGTGACAGACAGCTAGCCTCGCCAGCAAGGGACGGAAAGTTACAGAGAAAGTCATACAAATAGAGTGAAACAGAGGGAGAGGGAGAGAGGGAGAAAAGAGATAGAGAGGGAGAGAGAAAGTGAAAGAGAGAGAGAGTGTGTGTGTGTGTAGGCCAGAGAGAGATAGTGACAGATAGTGAGAGAGAGATGGGGAGAGATAGGGAGGAAAGAAAATGAAAGACAATGATATATATATATATATATATATATATATATATATATATATAGAGAGAGAGAGAGAGAGAGAGAGAGAGAGAGAGAGAAAGAGAGGATAAGCCATAGAATGAGAGAGACCAATAGTTAGAGAGAGCATAAGCCAGAGAGAAAGAGAGAGAGAGAGAGAGAGAGAGAGAGCGTAAGCCACAGAGAGAGAGAGAGAGAGAGAGAGAGAGAGAGAGAGAGTGCATAAGCCAGAGAGAGGGGGTAAGCCAGAGAGAGAGGGTAAGCTAGAGTGAGAGTGTGTGTGTGTGTGTGCTCGCGTCTGTGTGTTTGTGTGTGTGTGAGAGAGAGAGAATTAGAGAGACAGGGAGAGTCAAAGAAGGACAGATGTAACGAAAGAGACTTTGAGAGAGACAGAGACAGATGAGAGAAACATGGGAATACAGAGAAAGACAAGAAAGACAGAGTGAGGCAAATACACATTGAGACAGAGATGAACAACAGACCGGTATAGGTATAGAGGACCTTGCTACCTCGGCATCAAAGCATAATTTTTCTAAAAATTGGACTATACACTACGTCAAAGGGAAAACATCCATGTTATAATACAGTTCATCACAACCAAAAGCGAAGTAGCGTCCCTTATTGATCAGTGCACATATTCAAATTCATGAGGGCGCTCGAGTATGTGCGTTTGTGTATAATGTAGGAGATCGTTTGCAGAACGTTGCTTTGATTACAGAAGATGGTGGTCAGTTTGACATTATGGAACGGAGGAACATCAGTATCAGAAATGATTGGCAGCACATCAGACAGAATGTTGTGGGCAGTTATGGATTACAAGACGTCAGACAGACATAGACTATAAGACGCCACACACCTGAGTATTGATACTGTCTGTCTGTGTCAGACATAATTTCAACGGCGTATATTATTACTGATACATTTACAGACGGACGGACAGATAGACAGACAGACATAAAGACAGACAGAGGCTTCTCCTATTTCGGGTTGTATATTTTCAACTCTATGCATGATGATGGCAGGCACGCACACACACACACACACACACACACACACACACACGCACGCACGCACGCACGCACACACACAAACATAGAGAGACATATAGACAGGCAGACAGATAGATAGCAAAAACAATATATCATTGTCAAATCAGTTAAAGTATTAACAAACAGTTCCGCGTGGGGTTTTGTAAGCGCCAATGTCATGTCTGTGGGGGACTGAAAGTCAGTCAATAAGTTAATTACTGTCATTGTTGCTTTAGTTATCGCTGAAGGGATTATTTATTTTTCTCGGTAGTGTAATTTTATGTCTACCATAAATAAGCTGAGCAACAATTGTTGTTGTTGTTGTTGTTGTTGTTGTTGTTGTTGTTGTTTTGTTGTTGTTGTTGTTTCTATACAACAATCTTCATAAAGATAACGATGTGTCTGATACGGCTCGGGATCTGCTGTGGTGTAGTGGCTGGTATTCTCGCCCGACCTTATGTTCGAATCCCATAGATATTTATACAAATGGATGTGGACAAACAGGTTGACTGGCCTACAAGAGGTAGCAGGAATTGTACTGGGACATAAAGGCGGTCGGTATTCTATTCACCACACGACTCATCCAGTGTCGACAAGTCTATGAAAATTGAAAATACGGGATTCAACCATTTACACAATTCGCTTAAATGATTTAGTGCCGACAGAAATGCGACCTCCCATTTGAACAAAAGGATGGTATATCGCCATACTAAGTTCATTGTGTTATTTGTTTTGTTTCGTGGTATCTTCTGCGATTTCAATGCTCACTGAACAGACATTTACATAATAATACTCGTTAATTTGGTTGTGTACCACGTTTAGTCCACATCTACGTTGTTTGGTCACTGAATCGATTCAGTGCGGGGAAAGAGATCTTGACTATGTTACTGAAGAGGTTCTGGGCATCGTAACGTGATCGACATCAGCCATCGAAGGTTGTAGATGTATGTGTCCTGATGTTGTTGGGTGTTAACATTCTCATTTTCTGCAAGAAAAGTTTCTCACAGGTAAAAATTAACAAACAACACTGTCCTTATGAGAGGGAGAGAGAGAGAGAGAGAGAGAGAGAGAGAGAGAGAGAGAGAGAGAGAGAGAGAGAGTAAGGAGAGAGAGAGAATAGGGGTGAGCAAGGGAGGGAGAGAGGCAGTGAGAGAAGGGGAGAGAGGGGCAGTGAGAGAGCAGGTATAGAATGGCGAAGGGGGGGGGTGGAAACAGAGAAACAGAGAAATACAGACAGACAGACAGGCAGACAGACAGACAGACAGACAGACAGACAGACAGACATTGATAGAGACAGATTGACAGACAAACATATATAATGAGAGAAAGAGACAGTAATAGAGACAGACATATATAATGAGAGAAAGAGACAGACATATATAATGAGAGAAAGAGACAGACATGTATAATGAGAGAAAGAGACAGTGATAGAAACAGGCATATATAATGAGAGAAAGAGACAGTGATATAGACAAACAGACAAACAGACAGATACAATAAGAGAAAGAGACAATGGTAGAGACAGACAGACAAAAAACGAGATGAATGAGACAGTAATAGAGACAGATAGACAGACAGACAGATATAATGAGGCACAGAGACAGTGATAGAGATAGTTTGATATAGCGAGATGAAAGAGACAGTGATACAGACAAATAGACAGAAAGACATATATAATGTGAGAAAGAGACAGTGATAGAGACAGATAAACAAACAGACAGATATAACGAGATGAAAGAGATAGTGATAGAGACAAATAGACAAACAGACAGATATAACGAGATGAAAGAGATAGTGATAGAGACAGATAGACAGACATGTGTAATGAGAGAAATAGTGATAGAGACAGACTGTCAGATAAATAGATACAGACAGACAGATAGGCAGACAAACAGAGAGAGGCACCTCATACAGACCTCAAATCTTATTTGAAAACTCAAAGTTCGTGTATGTTATATCGAAAGATTGTTCAATGTTAAAATTCAGTAAAATTAAGAAACGGTTTCAATAATGGCTTGTTACTAGACACCATGGACAGCAGATCAGTGTGAAAGTGTGAACCGTTGATACATAATATCAACTGTCGTGGCAGTCTCGTGTCATCTGTGGATTGTGTTAGCAACACACCAGACGGGAACATTATCTACACCATAAGTGTAGGATACATGTGTGGAACCTTTGTGTGTGTGTCTTTACGTGCGTCTGTGTGTGTGTGTGTGTGTGTGTGCAGGTGTGTGTCTTTGTGTGCATGTCTGTGTTTCTGTGTTTGTATGTGTGTCCATGTGTGTATGTGTTCGTGTGTCTGTGAGTGTGTGTGTGTGTGTGTTTGTGTCTGTATGTGTGTCTGTGTGTGTCTGTGTGTGTGTGTGTGTCTATTAATCTGTGTCTCTATGAATCTGTGTGTGTGTGTGTCAGTATGTGTCTGTGTCTTTATGTGTGTATGTGCGTATGTCTGTGTGTATGTGAGTGTTTGTGTATTTTTAAGTGTGTATCTATGTGTGTGTCTTTGTGTGTGTATTTGTGTCTGTGTATGCATATCTCTGTGTTCATGTTTGTGTGTGCTTGTGTGTCTGTATGTGTGTGACTGTGATTGGTATCTTTTGGTGTGTGTGTATGTGTATGTGTGTGTGTGTGTGTGTGTGTGTGTGTGTGTGTGTGTAATTGCGTGTATGTGTGTCTATTTGTGCCTCTGGTGTGTGTGTGTCTGTCTGTGGTGTGTGTCCGTGTATATGTGTATGTCTGTGTGTATATGTCTGCGTGACTACATCTGCGTGTCCGTGGTGTGTGTGTGTGTGTGTGTGCCCGTGTGTGTGTGTGTGTGTGTGTGTGTGTGTGTGTGTGCCGGTGTGTGTCTTTGTGTGTAAGTCTGTGTTTCTGTGTTTGTATGTGTATCCGTGTGTATATGTGTTCGTGTGTCTGTGGGTGTGTGTTTGTTTGTGTCTGTATGTGTATCTCTGAATTTGTGTGTGTGTGTGTGTGTGTGTGTGTGTGTGTGTGTGTGTGTGTGTGTGTGTGCCGGTGTGTGTCTTTGTGTGTATGTCTGTGTTTCTGTGTTTGTGTGTGTCCGTGTGTATATGTGTTGGTGTGTCTGTGAGTGTGTGTTTGTTTGTGTCTGTATGTGTATCTCTGAATTTGTGTGTGTGTGTGTGTGTGTGTGTGTGTGTGTGTGTGTGTGTGTATTAATCTGTGTGTCTATGAATCTCTGTGTGTGTTTTAGTATTTGTCTGTGTCGTTATGTGTGTATGTGCGTGCGTATGTACGTATGTGAGTGTTTGTGTGTTTTTATGTGAGTCTCTATGTGTGTGTGCCTTTGTGTGTGTACTTGTGTCTGTGTGTGCATGTCTGTGTGTGCATGTCTGTGTGTGCTTGTGTGTCTGTATGTGTGTGACTGTGATTGGTATCTTTGGTATGTGTGTGTGTGTGTTTGTGTAATTGCGTGTATGTGTGTCTGTGTGTCTCTGGTGTGTGTATGTATGTGTGTGTGTATGTGTGTGGTGTGTCCGTGTATATGTGTATGTCTGTGTGTCTGTGAGTATGTGTCTGTGTGACTACATCTGCGTGTCCGTGTTGTGTGTGTGTGCGCACGTGTGTGTGTGTATGTGTGCCGGTGTGTGTCTTTGTATGTGTGTCTGTGTTTCTGTGTTTGTATGTGTGTCCGTGTGTGTATGTGTTCGTGTGTCCGTGAGTGTGTGTGTTTGTATCTGTATGTTTATCTCTGTGTTTGTGTCTGTGTGTGTGTGTGTCTATTAATCTGTGTATCTATGAATCTGTGTGTGTGTCAGTATGTGTCTGTATCTTTATGTGTGTATGTGCGTGTGTCTGTGTGTATGTGAGTGTGTGTGTGTGTGTTTTATGTGTGTCTCTATGTGTGTGTGTCTTTGTGTGTGTATTTGTGTCTGTGTGTGCATGTCTGTGTTTGCATGTCTGTGTGTGCTTGTGTGTTATGTACGTGTGTGACTGTGATTGGTATCTTTGGTGTGTGTGTGTGTTTGTGTGTGTGTAATTGCGTGTATGTGTGTCTGTGTGTGTCTCTGATGTGTGTGTGTGTGTGTCTGTGATGTGTGTCTGTGGTGTATGTCCGTGTATATGTGTATGTCTGTGTGTCTGTGTCTGTGTGACTACATCTGCGTGTCCGTGGTGTGTATGTGTGTGTGTGTGCGCACGTGTGTGTGTGTGTGTGCTGGTGTGTGTCTTTGTGTGTATGTCTGTGTTTCTGTGTTTGTATGTGTGTCCGTGTGTGTATATGTTCGTGTGTCTGTGAGAGTGTGTGCGTTTTTGTGTCTGTATGTGTATCTCTGTGTTTGTGTGTGTGTGTCTATTAACCTGTGTGTCTATGAATCTGTGTATGTGTGTAAGAATGTGGCTGTGTCTTTATGTGTGTATGTGCGTGTGTCTGTGTGTATGTAAGTGTTTGTGTGTTTTTATGTGGGTCTCTATGTGTGTGTGTCTTCGTGTGTGTATTTGTGTCTGTGTGTGCATGTCTGTATGTACTTGTGTGTCTGTATGTGTGTGAATGTGATTGGTATCTTTGGTGTGTGTGTGTGTGTGTTTGTGTAATTGTGTAATTGCGTGTATGTGTGTCTGTGTGTGTCTCTGGTGTATGTGTGTGTCTGTCTGTATGTGGTGTGTTTCCGTATATATATATATATATATATATATATATATATATATATATATATATATATATATATATATATATATATATATATGTCTGTGTGTCTGTGGTAATGTGTCTGTGTGACTACATCTGCTTGTCCGTGGTGTGTGTGTGTGCGTATGTGTGTGTGTGTGCGCGCGCGTGTGTGTGTGTGTGTGTGTGTGTGTGTGTGTGTGTGTGTGTGTGTGTGTGTGTGTGTGGCAATAGACTCATGACCCTTCAAAACACAAGCAACTACACGACCCTTCCACACAAGGCCAGGACCAGCAGATATTTGCATATAGTTCGTAATTATCACAGACCAATCAGCCCTTGACGAGGGAACATGTCAATATTCCATGGTTGGCCTCTGCTTCCCCGGACAATGCCCGGCACCTATTTGAAGCTGGGTCAACATGGGGAATTATGGTCAGTGTAAATAATGTACCTCTGTGGAGATTCCAACAGGGTTGGCAGGCAAGTGAACTAGTTACTGCGCCACCACTTGTCCCTGCACAAATATGTACACAAGTCAAGGACCCTGGGACACGCCTCAAGGCGCCCTGGTTACATGGTGCGAGCCCATCTTTGTATAGCCCAATCGTCACTCACTGACTGGTGTGGTTAGTGTCACTCACTGGCTGGTGTGGTTAGTGTCACTCACTGGCTGGTGTGGTTAGTGTCACTCACTGGCTGGTGTAGTTAGTGTCACTCACTGGCTGGTGTGGTTAGTGTCACTCACTGGCTGGTGTGGTTAGTGTCACTCACTGGCTGGTGTGGTTAGTGTCACTCACTGGCTGATGTGGTTAGTGTCACTCACTGGCTGGTGTGGTTAGTGTCACTCACTGGCTGGTGTGGTTAGTGTCACTCACTGGCTGGTGTGGTTAGTGTCACTCACTGGCTGGTGTGGTTACTGTCACTCACTGGCTGGTGTGGTTAGTGTCACTCACTGGCTGGTGTGGTTACTGTCACTCACTGGCTGGTGTGGTTACTGTCACTCACTGGCTGGTGTGGTTACTGTCACTCACTGGCTGGTGTGGTTACTGTCACTCACTGGCTGGTGTGGTTACTGTCACTCACTGGCTGGTGTGGTTAGTGTCACTCACTGGCTGGTGTGGTTAGTGTCACTCACTGGCTGGTGTGGTTAGTGTCACTCACTGGCTGGTGTGGTTAGTGTCACTCACTGGCTGGTGTGGTTAGTGTCACTCACTGGCTGGTGTGGTTACTGTCACTCACTGGCTGGTGTGGTTACTGTCCCTCACTGGCTGGTGTGGTTACTGTCACTCACTGGCTGGTGTGGTTAGTGTCCCTCACTGACTGGTGTGGTTACTGTCACTCACTGGCTGGTGAGGTTACTGTCACTCACTGGCTGGTGTGGTTACTGTCACTCACTGGCTGGTGTGGTTACTGTCACTCACTGGCTGGTGTGGTTACTGTCACTCACTGGCTGGTGTGGTTACTGTCACTCACTGGCTGGTGTGGTTACTGTCACTCACTGGCTGGTGTGGTTACTGTCACTCACTGGCTGGTGTGGTTACTGTCACTCACTGGCTGGTGTGGTTACTGTCACTCACTGGCTGGTGTGGTTACTGTCACTCACTGGCTGGTGTGGTTAGTGTCACTCACTGGCTGGTGTGGTTAGTGTCACTCACTGGCTGGTGTGGTTACTGTCACTCACTGGCTGGTGTGGTTACTGTCACTCACTGGCTGGTGTGGTTACTGTCACTCACTGGCTGGTGTGGTTACTGTCACTCACTGGCTGGTGTGGTTACTGTCACTCACTGGCTGGTGTGGTTACTGTCACTCACTGGCTGGTGTGGTTACTGTCACTCACTGGCTGGTGTGGTTACTGTCACTCACTGGCTGGTGTGGTTACTGTCACTCACTGGCTGGTGTGGTTACTGTCACTCACTGGCTGGTGTGGTTACTGTCACTCACTGGCTGGTGTGGTTACTGTCACTCACTGGCTGGTGTGGTTACTGTCACTCACTGGCTGGTGTGGTTACTGTCACTCACTGGCTGGTGTGGTTACTGTCACTCACTGCCTGGTGTGGTTAGTGTCACTTACTGCCTGGTGTGGTTAGTGTCACTCACTGGCTGGTGTGGTTACTGTCACTCACTGCCTGGTGTGGTTAGTGTCACTCACTGGCTGGTGTGGTTAGTGTCACTCACTGCCTGGTGTGGTTAGTGTCACTCACTGCCTGGTGTGGTTAGTGTCACTCACTGCCTGGTGTGGTTACTGTCACTCACTGGCTGGTGTGGTTAGTGTCACTCACTGGTTGGTGTGGTTACTGTCACTCACTGGCTGGTGTGGTTAGTGTCACTCACTGGCTGGTGTGGTTACTGTCACTCACTGCCTGGTGTGGTTAGTGTCACTCACTGGCTGGTGTGGTTAGTGTCACTCACTGGCTGGTGTGGTTAGTGTCACTCACTGGCTGGTGTGGTTAGTGTCACTCACTGGCTGGTGTGGTTACTGTCACTCACTGGCTGGTGTGGTTACTGTCACTCACTGGCTGGTGTGGTTAGTGTCACTCACTGGCTGGTGTGGTTAGTGTCACTCACTGGCTGGTGTGGTTAGTGTCACTCACTGGCTGGTGTGGTTAGTGTCACTCACTGGCTGGTGTGGTTAGTGTCACTCACTGCCTGGTGTGGTTAGTGTCACTCACTGGCTGGTGTGGTTAGTGTCACTCACTGGCTGGTGTGGTTACTGTCACTCACTGGCTGGTGTGGTTAGTGTCACTCACTGGCTGGTGTGGTTACTGTCACTCACTGGCTGGTGTGGTTACTGTCACTCACTGGCTGGTGTGGTTACTGTCACTCACTGGCTGGTGTGGTTACTGTCACTCACTGGCTTGTGTGGTTACTGTCACTCACTGGCTGGTGTGGTTACTGTCACTCACTGGCTGGTGTGGTTACTGTCACTCACTGGCTGGTGTGGTTACTGTCACTCACTGGCTGGTGTGGTTACTGTCACTCACTGGCTGGTGTGGTTAGTGTCACTCACTGGCTGGTGTGGTTAGTGTCACTCACTGGCTGGTGTGGTTACTGTCACTCACTGGCTGGTGTGGTTACTGTCACTCACTGGCTGGTGTGGTTACTGTCACTCACTGGCTGGTGTGGTTACTGTCACTCACTGGCTGGTGTGGTTACTGTCACTCACTGGCTGGTGTGGTTACTGTCACTCACTGGCTGGTGTGGTTACTGTCACTCACTGGCTGGTGTGGTTACTGTCCCTCACTGGCTGGTGTGGTTACTGTCACTCACTGGCTGGTGTGGTTACTGTCACTCACTGGCTGGTGTGGTTACTGTCACTCACTGGCTGGTGTGGTTACTGTCACTCACTGGCTGGTGTGGTTACTGTCACTCACTGGCTGGTGTGGTTACTGTCACTCACTGGCTGGTGTGGTTACTGTCACTCACTGGCTGGTGTGGTTACTGTCACTCACTGGCTGGTGTGGTTACTGTCACTCACTGGCTGGTGTGGTTACTGTCACTCACTGGCTGGTGTGGTTACTGTCACTCACTGGCTGGTGTGGTTACTGTCACTCACTGGCTGGTGTGGTTACTGTCACTCACTGCCTGGTGTGGTTAGTGTCACTCACTGCCTGGTGTGGTTAGTGTCACTCACTGGCTGGTGTGGTTACTGTCACTCACTGCCTGGTGTGGTTAGTGTCACTCACTGGCTGGTGTGGTTAGTGTCACTCACTGCCTGGTGTGGTTAGTGTCACTCACTGCCTGGTGTGGTTAGTGTCACTCACTGGCTGGTGTGGTTACTGTCACTCACTGCCTGGTGTGGTTAGTGTCACTCACTGGCTGGTGTGGTTACTGTCACTCACTGGCTGGTGTGGTTAGTGTCACTCACTGGCTGGTGTGGTTACTGTCACTCACTGCCTGGTGTGGTTAGTGTCACTCACTGGCTGGTGTGGTTAGTGTCACTCACTGGCTGGTGTGGTTAGTGTCACTCACTGGCTGGTGTGGTTAGTGTCACTCACTGGCTGATGTGGTTAATGTCACTCACTGGCTGGTGTGGTTAGTGTCACTCACTGGCTGGTGTGGTTAGTGTCACTCACTGGCTGGTGTGGTTAGTGTAACTCACTGGTTGGTGTGGTTACTGTCACTCACTGGCTGGTGTGGTTAGTGTCACTCACTGGCTGGTGTGGTTAGTGTCACTCACTGGCTGGTGTGGTTACTGTCACTCACTGGCTGGTGTGGTTAGTGTCACTCACTGGCTGGTGTGGTTACTGTCACTCACTGGCTGGTGTGGTTAGTGTCACTCACTGGCTGGTGTGGTTACTGTCACTCACTGCCTGGTGTGGTTACTGTCACTCACTGGCTGGTGTGGTTACTGTCACTCACTGGCTGGTGTGGTTAGTGTCACTCACTGGCTGGTGTGGTTAGTGTCACTCACTGGCTTATGTGGTTAGTGTCACTCACTGGCTGGTGTGGTTAGTGTCACTCACTGGCTGGTGTGGTTAGTGTCACTCACTGGCTGGTGTGGTTAGTGTAACTCACTGGTTGGTGTGGTTACTGTCACTCACTGGCTGGTGTGGTTAGTGTCACTCACTGGCTGGTGTGGTTAGTGTCACTCACTGGCTGGTGTGGTTAGTGTCACTCACTGGCTGGTGTGGTTACTGTCACTCACTGGCTGGTGTGGTTAGTGTCACTCACTGGCTGGTGTGGTTACTGTCACTCACTGGCTGGTGTGGTTAGTGTCACTCACTGGCTGGTGTGGTTACTGTCACTCACTGGCTGGTGTGGTTACTGTCACTCACTGGCTGGTGTGGTTAGTGTCACTCACTGGCTGGTGTGGTTAGTGTCACTCACTGGCTGGTGTGGTTAGTGTCACTCACTGGCTGGTGTGGTTAGTGTCACTCACTGGCTGGTTTGGTTAGTGTCACTCACTGCCTGGTGTAGTTAGTGTCACTCACTGGCTGGTGTGGTTAGTGTCACTCACTGGCTGGTGTGGTTACTGTCACTCACTGGCTGGTGTGGTTAGTGTCACTCACTGGCTGGTGTGGTTAGTGTCACTCACTGGCTGGTGTGGTTAGTGTCACTCACTGGCTGGTGTGGTTAGTGTCACTCACTGGCTGGTGTGGTTAGTGTCACTCACTGGCTGGTGTGGTTAGTGTCACTCACTGGCTGGTGTGGTTAGTGTCACTCACTGGCTGGTGTGGTTAGTGTCACTCACTGGCTGGTGTGGTTAGTGTCACTCACTGGCTGGTGTGGTTACTGTCACTCACTGGCTGGTGTGGTTAGTGTCCCTCACTGACTGGTGTGGTTACTGTCACTCACTGGCTGGTGTGGTTACTGTCACTCACTGGCTGGTGTGGTTACTGTCACTCACTGGCTGGTGTGGTTACTGTCACTCACTGGCTGGTGTGGTTACTGTCACTCACTGGCTGGTGTGGTTACTGTCACTCACTGGCTGGTGTGGTTACTGTCACTCACTGGCTGGTGTGGTTACTGTCACTCACTGGCTGGTGTGGTTACTGTCACTCACTGGCTGGTGTGGTTACTGTCACTCACTGGCTGGTGTGGTTACTGTCACTCACTGGCTGGTGTGGTTAGTGTCACTCACTGGCTGGTGTGGTTAGTGTCACTCACTGGCTGGTGTGGTTAGTGTCACTCACTGGCTGGTGTGGTTACTGTCACTCACTGGCTGGTGTGGTTACTGTCACTCACTGGCTGGTGTGGTTACTGTCACTCACTGGCTGGTGTGGTTACTGTCACTCACTGGCTGGTGTGGTTACTGTCACTCACTGGCTGGTGTGGTTACTGTCACTCACTGGCTGGTGTGGTTACTGTCACTCACTGGCTGGTGTGGTTACTGTCACTCACTGGCTGGTGTGGTTACTGTCACTCACTGGCTGGTGTGGTTACTGTCACTCACTGGCTGGTGTGGTTACTGTCACTCACTGGCTGGTGTGGTTACTGTCACTCACTGGCTGGTGTGGTTACTGTCACTCACTGGCTGGTGTGGTTACTGTCACTCACTGGCTGGTGTGGTTACTGTCACTCACTGGCTGGTGTGGTTACTGTCACTCACTGGCTGGTGTGGTTACTGTCACTCACTGGCTGGTGTGGTTACTGTCACTCACTGGCTGGTGTGGTTACTGTCACTCACTGGCTGGTGTGGTTACTGTCACTCACTGCCTGGTGTGGTTAGTGTCACTCACTGCCTGGTGTGGTTAGTGTCACTCACTGGCTGGTGTGGTTACTGTCACTCACTGCCTGGTGTGGTTAGTGTCACTCACTGGCTGGTGTGGTTAGTGTCACTCACTGCCTGGTGTGGTTAGTGTCACTCACTGCCTGGTGTGGTTAGTGTCACTCACTGGCTGGTGTGGTTACTGTCACTCACTGCCTGGTGTGGTTAGTGTCACTCACTGGCTGGTGTGGTTACTGTCACTCACTGGCTGGTGTGGTTAGTGTCACTCACTGGCTGGTGTGGTTACTGTCACTCACTGCCTGGTGTGGTTAGTGTCACTCACTGGCTGGTGTGGTTACTGTCACTCACTGCCTGGTGTGGTTAGTGTCACTCACTGCCTGGTGTGGTTAGTGTCACTCACTGGCTGGTGTGGTTACTGTCACTCACTGCCTGGTGTGGTTAGTGTCACTCACTGGCTGGTGTGGTTACTGTCACTCACTGGCTGGTGTGGTTACTGTCACTCACTGGCTGGTGTGGTTACTGTCACTCACTGGCTGGTGTGGTTACTGTCACTCACTGGCTGGTGTGGTTACTGTTACTCACTGCCTTGTGTGGTTAGTGTCACTCACTGGCTGGTGTGGTTACTGTCACTCACTGCCTGGTGTGGTTAGTGTCACTCACTGGCTGTTGTGGTTAGTGTCACTCACTGCCTGGTGTGGTTACTGTCACTCACTGCCTGGTGTGGTTAGTGTCACTCACTGGCTGGTGTGGTTAGTGTCACTCACTGCCTGGTGTGGTTAGTGTCACTCACTGCCTGGTGTGGTTAGTGTCACTCACTGCCTGGTGTGGTTAGTGTCACTCACTGCCTGGTGTGGTTAGTGTCACTCACTGGCTGGTGTGGTTACTGTCACTCACTGCCTGGTGTGGTTACTGTCACTCACTGCCTGGTGTGGTTAGTGTCACTCACTGGCTGGTGTGGTTACTGTCACTCACTGCCTGGTGTGGTTACTGTCACTCACTGCCTGGTGTGGTTAGTGTCACTCACTGGCTGGTGTGGTTACTGTCACTCACTGGCTGGTGTGGTTACTGTCACTCACTGCCTGGTGTGGTTAGCGTCATGCCGGCTGACTGACCTTCCCTATGAATTTCCTGGTACCCGGATTTAGACCGGGTCAGTCTGTGAGTCCAGTTCAAATGTTACATTTCGAATCCACCTGTATTCAAATAGAACCCATAATCATCAAGCCGGTAAAGCAGTTTCTAACCACTACGCCACTTCTTGGCTTTCACCAAATTTATTCCTCCAAAAACTGAAGGAGGAAGTCAAAAAACTGGAACCAACAATTGCTTTCATTAGGGAGAGTAACGCAGGAGACTGACGATGAGGCAGAATTTAGGAAGGCAACAGGACAGTTAAACAAAACAGCGAATCTGAATGGATCCCAGAGATGCTGCCCGGGACAGCATGATTGATCTTGCTTCGACTGGCATGCTGGTGAAGTACTTTTTTTTTTGGTGGATCAATCCCCGCTGGTAATTACCTGGATTCATTCTGTTCAGAGGATTTCTACGTTAAAGTACAAATACTCACTCACACAATCACTCACACTCACTCACACGCACTCTATCATACTCACTCACACACTCACTCAAACTCAGACACACATTCACACACACTAACACACATACTTATACACACACGCGCGTGTATGTGTGTGGTTGTTTGGTAAGTAGGGGCGGTTAGCCTGATACTAAACAACCCCCAACCTCACATCCCAACCCCCACACTCCACCCCCTACAATGGAGTACCGACTGGTCTATAAAGGTATGTTTTTATCACTATGAGCACCATGCGCCTTGATGCGTCTACAGTGGTCCTTTACAGTTTCTCTATGAGAATAACACCTGATCTCTCCGGATGGAAGCGTACAACCAGCACACATCCAGCTACAGGGTCGCTGACAGAACAAGCACATCATGCGCACACGACGGCGCGATGTTCTCATCCTCCAAGACAAGCGTCGGCAGCCTACGACATGTTGTAGTGGCACGTGTGTGCACGACGCTTGAGTTCACAGCCAGCGACCAAAACATCACATCTGGGACTAGACAATGGATAATACACAGCAGTAGGAGAGACAAACAGAGGGACAAATATAGTCTGGCAAACAGTCAGTCATACAGGCTACAGACCGACAGACAGACAAATAGACAGACGGGCAGACAGACAAATAGATAGACAGACAGGCTACAGATATTTAGACAGGCTATAGACATCATCATCATCAAGTGCCGTGCCAGCTGGCGTAGGCGTTCATGGCTCTCCGCAGATCTCGGTCTCTGGTGTTCTGGATCAACTCTGCTGATGATATTCCTCCATGCCACCGTCTCAGTCCATCCAGCATCATTTCTCTTGGTCTGCCTCTGTCGATCTTTCCAGTTGTCGCGATGTTCTCCAATGCCTCTCTTCTCATCACATGACCAAAGAAAGCTGTTTGTCTCTTTCTTATTGTTGTATATAGTGTTCTAGTTTCATTAGCCTCTTTCAGGCACTCGTTGTTAGTTACTCTGGCAGCCCAAGGAATTCGCAACATTCGTTTTAAAAACCACATCTCATGGCTATAGACAAACAAACAAATAAACAGGCGGACAGATAGACAAATAGACAGACAGAAGGACAGACAGACAGCGAGACAAGTAGTTAGACAGTCGGACTGGCTATAGACAGTCAAATAGACAGACGGACAAACAGAGAGACAAGTAGACCGACAGTCAGACAGGCTACAGACTGTCAGACTGGCTACAGACAGACAAATAGACATACAGACAGTCAACCTTGTAGGCGCTCTCCTCGTGAAAGACGATCCATGTCTGTATGAGGTAGACGGGAGCCCAGCAGATGAAGAACTCCAGGACTACAGCAAACAGCATCCTGATGACCCGCATCTTGTTCTGTCGGATCTTCAGCGAGTTGCTGTGGCGGATTCGATTCCCCGCTGGCATTTGTCCTCGTCTGCTCCTTTGGGAGATCATTCTTGTACCTAAATAATACAGCAGCAGTTACAGTTATTGATCTGAAACATTTACAAAGTTATATATTAGAAATAGTTACAGAATTACAGAAATAGTCAAAGAGCTATACATCAGAAATAGTTACAGAGTTATATACCAGAAATTGTTACAGAGTTACATGTCAGAAATAGCTACAGAGTTATATATCAGGTATAGTTACAGAGTTACATGTCAGAAATAGCTACAGAGTTATATATCAGAAATAGTTACAGAGTATATATCGGGAATAGTTACAGAGTTATATACCAAGAAGCATTATAGAATTATATATCAGGACTGGTTACAGGGAGCTACATATCACAAAGAATTATATACTAGGAATAGTTATATACAGCTATACATCCGAAACAGTTATATATCAGGGATAGTTACATAGATGTATATATCAGTTACACAGTTATGTACGAGGGGAAGTCAATAAGTAAGTCACAAATGGCTGTAGAAAAATAACTAAATATAACAACTTGAAACCCGTTTATTTTTATACATACATTGTCCCATTATTTTTCAACATAATCTCCACCAACATTGATGCACTTTTCCCATCGTTTTATCAGTCCTCCCAAACCGGTTGCATCAAACTGCGTGCTCTGTTTTCTAAATCACGTTTTCATTTCACATTCAACTTCGGCGTCATTAGCGAAATGTCTCCCGCCAAGGTGTGTTTTCAGTGGACCAAAAAAATCGCTAAGGGCTAAGTCGAGACTGTAAGGTGGATGTTCCAGAACTTCCCACGTTAGTTGGTTAATTTTCTCCTGAGTTAATGGAGTCGTATGTGGTCTGGCATTGTCATGAAGAAGCAACACTCCTCTAGTCAGCAGTCCTGGACGTTTTCTTCGAATTGCAACATGAAGTATCGATAGAACATCACAGCACTATTCAGAATTCACATTGTCACCTTTCTTCTTAAAATTGGTTAAAAGCACTCCTTGACAATCCCAGAACACTGTCAGCATAACCCTCCATTCTGATGGCGTAACCCTGAATTGTTGGACACAAGGCAAAGAATTATGTTTCCGTTGCACTGAAGGACGCTTTGATTCGGGCTGGTAGTGATGCACCCATGATTCGTCCCCAGTAACAATCCTGTTCAGCATGTCTTCTCCTTCATCTTCGTATCTAAGAGATGATGCAAGAACAGGCCAAATCGGTTCATTTTGTGTTCCTCCTTCAATTGTCTGGGTACCCAGCTTGAGCACACTTTCTTAAATTTCAATCGATCATGCATTATGCTGTATGCTGAACCATGTGAGCACCCTATTGCAGATGCTATAGAGTCAATCGTTACTCGTCTGTCACCTCTAATCATCTCCTCCATCCGCTGCACGGATGCTTCTGTTGCAATCTCAACAGGACGACCAGATCGGATTTCATCAACAATTTTAGAGCGCCCTTGAGAAAATTTTGCTACCCAGCTATGCACCGTGTTACGGGACAAACATTTGTCAACATAAACAGGAAGCATTTCCTTATGAATGTCCTTTGCAGGCAGTCCTTTTGTCCACACACAAAAAAGGCACAACAGCACGTTGCACTTTAGTTGTACACTCCGTAAGTACAGTCGCCATTTTGTTTATGCGCTGCGCATGCGCATGAGATACCTAGCGCCACCTGACTAACGGGAATATAAAGTTCGATGTTGCAGTCACCTAATGACACCTGTAGAAAACACCAACTACATTTACCTACCATCCCACAAAACTGTGTGACATATTTATTGACTCGCCCTCGTATACCAATAATATTTAGTTAAACAGTTATATGTCAGAAATAATATAAAATGACAGAAAGTAGTGCAGCTTTACATAACAGAATTACGACACATACGGGACATTGCGGCGATTAGCCTTCATCAGCAAACAAGCACATTCACAAAACACAACATGTAGTCAAGGAGATCTCCTGTGACTACATCAAAACGTGATGACAGGCCGGGAAGAACAAAAAGATGAAAAAACAATGAAAGCAATGAAGAGAAAATGAAAATCGGAAAAATGTTCAAACTTACCTCAAATTCCGAGCTGTTTATAACACCGAATATCGCCGATGTCTTCTTTTTTTACCCAACCGAGGGAGTGGGAAGTAGGATGATGACGGCGTGGTGGGTGTAACGGTTCAGTGAGCACATTGAAAGAAGGGGAGGGGGGAGCAGGAAGGTAGGACGGCAACCTGTGATAGTAGTCTGAGAATGATATCTGAGCAATCTCAGTGGATGTACTAACAAAGCATGAGTAGGTGCCAGTGAATGGGTTGGTCCTGGTGGACGAATATTGAAGAGAAATGGAGTGTACACCCAAGTATAATGGAGATACTAACCAAACTCCGCCCCCCCCCCCACTTCTTTCAATGTGTACACTGAACCGTTACACCCACCGCGCCGTCATCATCCTACTTCCAACTCAATCGGTTGGGTTTAAAAAGAAGACATCGACGACATTCGGTGTTATACACAGCTCGGAATTTGAGGTAAGTATTAACATTGTTTCCAATTTTCATTTTCTCTTCATTGCTTTCTTTTTTTTTCTTCATCTTTTTGTTCTTCTCGTCCTGTCGTCACGTTTTGATGTAGTCACAGGAGATTTCCTTGAATATATGTTGTGTTTTGTGAATGTGTTTGTTTGCCGATGAAGGCTAATCGCCGAAACGTCCTGTATGTGTCGTAATTCTGTTATGTAAAGCTGCACTACTTTGTGTCATTTTATATTGTTTGCATTTTCACAGCTTTACCGCAGTTCCACCCAATTTTATTCATATATAAGAAATGGGTAGTAACACAGATGTATCAGAAATAGTTAAAGAGAGTTATGTATCAGATATAGAGAGTTATATATCAGAAATAGTTAAAGAGAGTTATGTATCAGAAATAGTTAAAGAGAGTTATGTATCAGATATAGAGAGTTATATATCAGAAATATTTACACCGTTATACATCAGAAGTAGTTACAGATAATTATAGATAGCTTTTTATTACAAATAGTTATATATCAGGATTAGTTATAAAATAGTTATATATAAGAAATAGTTGCCGGATGCCTGGTCGAGGGGTTAGCAGCTTTCTCCGTTAACCCCGAATACTCTCGTGGTCGACGTGAGCGCACGAGAATTAGAAGTGGTTCGAGTCGCGCCAGTGACATATGAGAGTATGGAGCCGGTCGCTCAGAAAGTCGTGGCGTGCTGATGAGCGTAATCTAGCCTAGGAATCAACATACAGCTGAAAGATGCTGGTGTTGACCGCAATATCCTGAAACAGAATGGAAACGTGAAAAAAAAAATAAGAAATAGTTATAAATAGTTAGTAGTAGATAATAGTAGTTAATAGTTAAGTAGTTGCTGTCAGATCTTAGTCAGATATGACTGAACTGCCGTTTAACATTAGACGGTACTACCTGCTTTCTACTAGCGCCGAACGTTGAGCGGAACTTACTAAACCCGACACCATACATTGTGACAACGGCTTCGGGCGGAAGAGCGCAATTGGGAGGGTACAAACCTTACCCTGGTGAGAGAAAATGCAACCTAAAGACAAAATGTTATGGCAGGGCAGACCAGGCTCTAAGCCTTGGTTGGCAGCTGGTGTAGGATCGAAGCTCCGACAGGCGGACAGTTAGAGCATTGCTTTGCTGATCCGGCAGCTTCTGCAGCTTGTCTTGTTCCACATGTATAGGTGTTACCTTTCCACTGGAGTGAACTAGGCAGGCTGAGAGAGGGATCATGCTGCATGGGCAACACATAATCTCTATAGTTTAGCCCAGGCTTTGTGCTATGAAGAGACAACAACTGCATCCATGGTCTTAACCGGTCTCGGAATCGAAGCGAGAGGCAACTGTTACGGGTTATAAGTCCCTGTCAGTTGGCGTAGACATGGGGCACCACGCGTTGCCTCTGACGGTGGGAGACACCTAAAGGTGTCACTGATCAGCTACAGCCAGCCTCAAGCTGGGCAGCTCCCGGCCAATTCGGTGCTGATCCGCCACAGCATGCCTGCTTCAATGGGTGCTTGGGGCTAGGACAAAATCTGCATCGCAGGCTGTAAAACTAATGCACCAGGTACTAATAAAAAGAATAGACACCTCAAGCTACGGCTTGCAACCTGGAACGTGAGAACCATGTGTCCAGGATTTTCCACTGACTTGACCAATATTGACGATGTGAGAAAACGGCTGTGATTGATGCCGAACGCAATCGTCTTAACATTGATATTGCTGCTGGGCTTCTGGTTGACTGCCACTGCCGTCGGTGACGAACTGTATTTTCGTGGACTGTGTGGGTGAACATCTAGGAAACATCCAGATAGGAAAATGACTGCCGATTCCATCAGAGATGAATTGGGTGTTTGGTGGGGGACTGGTGTGTTGACATTCTGGCGGCGGCGTTATGCACAGTGTATCTGTGCGGGCTGTTGTTTGTCGAGACTCCTGTCTTTTCCACTTTTCACATAGGGCAGTGGGGAGCGTTTGTGTGAGTGTCGTGAAATACTGAGAGTTAATGATTCCCAGATGGACGACTGCATACACCGACTGCCCAGGTAGGAGAAGGGTTAACAAAGGAGAGACCAGGCGCATGTGTTTATAGGTCAAGACAGGAGAAGGGGCCGGCTAACCGCGCAGGTAAAAGGGTCGAGTGGAAAGATTCGTTTGGGACAAAGGCAGACAGCATTATTGGACAGCATATTGCGGTCTGGGTGAATGAATAACGGAAAAGTTCCAGTTCTGTAATTTTCCACTAAAAGGTGATAATGAAGTAGGGACTTGAGATGTCAAGCAAGGTCAAGGACTATGCGGCAGAGATGACCTATAAAGAGTATCCATTTCTTTGTGACAGTTTAGTGTGTGTTCCAAACTGACCTGAAGGAGATATGTTCTTGAGTGGGAATAGAAATACACGTCCCTAATGATGGAAAGAGGGGATAATAGTGTGTTATTCGCTAAGTGTTTTTTCAATTCCAGGAACATAGATGCCTAAATAAGGTATAAAGATATTTGATATAGTTTAGCATAGGAATATAGATGTGTGTGAATAGCAATTACCATTTCTTTCTATTAGTAGATAGTTTAGACTTTGGTGAATTCATATGTCTTATGCGGATGTACTTCGGAAGCCTTGTCATTATGGCTGGAGAAGGACACTTGCATATGTAGGAGTAAGGGGCGGACATTTCTCACTGGATCTGTTATACTTATCCACAGGTTCTACTCTCCTAGTGAAAGCAGAGAAGAGATGAAGAGGAATACCCTTGAGTAAATAACATACTTACATGGGACCAAACAGAATATGAGCAGGTTGTAAGATGAAGAAATAAATAAATCAATTAAAATACAGAACACTGTATGATCAAATGAATATACCACGAAAACACTTAAAAGGAAAAGATGTTAACCTGTGGCAAGCAGGGATACTTACAACTACCAACGTAGTGTAGGCATAAGGAAGAAAGAATAGACAATTAGAGACATTGATATTAATCTATAGACAATAGGAATAACTGTGACGAGGTGGTGGTTTTTTCGATGTTGGATATGCACCGTCATGAAACAGACTCGAGCGCAGTCATAAACTTACGGGACTTTTATTACGGTACAGTGACTCAGTGGTGAACAGTTTTTGTTTCATTCAATAACGGATTTACCATCAGATTCAAGCATACGGATAATCCCGGGTGAGCTCTGTCCTGTTTGATGTGCTGTCCTGTGATCTTGAAGAATGACTGGGCGAGAAGCCACACCGCTGATAGACATGCAGAGTTCTTTCTAACACCAACCATAGAACACCCTATCAACTACACTTACAAAATCAATACATACACCAGACATAGTTTTATTAATAAATCTTTTGTTTATTGTTGAAAGAAACTGTTGTCGGAGTATGTGTTGAGAGAATAACAGAGAGAGAGTGAAACCACTAGATATATGGAAGGGAAGACAGAAGAGAGGAGGGTAGACTAAAGTCAGGCAACAATCCCAACAGATAATAAGTTGAAGATGTACTTGTTGATTCCCACTCTCCTCTCGGGGAAGAACAGGACATAATTGGTGGAGCGAGCGGGGTAGGAAAAATACCCATATGACCTGGAGGCATAACAGGGCATATACATAGAGGGGTACCTGCATATTGGCACAGGCATAGCGGAGTACCTGCATGTTGGGACATACTGATTGGAATAAAAGAAAAAGAAGTATATATTGATGACTTTTAATGGAAGGACGTCCATTGGATATATGGTGCCATTACATTTATGGTAGAAACAGTTCATTAATGCTGGTGACTTTACAGTGAGAAAGTTCCAGACAGAGTGAATGTGGATAGGTGGTAAGACACATTACATACCTAGTCACACGGTCACACGTCTACATAAGTCTTTATCCTATATCTCCTCTTGTGGATGAGAGAGTGGTTGTGATGTACGGTGTGGTGTTGTAGATTAATAATAGTAGATAGGCATAGATTAATGATATAGGTTCTAGGTAGGAACATAATTGTATAGTGAGTACTTTTTTACTGCCTTGAGGTGTCTTTACGCAACGTGCTGACTTACCTGCTTTAACTATGGCCACTCCCAAACTAACTACAGCAGAACTTAGGGCCAACGGAGAAGAAATTGGGTTGGCTGGGGAGACCAAGCGACTAGAAATGGACCAGGAGACCAAGCGACTAGAAATGGACCAGGAGACCAAGCGACTGGAAATGGAACAAGAGGCCAAGAAAATGGGCCAGGAGACCAAGCGACTGGAAATGGAACAAGAGGCCAAGAAAATGGACCAGGAGACCAAGAAACTGGAAATGGAACAGACTGCCAGGAGACAAGAAATGGAACATGAATACCGCTTGAAAGAGTTAGAACTCAAGACACAAACTAAGGGTGAAATAGATGCAGCAGAAGGAAGTTCATCTTCACCTGGGGCAACATACATGAGTGGACAGGGTTACCATGCCATGAAGTTTCCCTTGGCGGTCTTTGATGAAAGTAAAGAGAAGATATACCAGTTTTTGGATCGGTTCGAGGCTATGGCAGTCGCTATGAGACTGGATAGAACCAGATGGGCTCTTAAATTATCCCAGTCTTTACGTGGTTCAGGGTACGAGGTCTACACACGCCTACCACCAGGACAGGAAAATCAGTATGAGGAATTGAAAGCCGCTTTGATGAAACATTATGAAGTCACAGCCCAAACGTATAGGAAGAAGTTTAGATCGTCTAGACGAGAGCCGGGAGAACTATTCGCCGCCTACAGTCTAAGGCTGAAATCCTATCTCCAGAAATGGATGGACTTGGCAGAATTCAAGAGGGATTATGAGAGTCTCGAAGAGATGATGGTGGTCGACCAGATGCGAAAGCAAATGTCGAAACCTCTCAGAACCTTCTTGGGAGAACAAGGGGCGGAACGGATTGATGTTGTGAATAAGCTGGCGGAAAGATTCGTGGAAGTACATGGTGAAACTGAGGAACTAAGTACACCAACAAAAGGTCAGGAGAAACCAGAGAAAAAGAAACCTAAAAACTGGGAAGGAGAAAAAGGGGAACCTTATATAAAGCACACAGAGGAGAGTTCAGAGAAGGTGAAGGTAGGAAACCAGAGCACCTCGAATTCTCAAGCGAAACGACCGTGGTCTGAGAGGTGGTGTTCATTCTGCAAGGTACCATCGCATAACACGAAGGACTGCAGATCGAAACCTAAAAGTTCTTACTTCGCAGCATGCAAAGTGATTCCTACATCGGTGATCACAGACAAGGCTGAGGTTGGCGAAGGAGAAAGGAACACAAAGGACACACGGAAACCTAGGAAGGGAACATGGTGTACACACTGCCAGTCGATAACACATAATACTGTGGACTGCAGATGCAAGGCAAACGACGCCAATTGCATAACCAACCTCGAGGAATCAAAAGAGGAAGGCAAGGAAACGGTCAAGGAGATGAAAGACACTCAGGACCAAGAGAGACCACCTGTGGTTGAACTGATTGAAGTCAATGGCCAGCAGGTTGCTTGTCTCTACGATACAGGTTTGGATGGGGAAGCGGTGATAGACGCCAGCTTGGTAAGCCCAGACCAACTTACAGGGGAGACCATAGAGCTAAAGCCGGCAATGAGGAGTGCTGTTACCATGACGCTGCCAATCGCCAAGGTGGAGATTAAATCCAGGTACGTCACGGGCATTATTCCTGCGGTGGTATTAGCTGACTCCCTATTCCCAATGATCATTGGCACGAAATATGTCTTTTTGGGAATGCCCAAACAGCCAACCCACAAGGGAACAGTAGTCAGTGGATCGCAAGGGAAGGAAAAAGAGGCAGAGACTCTATGCGACAACTCAGGGATAGGAGAATTGCATACTGCCCAGAGGAAGGATACTACGTTGCATCCTTGCTACAGGAAGCTGCAAAGAAGTGCTGAGCCACCAGAACGGGGACAGTACGTTCTGAAGAATCAACTACTCTATCGGAGAGCTGGGAGGGGAGATAACCTGCATGAGCAGTGGGTGGTTCCAGAGACCCACCGTCCTCACATTCTTCAGAGTGGACACATCATAGGCGAGAATCGACATATGGGTGTCAGAGAGACCTTGCAGCAAATATCCGGCCATTATTGCTGGCCAGGAATGACCGGAGATGTACGCCGGTGGGTGAAGTCTTGTTCGGAGTGCCAGAAAGCACCACCCAACAAGCGAATTAAGAGGAAACTAGCTCTTAAAGTGGAAGACAAAGTGGAAGTGTGGAGTCCAGCAGAGACCAATATACTCCAAGTAGGATGGAAAGGACCTTATCCTGTGGAAAAGGTGGTGTCCAAGAACATCTACAAAATACGGATCGGGGAAGAGAAGAAAAATCTCCCTAGACATCTCATTAGGAAATATGAAGAGAGATCCGGGAGCAACGCTTCGCACTTTATGGTGATGGCAGCCATTGGGACAAAGGTTACCAGTCCAGACGAAGACCAGAGATCGCCAGTACAACATAGGAGGGCCTATGGGACAGTACGTGATAGGTCAGATTTACCCAACGACAGGAGGAGGGAAATCACAAGTCAGGGAAAGGACAAGAGTGAAAGTTTCACCGGTAACCAAGTTCAGAAGGGGTGGGTAACGTCGGGAAAAGCGAGAATTACCCAGGACTCCAACCGAAGATTGGCTGACCAGATACAATATCGCCCAAGATGGTCTTGGAAGCAAAAGTCCAGGAGGTTTGGGAAAGACGACTCGGTCCGACGAGGACGAGGCGGAACATCCCCAGAGGCAAAGCCGGGGGAAACCAAGAGGACATGGAAGCAGTGTTACAATCAGGATGGGACAATCCGTCTGTATTGTGAGCCGTCGCTGACGCAAGTCGAAAGTAGGTCGACTGAACGTACAGGAGCGAGGAGCCAACACTAGTTTCAGTCGTGAGTAGTATAGTAGGGGGTCAATTAGAGCGCCTACTGGATAATGAGGTGAGCCACGTGAGGATCAAATCATATCATCAACACGTGATGTTAATAGCTACTTCGCAGAAGCTCAACGCACGGTGGATGTGATGGACGTTGTTGCTGCAACTGGACTTCACAGTGGAATACATTTTTGGTAAGGAAAATGTAGGAGCAGATTTATTATCCAGACATCTAGCTCCGGAGGAAGAAGATTAGGATTGTGGATCAGGGGAATCAAACCTACAGTGAGAAAGATTCGACGCGGTCTAATCTCTTAAAGAAGTCTCTATGTCGTGAAATACTGAGAGTTAATGATTCCCAGATGGACGACTGCATACACCGACTGCCCAGGTAGGAGAAGGGTTAACAAAGGAGAGACCAGGCGCATGTGTTTATAGGTCAAGACAGGAGAAGGGGCC
Source organism: Cepaea hortensis (assembly GCA_963921405.1). Taxonomy (NCBI): domain Eukaryota; kingdom Metazoa; phylum Mollusca; class Gastropoda; order Stylommatophora; family Helicidae; genus Cepaea; species Cepaea hortensis. The sequence goes on along the minus strand of OY992876.1, from coordinate 313,843,971 downwards.
GGCTAACCGCGCAGGTAAAAGGGTCGAGTGGAAAGATTCGTTTGGGACAAAGGCAGACAGCATTATTGGACAGCATATTGCGGTCTGGGTGAATGAATAACGGAAAAGTTCCAGTTCTGTAATTTTCCACTAAAAGGTGATAATGAAGTAGGGACTTGAGATGTCAAGCAAGGTCAAGGACTATGCGGCAGAGATGACCTATAAAGAGTATCCATTTCTTTGTGACAGTTTAGTGTGTGTTCCAAACTGACCTGAAGGAGATATGTTCTTGAGTGGGAATAGAAATACACGTCCCTAATGATGGAAAGAGGGGATAATAGTGTGTTATTCGCTAAGTGTTTTTTCAATTCCAGGAACATAGATGCCTAAATAAGGTATAAAGATATTAGATATAGTTTAGCATAGGAATATAGATGTGTGTGAATAGCAATTACCATTTCTTTCTATTAGTAGATAGTTTAGACTTTGGTGAATTCATATGTCTTATGCGGATGTACTTCGGAAGCCTTGTCATTATGGCTGGAGAAGGACACTTGCATATGTAGGAGTAAGGGGCGGACATTTCTCACTGGATCTGTTATACTTATCCACAGGTTCTACTCTCCTAGTGAAAGCAGAGAAGAGATGAAGAGGAATACCCTTGAGTAAATAACATACTTACATGGGACCAAACAGAATATGAGCAGGTTGTAAGATGAAGAAATAAATAAATCAATTAAAATACAGAACACTGTATGATCAAATGAATATACCACGAAAACACTTAAAAGGAAAAGATGTTAACCTGTGGCAAGCAGGGATACTTACAACTACCAACGTAGTGTAGGCATAAGGAAGAAAGAATAGACAATTAGAGACATTGATATTAATCTATAGACAATAGGAATAACTGTGACGAGGTGGTGGTTTTTTCGATGTTGGATATGCACCGTCATGAAACAGACTCGAGCGCAGTCATAAACTTACGGGACTTTTATTACGGTACAGTGACTCAGTGGTGAACAGTTTTGTTTCATTCAATAACGGATTTACCATCAGATTCAAGCATACGGATAATCCCGGGTGAGCTCTGTCCTGTTTGATGTGCTGTCCTGTGATCTTGAAGAATGACTGGGCGAGAAGCCACACCGCTGATAGACATGCAGAGTTCTTTCTAACACCAACCATAGAACACCCTATCAACTACACTTACAAAATCAATACATACACCAGACATAGTTTTATTAATAAATCTTTTGTTTATTGTTGAAAGAAACTGTTGTCGGAGTATGTGTTGAGAGAATAACAGAGAGAGAGTGAAACCACTAGATATATGGAAGGGAAGACAGAAGAGAGGAGGGTAGACTAAAGTCAGGCAACAATCCCAACAGATAATAAGTTGAAGATGTACTTGTTGATTCCCACTCTCCTCTCGGGGAAGAACAGGACAGTGAGATTCACTGGCACAGGAACGGAGCAAAATGGGGACGACCCGTTGCTGTGAAGTTGGAACTGCTACTAACTAACTAACTAACTAATTGATATTGCTGGCCTGCAGGAGACTCACCTCGCTGGGGAAGGGTCACTCAGGGAAAACAATTATACCTTATTTGGAAGGGTAGAGGACAGGCAGAAAAAAAGGCAACATTGTGTGGGCTTTGCAGTGAATAATTCGCTACTGGGAATGACTGAAATTCCAGCAGGAGGTAATGACAGACAATTATCCCTGCGCTTGGCAAACTCTTCTTTTTTTGGCACCATTATTATTGTATATGCACCGACACTAGATTCCTTTGATGATGTGAAGGATTCGTTCTATCAGGAGTTAGACTCCGTGATCAAGGTAGTTCCAAAATCTGACCTCATTTATATGCTCGGTGATTTCAATGCTCGTGTGGGCAAGGACTCGAGTTCATGGCCAGTGTACCTTGGAAAATACAACATCGGTCGCATGAATGAAAATGGGCAAAGGCTGAAGGAGCATTGAACCAGGAATGACCTATGTATTACAAATTCCTTTTTTAAGACAAACGAGCTGCATAAGGTCACATGGAAACATCCAAGATCCGGTCATAGGCACCAGCTGGACTTCATCATCACACGGAGACAACATCTGAACCATATATCATTGACTCGAAGTCACCACAGTGCTGACTGTGATACGGATCATTCTTTGGTTGTTGCAAGGGTTAAACTGAGAATAAAGAGAATCTACACATCTAATCACAAATCTAGCCCAGGATTAATATTATTAACACTTACGAAAAGTGCTTTCAGTTTCAACAGCAACTTGAAGACGCTTTCTTTGATACACCAGAAAATTGTACAGTAAGTGAAAAGTGGGGTAAACTTAAGGAAACTCTTTATAAAACTGTCGTAGGGATTTACGGCACTGTGGACCATAAGAGGCAAGACTGGTTTGCGGCAAACAGCCAGATTCTGCAGCCCTTGATTGATAAGAAGATGATAGCTCTCTTATGAAACAAGGAAAGACCAACGCGTCATATTCTGAGTGAGCTAAAGCAAGCTAGGAAGGATGTGCAAAAGGCTGCCAGGCTATGTGCAAATGATTATTGGATCAAGTTATGTGTGTCCATTCGCATTGCAAGTGATAAGGGAAACATCAGAAGCATGTATGAAGGAATAAAGAAAGCCTGTGGTCCAGTGATCAAAAGAAGTGCAACCTTGACTGGAGAAATCATAACTGATAAGAAACAGCAGATAGACAGATGGGTAGAGCACTATTTGGAGCTTTACTCAAGTGAGACCAAACTAGCGGATGATGCCCTCAATGTCATTGGGACTCTACCAATTCTTGACCACCTGGACCCACTTCCCACCATAACAGAAGTTAAGTGTGCTATAAATGAACTTGCATCTGGCAAGGTGTCACAAAAATAAAACCCTGCGTTTAACCAGTTGATTACTATAGAGACTTTCTGATTAACCGGCCTATCTGCAACGCCAAAACTATTTTAACTAACAGAAAAAACAAATTGGATGTCAAAATCCCCAGGACGGTCAAAAGTTACAGGTGCACGTGTTTACATCTGGTCGACAACATGGGAACATTTGGAAGTGAGTGAGATGAGTCCATACATTGCTTTGACAGTTCATAAACAGATTGGATTGAGAGTGGAAGTACTCAGCTCGGAAGAAAACAGTCCGTCTGTCATGTAGAGTTTCCGGACATCAAGAAGATTGGCGGTTTGTTGTGGAAACTCGTTGTTGGGAGCACACAGGAACTCGCTAGCTTGTTGTGGGAGTCAAAACAAGTGATGACAACTCTGACATTGATTGAGCCAGGGAGGATAGATTCTTGACAATGGATGATATGCCCAAATAACACCTGTGTGGACAGGAAGAATACCGTCACGTGACCAATTTTAGGTTTTGCCATAAACCATGATTACTAGAAACAGTGTTGACCAAAACCGTGGATTATGATGAACGTGTTTGTGGGAGAGCTCTACCGTGTTAGATTAATTTAATATTAACTAGCATGTGTCGTTATGGCAAAGTGTAGCAGCCATCCCGGAATGAGGCGGTTTTGCATAAGGTAGTCAATATAGTCTATTTAGGCCTAATTAATATAGGGAGTAGTCTTGTTAAAACTAGAGTGTGATGATTAGCACTGTTAGTTGAGAACTAGTTAGAGTAGTGAAGTGATAATTGGCTCTGCTAGGATGAATAGGATAGAGGGGTGATAATTGGAGAGATTTAAGATGGGGAAAGTGTCCAATGGGGGGATCTTTCAATGGTTTGCCCACTGAAGTTGTGCACTCTGTTTATGGGTCTTTCCTTTGCATCGCCTGATTCGGACGTAGGTGAGGAGCTACTATGCTCTATGACAGAGTTTAGTTAGCTATAAAATAACTGAGCAAGGCAATAAACTTACACTCAGCCGGTAGGATCAGTGACTAGTACTATCACAAGATGTGTTGTTTCTCTCACAGGTTCCATACCAGTTACGAGGAAGTTCAACACTGGGTTTGATGAAGTGCAACGTCAAATAGACATAACACCAGATGGACACAAAAATGTTCCTTACAAAAAAAATAAGGAATAACGTCCGAGAAGAAAGATGGTTCACCTAAGATGGGTGATGATTGTTAATGCATCACACAGCATAAGAACATTGGTACCCAAACAAGAACATCAATATAATAGTCACATGGTGTGATATATTCTAGTGAAATAGTTCAAAAGACATGATACCTGAACCTAGATAGACACTAGTTAGGTTCAAGTATAGTAACAATAACAGTGATACCTAAATACTCACTACAAAGGATTTGTGCCTTCTTTAAGAACGATAGGAAATTATGTGCATTGGGCAACCGGTCCATGATCAGCTGTAATTTACAAACAGTATCTATTTCGGATGATCAGGAAGATGGATTACCAGGTAGCTACAGATGACAGTCGGTGTCCGGCAGGAGAGATACAGTACCGGGTGAGGTGGACTTGTTCTGACTTAACGTGCTGTGGTGTGTCCGTGCAAGGATGAACTGACTATGCTATTATCTGAGAGTCCGATCCTACAAACATTATAGAACACATCACACATTTTCTTCGCATACACGTCTCATATACGTTACACTTTTCTTTTAACAAATTAATCTGTATTAATTTTTAGAAGCAAGAGTTGTTGAATATGTTGAGTTGGGGAAGTATGAGAGGGGGCATAGTACGACAGTGAGAGAGTGATAGGAAAAGGTGTCCATGGGCTGATGGAGTGTGTTGGACGGAAGCTGGTGGATTCTCCAGGATATTAGTTAGTTAGTTAGTTATCAGTTGGGGTATCTTCGTTGCACTCCGGACATGTCCATAGGTGCTCAGATCCTCCCCCCAGCATATGCATCAGCGTCCGGTGGCTAATAGTGCCAGTTCTGTGTTGGTTGACGAGGCGCTTTGTTTTCCCGATGTACCTCTCGCGTCTGGCTGTGCCGATTCTTACTCCCAGGTCTTTCATCCTGGAAAGCGATGTGGAATCACTGGCGTCAAAATCCTCTGTTCTCGCCATATCTTTAATTAAGGGCGTTAATAACATCGGCACGATCCATGGGCTGGCCATCTACAGGGGGTGCAGAGCCAGCCAATTTATCAGCTCGTTCATTTCCCTCGACTCCCGCATGTCCCGGGACGAAGATGAAGGTGACTTTGCGGACAACGGACTTCCGCAGCGACTCAGTCCACTGTCTACGTACAGATCCAGCTTCGACCGCCTGAATCATGCTCATTGAATCACTTAGTACACACACGTTGGTATAATGCTGTGATTCCAGCCATATGAAAACCTGTGTAACTGCCATCACCTCCATCGTCATGCTGCTCGTGGTCATAAAGTGGGCACCACTGGATTCTTGAACGGTTCGGCCCGCCGAACGGGCTGTAAATGCCCACGCACTTCTCTGCTGCTTTACAATAGATCCATCTGTATAGATGAGCACTTCGGGGCTATCTGAGTGTTCATAGATGAGCGCGTTAACCTCTGCATTGACAGCGGCAGGGTTCTGCTCTCTGCACCGTCTGTAGAGTGTGATAATGCAGGAGAAGGTACACTTAAAAGCTGGAGGCACCGGCTCCCATTCCTTGCCGGGGTTGATACTGGTAAGACTGCAGACCTGTCCGACGACATCTTCCGCCCGACCCATCCATGATTTGCCCCTCTTTAGCCTGTCACCCTTTTCTCTGAATACAGCGTCATGCAGAGGGTGCTGCTCATCTGCACTTATTTTTAAGTATGCACGAGCTCTCCAGATCTTGATCCTGTGTTCCATTGTCGGGAAGTCAAGGAGGTATCTCATTGCTACACAGCTGGTGTCTCTCGTGCAGCCCAAAATGATGCGCATGGCTTCGTTTTGTACCTTTTCAAGTCTTCCAATCTGTGTAGGGCTGACAGTGAGGATGGCCAGGGCATACTCGATGCGTGAAAGCACAAGTCCTTGGAACAGAAGTAATAGCAGTCTTTGCTCGATATTGGCAGTCGCCATGACTCTCATTGCTGCCAAACCTTTTCGAGCCTTCGTTATGACATAATCAACATGATCTCTGAAGGACAGGCTACGATCAAGCCTCACGCCAAGATATGTCATTGACTGGGTTCTACTCAGAATGCTCCCATCCATTCTTACTGCCGGCAGGTCTGTTTTCACAATATGGTTGTTTAGTGAGAACCATGTAACCGTTGCCTTTGCAGGGTTGACAAGGGCATCGGCATCAGCACACCATGAGGAAATTCATCCATCCATCCATCATGTGCCATGCCGGTAAGCGTGGGCGGTCATGTTCTGCCATCTCACTCGATCACCAGAGTCGTGGATCAGCTCCGTGTTTCTGTCTCGACCATGCCACAAGGCCAAGCCATCCAGGTACTTGCTTCTAGGTCTTCCCCTTGGTCTGTTCCCCTCGATCTTACCAGTTGTCACCAAATTCTCCAATCCATTTCTTCTCATAACATGCCCAAAAAATTTTGACTGTCTACGTCTAATTTCTCTAATCAATTTACGATCTTCATTTGTTTCTTGAAGGACTTGTTCATTGGTCTTTCTGGCTGTCCATGGTATTCTTTGCATTTTCCTCAGAAACCACATCTCTACAGCCATCAGATGTTTTTCAGCCTGACTGCTCATTGTCCACGCTTCACATCCATACAAAAGTACAGGTTCAATGTAGCATCTCAACACTCTTTTTCTCGTTTCAATTGACATCTTTTTATTGGTCAATATGTTTTTCATCTTGCTAAAGGCTACTTTTGCCATGGCGATTCTTGTTCTAATCTCTTCAAGGCATCTCCCATCAGATGTTATTACTGTTCCGAGATAATTGTACCTGCTCACTTGTTGAAGAATATTCCCATTTACTTGTATATTACATTGTGGTATTTCGTCCTTCCTAGTGACGACCATAATCTGTGTCTTTTTACAATTTAATTCTAACCCTAGTTGTTCACAGTGTGTAACAATCGCATCTACTATATTTTGCAGGTCCTGTTCATTGTCTGCAATCAAGACTGTATCATCTGCATATCTAATGTTATTGATGCATCGTCCCCCAATGTTGATTCCTTCCATATCTTCAATATTTCTGAAAATACTTTCACTGTACAGGGAAAACAGATCTGGAGACATTACACATCCCTGTCTCACACCCCTTTTAATAGGCTGATATTGGCTGATATTGATAGGAAAGAAAAATTATAATGTGGGTGTTGACTCTCCTCACTCCAGGGACGACACTTTAAAGGAGGACACGGCACAAGGCTCCAAGTAAGGATGAGATTCCAATAGAGGTTATCAGGAGTGGGCAAGACACACTCACTCTACAGATCCACCAGCTAATAGAGCTATGCTAGCGAGAAGGACAAATCCCACAGGATTTCAAAGATTCAAGCATCATAACACTGTACAAGAACAAGGGCGATCGGAGCGACTGCAACAACTATAGGGGTATCTCACTTCTGTGTATTGTTGGAAAAGTATTTGCCAAAATTGTTCTGCGCAGATTTAAAGTCCTAGGAGTTCAGTCTACCCAGAATCACAGTGTGGCTTTCGACAGAACCGATCTACCATTGATATGATATTCTCATTGCGACAAATGCAAGAAAAATGCCATGAACAGAATCAACCACTGTTTATTGCCTTAATCGACCTCACAAAGTCATTTGATTTGGTCAGTCGTGAGGGTCTGTTCAAGGCACTAAATAAGATTGGCTCCCACCAACTCTTCTGTCCATTGTGGAATCGTTCCACACAGGCATGAAGGGTATAATCAAGTTTGATGGTGCAACTTTTGAAGAGTTTGAAATCAAGAGTGGAGTTAAGCAAGGTTGTGTACTAGCTCCCACCCTCTTTAGAATATACTTTTCACTTCTACTGAAATATGCCTTTCGTGATCAGGATGGCGGTATATACATTCACTCACGCTCAGATGGCGGCCTCTATAATGCTCAGAGATTGAAGGCCAAGACCACAATTAGGAGGGTACTGATCAGAGAGTTGCTTTTTGCAGATGATGCTGCAGTTACGACCCACTCTGAGGAAGAATTGCAATGTCTACTATCTACAATCTCCAATGCTTGTTCTGAATTTGGTTTAAAAATCAGCAAAAAGAAGACACAGATTATGTCACAAGGTGCACATGGGGTACCATCAATTTCTATTGACGACGCAGAACTAGAGATGGTAGACCATTTTACATATCTAGGAACAGTGGTAAATAGCAAATTATCCCTAGATCAGGAAATCAACATCCTGATTGGTAAGGCAGCAACAACAATGAACAGGTTAAGAAAAAGAGTGGGAGAACAGGAAGCTTACTGCCAAAGCAAAAGTACTTGTCTATCAAACTTGTGTCCTTAATACTCTTCTTTATGGCAGTGAGGCCTGGACAACTTACTCACATCAAGAGAAACGTTTAAACAGCTTTCATATGCGGTGTCTGCGAAGAATTCTTGGTATTAAGTGGCAAGACAAAATCACAAATACTGAAATATTGGAAAGATCAGGTTGTGAGACGGTTTATTCCATGCTCAGTCTTCGTAGACTTATATGGATAGGACATGTTAGGAGGATGAATGATGGTAGAATACCAAAGGACATCTTTTTTGGTGAATTATAGATGGGTAAGAGATCTCGGGGTCGGCTTCTACTACGATGCAAAGATGTGTGTAAACGGAACATGATTGATCCATGCATTGATAATGCACATTGGGAGCAAGTCGCCGCTGGACGTGTTGTATGGAGGGCAAACATCATAAATGGAATAAAGACAAAGGAGAAAATTATTGCAGATAGGTCACACACCGAGCGTGTGAGACATAAGATGGTGCATGATGGTGGAAATGACCACGTGTTCACATGCACCCACTGTGAACGAACATTTACAGTGCGAATTGGCCTTATCAGTCACACTCGCTACCACCATACGTAAAAGTTATTAAGCCTTTTTGAAGCACAAACTATCGTCTGTCAAGACGGCAAGGTGCCAGTGAATATAAATAGTTATATATCATGAATATTTATACATAGTTATGTCAGAAATATTTACAGAAAATGATATATCATGAATAGTTAATCAGAGTTATACATCCAGAGACAATCTACGACAGTCTTGTGTCATGGCACGGAAGCGTGTCAGCGCACGAAACAATACATGCCATTTGAAATCACTAGGTGTAGAGCAGCCTGGTCGCCCACACAAGTCGGCAAGGCACTTCATGTTGTTGGGGATGAGTTACAAAGGGTTATGTCCCCGCATTACGTGATTTATACAGTCAAGCCTGTTTCTTCTGAGTATTCAATGGTTACTGTTACTAGTGTCTACCAGACCATCTCCCCCCTCATCAGCAAGTGCCATGCCGATAAGCGTGGGCGGTCATGTTTCACCATCTATCACGGTCATCAGAGACGTGGATCGGCTCTGCGTTCTTGTCTCGACCATACCATATGGCCATACCATCCAGGCTTTAATTCTCTGCCTTCCCCTCCAGGCAACCGCGTGAGTTCAAAAGATGCCCTAGCTATTCACAAGACTCTGCTCTCTCTCTCTATGCTGGTGATAATTTGTTAGTTCACATTGAAAGATTAACACAAAGCATGGACATGTTATACTCCCTGATGCGCCACTGTGAGATCACATGTCTCCCTGATGGCGTCCATGTGAGATCACGTGTCTCTCAGGCAGCAAAGTTAAGCCTGTATTTGCTGTCAATGTTTCCACGTTAATTATGGTTTACTGGCATTCCAATGCTGCATGGCCTTTACAGAATGTTGCGCTGAACCCAAACCCAATGTTAATTTGTTAGTGATTTTCCCAACCTCTGTGTAATTGTCTCTACCATGTCATGTAGTCAAGTCATCCAGATATTTACTTCTCTGCCTTCGTCTTGTTATTTCCCCCTCAATGTTGCCAGTTTTCACAAAGTTCTCTATTTTATTTCTTCTCAAAATGAGCCCAAAACAATATGAATGCCTGCGTCTAATTTCTCTAATCGGTTTGCGGTTTTCATTTGTTTCTTGTAGTACTTGCTCATTGGTTTTTTTTTCTGTCTGTCCATGGTATTCTTTGCATTTTCCTTAGAACTCTCATTTTCACTGCCATTAAATGTGTTTTTTTTTTCAGCTTCTCTTCTTATCGTCTTATGCTCATTGTTTTTTCTTCTGTCTGTCCATGGTATTCTTTGCATTTTCCTTAGAACTCTCATTTCCACTGGCATTAAATGTTTTTTTTTCAGCTTCTCTTCTTATCGTCCGCGTTTCACATTTAACTTTACTCATTTTAAATATTATGTTGGTTGCATATAACGAGGAGACGTGAAAAAGGGGAAGGCAGAGAAGTAAGTACCTGGATGGTATGGTCACGTGGTATGGTCGAGACAAGAATATGGAGCTGAATCACGACTCTCATGATCGAATGAGATGGCGAATCATGACCGCACACGCTTATCGTCATGGCACATGATGAATGAATAAATATAGCAATTAATCGCGGTAGTTTTGGTTGTTTGTGATGTTCTAGTCTATTTTACTTTCACTGATTTGCTATTGCTTTTTCTACGACTAACGCTCTAACCATTATTAAAATCTGTACAGGTGGTCTGTTTCCACATCACCTCCAGCTGATTCTAATTCAATATCCAGGTTTTGTGAAATATTTATTGACACTTTATGGGGAGATTCTGAACTTTGGAAATATCTATTGACACTTTATTGAGATATACTGAACTCTGGAAATATCTGTTGACACTTTATGGGGAGATTCTGAACTCTGGGTGTATCTATTCACATTCCACTCTATAGGGAGATTCTGAACTTGTGAAATACCTATTGACTCTTTATGGGGCGATACTGAACTCTGGAAATATCTATTGACAATTTATCGGGAAATACTGAATTCTGGAAATGTCTATTCACACTATATAGGGGGATTCTGAACTATGGAAATATCTATTGACACTTTATGGGGAGAAACTGAACTCTGAAAATACCCATTGACAAATTAGATTCCAAACGCTGGAAATATCTATTGACACTTTATGGGAAGACTCTTACCTGTTAAATCATCTCTTGACACTGTCATGGAAAACTTCTTATCTGTTGAAATATTCCTTCACATTAACATGGAGGATTCTTACCTGCTGAAACATCTTTTGACACTATCATTGGGATATTGCTACCACTGACATAGAGGAAAATTCTCACCTGTTGAACGTGCATTCTTGCATGGACTGACAGCGTCAGACAAGCTGGTGTCCGTTGTTGTGTATGAAGACACACTGCGGCAAGATCCTCTGCTCAACAGCCTCAGCTCTATGGTCCTGTAGTTCTTCACAGCACCATTATTACCTGGTCATTGTCAGAGAATATAATCTAGGCTGTATGATATAATCTATATCGTTGTATATAATAATCTAGGCCATGAATGAATCACCAAAAAAAAAAAAAAAAAAAAAAACGAGAAGTAGACTGTGAGCTGTACTGAAACACGATTACAAGAAACAAATTGGACGTTGCGGCACAAGCCTTCATCAGTACAGAACAAACAAACACAAACCGACACAAAAATACATGAAACACACTACATGACAATATTAAGGGTACTTATCTGAATCTGTATCCAAGCTGGGAGCGACTGACGCGCGTTAGACTATCAGTGGATTGTATGAATCGGATGTATGATCAACGGTTCAAAGGTCAATACCGTCAGAAGCTAAACTACCGGGCGGGAGAATAAATGGCAAGGGGTGGGGGTGAAGATGCGCCCATGTGGACGGAAGAGTAAACATTGGGATTGGCGAAGATGTCACGGACGCAGTTCGCAATTAGCGATTTCTCGTTCCGCGCTCGAAACACAGCTGCGGAAGATTTCATTACGTTGGTCCTCACAGAGGGGCATGTGTGGCGGTCGCTCAGAAAACGATTACAAACCACCGAACGCAAACCTACCAAGAAATCCCAAAGAGCAAAAATAAAGTTGGGGTTGACTGCGACGTCCTGCAAAGGACACGCAACTACCTTTTTAGTGGACTATACAACTAGGGGGGTGGGAGGGGGTGGGGTTTGGAAGTTAAATGAAACTGTGTTGTACATTGAGGCCGTGAGGAGAGAGTGAATCCAACTGGAAGATGAGACAGTTTTCCAATGTCTTACGATCCCGTTCGTGAGATGCGCATGATGTGATGGCCGTGACCTGTATGTCAGCCACGCCACAGTGGTCAGGACTGGTGAAGTGCCTGAATACTGGTTTCTGGGCGCCACCGTTGATATCAGAAAGGTGTTGCCTAAATCTGTCATCAAGACGTATAATAATCTATGTCGTTTGATATAATCTACGTCTTTGTATATAATGTAGATCATTTGAGATAATCTAGGTCGTGTGATATAATCTAGGTCGTTTTAAATAATATAAGTCATCTGATTATTTTTTCCTCTCGCATGCTTTGAACTCAAGCGTAGTCCATACATATTATCATTAGTAGTGATGGACTGAATTTTGCGTGTGGATTAGCTTTCCCTGTTAACAGTGTCCCTTGTCATCAGGCGAACCCACTTCGAATTCAGAGGTACTTGTAATTTACGTCCCCAAGTCAAGGACGACAGGTCAAAATTTTAGCCCAACTGTCCGGTGTAGGGGTTGAACCGCTTACCTCAGCATCAGCACAACGGATTTTTAAGAACACGCGTTCTTACCCATTCGGCCAAGCTGACCTGCGTCATCTGATATAATCTAGATCATCTAATATAATCCAGGTCGTTTGATATATATATATAACCCAGGGTCAGCTCATGTGGTGGACAAAGAAACATAACAATACTTGCGAGGCAGGAACCTCCCATGGGTCTATCTTATGTAGGACCATCCGATTTTGTAGGCCGGAGTCTACGAGGCAATAGGTGATCAGTCTTTCCCTGGCTTTGTGGATGATGAGCGCAGGCATCGAACCCGCGTCCTACAGCACTAATGAGATTATCAGCACAGTCTAATATGATCTACGACACTTTGTACATGACCGGCACCTACTCATCTCGATAGACCAAAATTTGTAAAATGGAGTTATACTTCTCCATAACACCAAAGCCAGGCTGAATTTAGAGACCATGTTTTGTCCATGGAGCATGATTTCTCTCTCGACCTTTCTAGTTTACTCCAGAGAAAAGGTAACAATATTAGGCAGTGCCTGGTGCGCTTGCCTGACGGTCTGGAAGTTATCTGTTCGAATCCTTATCACTGCGTGAAATGTTTAGAACGTTGTTTGCCAAGGACAGAAACATATATCCAATGATAACTTGGGAAAAAAACACCGTTAGACTTCATGAAATAGCAGCAGGTTGGGTCAAATGTTACGACTGTCAAGTGATAACTTGGGAAAAAACACCGTTAGACTTCATGAAATAGCAGCAGGTTGGGTCAAATGTCACGACTGTCAAGTGATAACTTGGGAAAAAACACCGTTAGACTTCATGAAATAGCAGCAGGTTGGGTCAAATGTTACGACTGTCAAGTGATAACTTGGGAAAAAACACCGTTAGACTTCATGAAATAGCAGCAGGTTGGGTCAAATGTCACGACTGTCAAGTGATAACTTGGGAAAAAACACCGTTAGACTTCATGAAATAGCAGCAGGTTGGGTCAAATGTTACGACTGTCAAGTGATAACTTGGGAAAAAACACCGTTAGACTTCATGAAATAGCAGCAGGTTCGGTCAAATGTCACGACTGTCAAGTGATAACTTGGGAAAAAACACCGTTAGACTTCATGAAATAGCAGCAGGTTCGGTCAAATGTCACGACTGTCAAGTGATAACTTGGGAAAAAACACCGTTAGACTTCATGAAATAGCAGCAGGTTCGGTCAAATGTCACGACTGTCAACAGACGGCGGCCCACAGAAAGTGACTCGATTCTACACAACTAGAGAAACATTAAAATGCTGTGCTTTTAAAACATACAAAATCATCATCAGCGAGGCAAAAACAATGCGGGTGAATGAGTAATCAACATTATGCAAACTGGCACCTGGCGTAGGCGTCCATGCCTCTCCACAGATGTCGGTCATTATTGTTCCAGATTAACTATATTAATGATATTACAAACATGAGACTATCGTAGTATGTCCATCATCATTACTTTCGGTCTACCTTTGCCTCTTCTACCGTTGCTTGTTTCATTGGCCTCGCCGTCTAAATGCGAATGAGTCACAAATAAAATCTCAGGTGTAGACTTCTATTCATGACGCGACACTGTGATGTATGCACGACAGGCAACGAATAAATGTTAATCCATTTGAAGAAAATAGTACTTAAGAGCTATAATAAGCCAATCCTAATATATGAAAAAGAATCATGGACAATCAGCAGTTAAAGTTAGTTGTATATCCTTTATAGGACGTCGCAGACAGCACAAGATTTTTTGCTGTTGTAATCTCTTGACAAGTTTGCGTTCAGTAATTTGCCATTACTTTTTTAACCACAGGCACCCATACAATTTCGTTAAAAAAAAATCAACTCAAGGCTGTCTGCCCACAGCTGTGTTTCTAACGCGGGTATGTGGGATTAAATCGAGAGTCTCTAATCCCTTCGCGACAAAGTCGGCACAACTAGCAGACACGTGATGAATTACCTGGATGCAGAGGAGATATCGTTTTACATGAGATTTGTGAGAAAACCGGACGGATAGAAGGAGCAATGAAGATATCTTGAAGAAATTAGCTGAAGACAGTCCACATTCTTTGTACGTGTCATGAAAAAGGGAAAGCTGGTGTATGTCGTTACATCGGGAAAGTTGGAGATGATGAGAGTCAGAGGGAAACCACGAGAGAAGACGCTGCACCCAAGAGAGAAGATGCTGCACCCAAGAGAGAATATGCTGCACCCAAGAAAGAAGATGCTGCACCCAAGAGAGAAGATTCTGGACCCAAGAGAGAAGCTGCTGCACCCAAGAGAGAACTTGCTGGACCCAAGATAGAAGATGCTGGACCCAAGAGAGAAGATTCTGGACCCAAGAGAGAAGATGCTGCACCCAAGAGAGAAGATGCTGGACCCAAGAGAGAAGATTCTGGACTTAAGAGAGAAGATGCTGCACCCAAGAGAGAAGATTCTGGACTTAAGAGAGAATATGTTGAACCAAGAGAGAAGATGCTGCACCCAAGAGAGAATATGCTGCACCCAAGAGAGAAGATTCTGGACCCAAGAGAGAAGATGCTGCACCCAAGAGAGAAGATTCTGGACCCAAGAGAGAACTTGCTGCACCCAAGAGAGAACTTGCTGCACTCAAGAGAGAAGATGCTGGACCCAAGAGAGAAGATTCTGGACTCAAGAGAGAAGATCCTGGACCCAAGAGAGAAGAATCTGGACAGTTTGATATCGTGGTATAGAGGAACATCAGTATCACGTGAACCCTCGCAATGTTGATGAGTTACTACAGAGTTGTTTTCAAGGTTGAGAAATCATGGCCAAATGAATAAGACTTTTGGCCCTTAAGCTTCCGGTGTTATGATGGTGAGCTAGCGGGTTCAACCCTTACGCAGGTCAGTTGGAGTAAAATGTTGACTTCTCGTCATTGACTTGTTCACGTAAATTCCAAGTATATAAGAAATGGCAGTGGATTCTCCTGATGGAGACGGACACTGGTAATAGGAAAAACTAATCCATCTGCAAAAATCAATCTAGTGCACTAGAGGTAGAAACATGGATATGGACTGCGTTTGAGTTCAAAGCGAGCGATCGCAAACCAAAAAAAAATCCTCTTCAGGGAACACAACATGCACCAAGACTCACATCATCTCAGAATAGCTTTACACACTGTTTCTTTTAACACATTCGAGAATACTCGCTGTTTCCCCAGATGCTGCAGCTGTTGTTGTTGTTGTTGTTGTTGTTGTTGTTGTTGTTGTTGTTGTTGTTGTTGTTGTTGTTGTTGTTGTTGTTGTTCAATTTTGAACACATGCATCATATAGTGTCCATTAGACATTCTGACACCTCGACCATCCAAGTTAATGTAACAAATAACTGGCCCATCACGTGATAATCATATGTAATCATTATTTCTTTACTTTATTACTTTGATACGATCCCCTGCCGTTCGCAAACAATTGTTACATCTACATGCAGGAAACGTCGGCTGTTTGCGAATTCCGGTAGTTCGTAAAAATGCGTTGCTCGTAAACTGCATTCAACAATGATTCTGTGTGATACTAGATAAATCTTTTCCATGCTGCATCTGAAAAGGAAAAAAAAAAAACATCCCGAGAACATTCTAGGATCCATCAAATCGTGTTTGGTTCAGCTCAGATGGGCAGGCTAGAAATTGGTTCAAGAAAATTCCTCTAAAAATGTGTAACAAACTTACGAATGCCAGAACGTTGATGCTTGTCAATTTGTAAAAGTTGACCGGTTTTAAAAAGAAGAGACCTCTAACGTCTTAATCAGGTTTGGTCAGGGGCGTAGTCGGTGTCGTGTCGGGGCGACCAGGTGGGTGGGATTAAGGACAATTCTTTATGCAGGGTGGTTTGACCGGAGAGAGATAATACAAGGTTTGTGTGTGTTTCTGTGCGTGCGTTCACTGCGTACGCTTTGATATCGAGTGTAGTCCATACATGAGCTACTACTTCTTGTGCACTGGACTGATGTTTGCTTTCCCTACTACCAGTGTCCCTCGCCAACAAGCGAACACAGTCCGACTTCTGAGGTATTTGTAACTTATTCCCCCACGTCAAGGATGAGAAGTCAACATTTTAGTCCAACTGACCGGTGTAGGGGTTTACCCCGCTAGCTCGGCATCAGCGCACCGGATGTTTAAGAGCGAGCGCTTTTATCCATTCGCCATGCTGACCTCCATACAAGGATTTGAGCTGTAAATAAATGGTAAGCATTGTGCGAAAGGAAAATGTACTTAGTGATTGCAACGGGATAAAACTGGTGACAAGAAGCAAGAAGCCAGAGATGAAAAAATGGGTCTATTCTTCATGAGGGCGAAAGGGTACAATGGATGAAAGAATAATCCATGTTTCACCAGGACAAAGCACGTGTCTAGACAGAATGTTCTGAGAATTAATGATTATTCGAGAAAGATATGTGAACGTCTCGCAACAATGTACGAATATATTACAGGAGAAAGACACCCGGAGTCATTACCCTAGTGGAACCGCTCCCAGAAAGTGTCATTAAGGTAAAGGTCAGTAACATTCAAGGAAGGAGTAGGCTTCTGATGATAGATAGTCTCCTATCGCGCTTGTTCCGCGGTGGAGTTTGACCAGTGTACATCCTGAAACCCCATCTTTTAAAAAGATCAGTTTGAGTGTAAAAATAGGAACATAATTGATAGTGGTAGTTTTAACTTGAGTTCTGGAATATCCTTTCACCTCCCGACGCAGGGCAATTGAGCTGTGTTGGATTAAGTTATAGAGCAGTTGACGGGTAGTTGTTGGTTACGGTCGCAAACTCGTGACGGCAGAAAGAGGATCTCTTCATAAAATCAATGACTGCGGTCACCTAGCACTATATTCACTGCCGAGAAGGAAAGTAATGGCGAACTACATTCTTCACAGATGATTCGATAACTTTAACACTCAATGAAATCGTGAAGAAAGACTTTCATGGGCGCAAAGTTCTGCATAGGTATGAATCACTGGATCATGATAATTGTAAATTAGCGATCACAACTATCCAATATTTTCTATCATTGACAATTTACACTTTTTTTTTTTTTTTTTTTTTTGGTGCTTTCGCTCGCTGTGAGCTCAAACGTAATCCACACACGTACACTGCACTTTTACGTGTGGATTAGTTTTCCCTGTTACCAGTGCCCCTTGTCATCAGACGAATCCACTCCGACTACTGAGGTAATTGTAATTTACGTCCCCCAAGTCAAGGACGAGAAGTAAACATTTTAGTCCAATTGGCCGGTGAATGTGGTTGAACCTAATTTTAATGAATTTGATACTGATATTATACAGTGAAGCCTCGGGTTACGAACGCCTCAGGTCACGAACAATTCGGATTACGAACAACAACTTCGAAAATATTTTGCCTCGGGTAACGAACAGTGCCTCGAACGAAGGCGAGAGAGAGAGAGAGAGAGAGAGAGAGAGAGAGAGAGAGAGAGAGAGAGAGAGAGAGAGAGAGAGGTTTAACGTTGGAGACGAAAGATCGCGTACAGTACAAACGAAGGCCACGCAGTACTAACATCGCTTAGCGTTAGCCTAGTAATTTAGTTTTGCTCTCGTGCGCAGCCTCGTTTTCATTGGACTTACTACACAGCAGTAAAAGATTTCTTAGCACTGGCACTGTGTTCAGTTGATCTCTTTCATTATTTTCCTTGTCAACCCCATCAATTATGAGTTCGAAGAACGGTAGTGATGCTGTTGGGAAGCAGACACGTATAACAGTGGAGGTAAAGAAGGACATAATTATGAAATATGAACATGGCGTTCGTATGTGTGACATCGCTAATGAGTACAGCATGGCAAACTCAACTATCTCCACCATCATAAAGAACAAAGAGTTACTCAAATCAATCGATGTGGCCAAAGCTCCAGAAGCAAATACCTCTTATTTTAGAGAAGGTTGAAAATCTTCTCTTGATCTGGATCAATGAAAAGCAACTTGCAAGAGACAGTGTTAGTGAGGCAATAATATGTGAAAAGGCCAAGAAATTACACGGTGTTTCTGTATTATGCAGTCTATGCAGTTTCATACTTTATGTTTTATATCTTCTGCTATCTATCAATATATCTATCTATAGCTATCTATCTATATATCTATAGCTATATATATTTATAGCTATCTATCTATATTAGATAAGCACACATCAAATTA
This sequence comes from Cepaea hortensis, assembly GCA_963921405.1. Classification (NCBI taxonomy): domain Eukaryota; kingdom Metazoa; phylum Mollusca; class Gastropoda; order Stylommatophora; family Helicidae; genus Cepaea; species Cepaea hortensis. The sequence goes on along the minus strand of OY992876.1, from coordinate 313,825,175 downwards.
TGTCAAAGGATATCGGGCTGTGACAGAGTTCTATTAGTAAAATTAAACGGAAGACCTTTTAAAATAAATGTCATTCGTGTATATGCCCCAACAAGCGAATGCAGTAAAGAAAGTATAGAGGAATTTTATAATGACATGGAATCTGCTTTGAAGAACTGCAAAAAATCAGAAATAAATGTCATAATGGGTGATTTCAACGCAAAAATAGGAAAGGAAGGCGGTGGATGCAGTGTAGGCAACCATGGTTTGGGAGAAGAAATGAAAGAGGATACAGTCTTGTAGAACGGGCAAAAGAACAAGAAATGGTTGTAGGAAACACCTGGTTTAAAGAGCATCCTAGAAGATTATGGACATGGAGGAGCCCAGACAGCAGGATAAAAAACCAGACAGATTACATCATGATTAACAGAAGGTTTCGAAATGCGTTAACAGTCGTAAAAACAGTTCCAAATGCAGACTGTTATAGTGATCACAGATTAATTACAGCCACATTGAGGGTAAAGTTAAAGAAAGTCAAGTATACAGCAGGAAACCCTAAATATGACTTGTGCAAATTGAAAACTGACTAAGAAGTACAAGATAATTTTAACATAGATGTAAAGAACAAATTTGATTTATTGTCTGATCTTGAGATCCTATATCAAGATGTAGATGATCAATGGGAAATGCTGAAGAATTCAATCAGTGGTGCAGCAGAAAAAAACTATTCCAAAGTTAAAGAAAGTGGGCCGTAAGACATGGATGACTGAAGAAATTTTACAACTAATGGAAACAAGAAGACAGAACAAAAATAATCCTGCCAAATATGAAGAAATTTACAGAAGAAAAGTCAGAGCTTAGTAGGGAGGCAAAAGAAACATGGCTTGAGAAAAATTGCGGAGAAATTGAAAAACAACACAACAGTAAAAATGCGAAACTAATGCACAAAAGAATCCAGGAGCTTACTAATCAAAGAACACGTACATCAGCAGGTTGCCTAAAGACAAAAGATGGAAGAGTCATAATAGAAAAAGATCAGATCTTACATGTATGGTCAGATTACATGAAAAACCTTTATGACGACAACAGAGACGAACACTACGATGTTCAAAATAATAAAGAAGGACCAGCAATTTTGAAGATGGAGGTTCAGAATGCCCTTAACCATATGAAATCTGGCAAGACCCCCGGTTCAGACAGCGTCACAACAGAACTGATTAATGCTTTAGAAGAATATGGAATAGATAAAATTACCAGTCTCCTTAATACAATATATGATACTTGAAATATACCTCATGAATTATGTAATTCTGCATTTATTTCAATCCTAAAGAAATCAGGAGCCTTGGAATGTGATCATTGGCACCTTTCCGTCTTGACAGACGATAGTTTGGTACAATGTGCTTCAAAAAGGCTTAATAACTACGACCCATGGCGGTGGCGAGTGTGGCTGGTAAGCCGAATTCTTGCTGCAAATGTTTGCCAACAGTTAGATGCATGTGAAAACATGGTCATTTCCACCATTGTGCACCATCTTAGGTCTCTCACGATCTGTGTGTGCTTTATCTGCAATCATTTTCTCTTTTGTCTTTATTCCATTTCTGATGTTTGTCCTCCATGCAACACGTTCAGTGGTGACTTGCTCCCAATGTGCATTATCTATGCCTGTATCAATCATGTCCCGCTTACACACATCTTTGTATCGTAGTAGAGGCCGACCCTGAGATCTCCTACGCGTCTGTAATTCACCAAAAAAGATGTCCTTTGGTATTCTACCATCATCCATCCTCCTAACATGTCCTATCCATCCAAGTCTACGAAGACTGAGCATGTAATACACCGTCACACAACCTGATCTTTCCAATACTTCAGTATTTGTGATTTTGTCTTGCCACTTAATACCAAATATTCTTCGCAGACACCGCATATGAAAGCTGTTTAAACGTTTCTCTTGGCATGAGTAAGTTGTCCAGGTTTCACTGCCATAAAGAAGAGTACTAACGACACAGGCTTGGTAGACGAGGACTTTTGTTTTGGCAGTAAGCTTCCTGTTCTCCCAGACTCTTTTTGCTAACATCTTCATTGTTGTTGCTGCCTTACCAATCCTGATGTTGATTTCCTGATCGAGGGATAATTTGCTATTTACCTCTGATCCTAGATATGTAAAATGGTCTACTATCTCCAGTTCGGCGTCGTCAATAAAGATTGATGGTACACCATGTGCACCTTGTGACATAATCTGTGTCTTCTTTTTGTTAATTGTTAAACCAAATTCAGAACAAGCATAGGAGAATGCAGATAGTAGATGTTGTAATTCTTCCTCAGAGTGGGTCGTAATCGCAGCATCATCCGCAAAAAGCAACTCTCTGATTAGTACCCTCCTAATTTTGGTCTTGGCCTTCAATCTCTGAGCATTATAGAGGCCACCATCTGAGCGTGAGTGAATGTATATACCGTCATCCTGATCACGAAAGGCATATTTCGGTAGAAGTGAAAAGTATATCCCAAAGAGGGTGGGGGCTAGTACCCAACCTTGCTTAACTCCACTCTTGATTTCAAACTCTTCTGAAGTTGAGCCATCAAACTTGATTATACCCTTCATGCCTGTGTGGAACGATTCCACAATGGACAGAAGAGTTGGTGGGCAGCCAATCTTCTTTAGTGCTTTGAACAGACCCTCACGACTGACCAAATCAAATGCCTTTGTGAGGTCGATGGAATGTGATCAACATCGAACAATTAGTATCTTTTTCTTCTTCTTCTGCGTTCATCCGGATTTTTTTTTCCGGATGTGACTGCGTTGTGCCTGTTTACAGCAGAGCTGCGATCATGCGCCGTTAGGCCGACACATCCGACTTCTGCGGGCATTTGTTGACCGGGTTAACCTTCCCGGGGGAACAATTAGTATAATGAGTCACATCACGAAGATTTTACTAAGAATTATCATGCAACGAATTAGGAGGAAAATACAACCTGAAATAGGAGAAGAACAATGTGGGTTTGTAGAAGCAAAGGGTACAGTAAATGCTGTGTATTTACTGAGAACCGTAATCGAACGTTCTATAGAAGTAAAGAAAGATCTACACCTTTGCTTTATTGACTACACAAAGGCTTTCGATAAAGTGAGACATGTCGACATGATAAGGATGCTTGAGGATCTACAAATTGATGGAAAAGACCTTAGATTTGTAAACAACATATATTGGAAACAACTAGCTGTCATATGAGGTGATAATGAAGTAGGCCAATATGTCGCATATTGCGCACTCAGACAGTTCACACCTGCACAGCACTACTTCAAAACACACTTCTCAACAAAAGCGTTCACACTAGAAAGCATTGGAATGCCAGGAATAGCTATGACACCCAGTGATAGACAGGTCAGATGATCGGATCCTGCCTTATTCATTGGCTAACCTAGAAGAATCGCGTCGCCGCGAAAAGTTTTGGGTTCAGAGACGCTAGCATTTGGCACATGCAGATCGACCGTCAAGGAGGCCAGATGTGGTTTCATTAAGAGTCCATTTGATCTGTATGTCCCTCTGCCTGATTCATGGGAATACTTCAGACTAAATTATGGCTGAGCTTATAATCTTATGAGTCAGGTAAAGCTTTATGAATGAGAGTGTGTGTGTGTAAGTTTCGGCACTAATGAATATATAGCCGCCAACTTTCAACCGGTCCCAAAATGGCTACTTTCTGCCAGCACTGGTGTAGATATCTGACTCCATCTATCTTTCGTTTCCAGAAGAGCTGCTGTACAAACACTATGTCTTAAGCTGTGAAAAGAGGCTCACTTATGCCCAGACTGTTTCCTATTCCTAAGTCTAAAATCCTACTAGCTTTTTGACTGCGTTCAGAGCAGGTTTAGTACGGGATAAACTATGATCTGTGTGCTGGGTGCCGCCTTAGTACAATCCACAGCGAATCGTCAACACACGTGAATGTGAGAGGGAGGAATGAAAGGCTCTACCTCTTATCTTATATGTCCGTGGCGTGAAGACAGATTGTGTGTATAAATGTTTAGCATCAATGACTGGTCCAGCATTTATACTGTGTGATTATTTGAACACATTGTGACATGATCGACCATGTATCTAGCACTCTGACGAACCACAGTCAAGCTAACAGCCCAACTCCAGCACTCAAGTGAACGAATAAAAGAAGAGTGGTGTTAGAATGAGAGAATGAGTGCATTGTGTCGTCTCATCTTTCTTTCACTCTGTATTTATGTGTTAATGAATGAGAGGCAGTGTAAATCCTCATAAGGAATGTTTCACATAGACCTCCACATTCATACCAATTATATGTTAATTATATTAACATAAGAGTGAAAATATTTAATATATGTTCTTTACATTATTACTTGGATTCAACATGTGGAATGTAATTTTATTAAATCATCACCCTGTTTGACAAAGTAAGTAAAGGAGAAAAATATAGTATGCTTCCATACATAATCACTTCTAAACTGTCAAGGGGAAATATCACCCCAGGGTCAGAAGAAGTAAGTAAAGGCATTGACAGAAGAGGTGAGAAGGTATAAACAGGAAAGTAACCAGGCAGACTAAAACAATTGAGGCAGCACTGATTGGTAACATGAGTTATTATGAATAATAAAACAATCTTCCTGTTCTGTTCCATTACTATTTAGGATCATTTATGCGGGGTGCATTTTATCATTAACTCTCCATCATTCCTCTCATCGCCTTGTCATTCACTGTGTCTGTGTCCTCTATGAGAACATCAGTCCACAGATCATCATGTACAAGAGCAGAATAAGAGGGCTTGCCAACTACAATTGCTGATGTCTAATGCCAGTACAAAAAAGAGACACTGTAGCTCTAACTTGTAGGTACTTCCTGAATCTGCTATCTTCTTTAACTCCTGTCTGTAGCCCTTTTCATTCTTGTCAACTGGAGAATTATCATCCATTGACTAGATATAAATAGGTTCACCATGTTTATTCACCTCAGGTGAGGATGACGGTGTTCGCAGATTGTCATGATCCAGAGTTGCAATTCATTGTCCAATAATGTACAATGGATCTGTAAACCAAGAGCAGATCTGTAATAAATAGGGACTAAAAGGGATCTGCAGTCAGGACTAAGGTTAAACAAATCAATGAGTCCCCAGATCATTACCGAACTGTGCCCCAAAAAGTGATCTGTGCTTCATGATCATTCTGATGATTGACTATGTTTGAGATTCAGGAACATTTCTAAGATCACTAGGATCATTTTATACCTCACAAGAACTTGCAGATTATCTAAATCATGGCAGAAGTCTGAATGACAAATTAATAAGGAAGGACTGTGTATAGTCAGTTATTCATTAGGATAACTCAAGAACCAGCAAAAACTTCCAGAGAGGAGAGTATTTTATGAACCTCTCCAGATCTTATTTGGTGTAGGCTGTTTAATTCAAAGTTTTTCACTAATAAACTAACTGCAAAGACAATGGTAGGAAATTAGTGGTGTAGTCCATTGATGAAATGACTGAACAACCATGAGATCTTCTAGGAGTTCTATTCTCCATGGTGTCTATAGATCATTATTCTAAAGACTGATGTGTATTGTTCATATGATCATAATGCTTCACTGGTTTACTTCCACAGCTTTTTGGTAATAAACAAAATTAACTGTTCCTGCATTCTTCTGTTAAGTAAATTGTGGTGTGACATAACATTTTATTATTTATGTGTATAGTTAATGAAACTACATCACATAATTGTAGAATCTGGAACTTCAGGTGCCTGGGTAAACACGAATAGACAGCTATGTTCTGTTCTATTGTAATCTCCCAGGTTCCAGGTTACTCAGAAAAGGGAACTTTAAATCTTATAAATTTCCTGTGACCATTTCACTTAATAGGGAAAATGATCATAGGGGGGGGACTCTCGAGCTAAATAAGTTTCTCTTTTCGGGAAGGAAGATTTTGGAGGGAAGAAATCAACATTCCTGGGACACCCCTAGATTTCCAGAGCTATTATGGGACACTTTGGCTTCCAAGGACCCATCCCCTCCAAATGAAATTAGTCCCATCCTCATAGAGTTACTTCATTGTGGGGTAGGTCGAGGTGGGTACTGCTTCCAACTTCCCAACATGTCACACAATATCAGCCTATTAAGAGAGGTGTGAGACAGGGATGTGTAATGTCTCCAGATCTGTTTTCCCTGTACAGTGAAAATATTTTCAGAAATATTGAAGATATGGAAGGAATCAACATTGATGGACGATGCATCAATAACATTAGATATGCAGATGATACAGTCTTGATTGCAGACAATGAACAGGACCTGCAACATTTAGTAGATGCGGTATTGATGCATGACAAGGCAGACGTGGTTGCGGCCTTGTGGGAGCACGTGTACACCTCGGAGGAGCAAATGGATCACCATAGACTGGCAAGAATGAGGCAGCGAGGAGTGACGAGGGGATCTGGCCGAGGCTCGAAGCTCAGAGGAAAGGCGAGACAAACATATAATCAGGTTGCTACTGGAATTATTGGTGTTGGAACTCTTCGCTGGCTGCTGAGGATGGAGACGGAGCGCTTATGGGAATGACCCGAATGCTGTGATGTCGGTTTCTAAATGAATCAATCAATCAATCAATCAATTCATATTGTATGACGTCAAAATACTAACTCAGACCGCGCTATTAAAAATTGATAAAAGTTGCTGGAAAACATGTGAGGACCATGTGTTAAAAGAGGAAGATGACTATTGGAGAAAGGATGGATTGAATTTTATGCAACCGATAGCAGTCATCAACCTACTGAAATAGTCCGACACAGATTAAGATCTAGGCAGATCGCAGACATTAATCCACATGCACACCTATTGGGATATTTTGCTCCACATATTCAGAAGAATTGCAGGCCCTAAACATTACAGCATCGGCATAAACAATACAACTTGTTAATGGCAACAGTTTGTATTCCACAGTGATGAATTTTCAATTCCGCAAGCCCTCAGCGGTGACAAACAACTGTATTGAAAAAAACAAAAAACACACACTAAACGCATTAAATACCAACAGAAGAGTAATATTGCGGTGGAAACTGACATATTATGGCATAACAAGAAACGTGAGAGCAAACACGTTGTCAAATTAGGGGACAACACACGTGCATACGAATCAATCTATAAACTTCAATGAAAAGAGGACCAACATCTTGGTCGTTAAGAAGAAAGCCAACTACAGAGACACTTACAACTATTTTCATAGTGCAAAACAGATAATCATGTTCCGTCTCTGAACGGTAAACAGCAGAGTAGACAATCTTTCACGGAGACTCAAAGCGGGTCTGTCACCCATGTGTACGTGTGAACAAACTACACAGACAGCTGAACAGATCCTTAAAAATGGAAACATAATGACTAAATAGCGGTATCATTTCTGGTCACTCCATACGCACATTAACGCACAGCTATTTGGAAGCTCTCACGAACTCAATATAAAAAGCTAACATGAATACTTGTGTACACATTATTAACCAGCAGCTGAAGAAACAAGAAGGAAATGGAAAATAAGGTAAGAAATATATTCCTTCTACTTCCCTGCCAATTTACACATTATTTACCCCATGCCTCTGTAAATTCTCTGTCTTTCCTAATATTACACATTGCACCTCTCTCGGGATTCTCCGTGGTGAAGTGGTTAAGCCGTCTGACTCGGGCTCCGAAGGTTATATGTTCGATTCCTTCATTTCACGAGTGCATTTTTTCGGAGACTCCCGAGGGTGGTCGCTGGAGCTACGGAGTTCGTGCTTTGTGCGACGCTTTCAGCGCTGCGGAAAGATACTGAGCCATATGGGATAAAAACCCGGTGCAATGCAGTCGACCCTGTCGACTTTTAAGCTACGTTTTTATTGCACCCACTCCCATACGAATCTGGCTACGCCTTGTATTTGTGTTCTTACCCGAAATGACGTTGCTTTACTGTAAGACTAGTTTGTTAGCGTGAATTCACTACATTTTCCCCAATACATCAAAGAAATGTCGCCGCTTTCGGTGATTTAACTTGCTTTTCGACCTATCAAAGACATATTCCTTGGGTGGGGGTAAATATAAGACGGCAGGAAAAATTTCATAACGATGCAACAGACAGTTTTCAAAATAATAGATCGTGAATGACGGCATTCATTTCTGGACATACTATAGACGTAGACAGTCAAAATTGGTTGGGCATGTTATGAGAAGAAATGAATTGGAGAACTTGGTGACAACTGGCAAGATCGAAGGAAACAGACCAAGAGGAAAACCTAGAAGCAAATACCTGGATGGCTTGGCCTCGTGGCATGGTCGAGACAGAAACACGGAGCTGATCCACGACTCTGGTGATCGAGTGAGATGGCAGAACATGACCGCCCACGCTTATCGGCATGGCACATGATGGATGGATCTTCTGCTATTCGTCACATTCGCTAGTTTATATACATTACACGATCACTTTTTTTGCAAATATCAACAGTCTATATTTATGGGCAGCGTTTGGGCGCTATGTTGTCAGTCTGGTCCACGCCATTTTCCTGTTGGCTCGACGATCATTGTTTACCTGACATGTCTAACGGTTTTCCAACAAACGCTTAAAGCTAATGCAAGGAAAACATTTATGTCGTCAGCAATAAATTCACAGGTGTCGATGGCGCCGCGAGCCGGGGTATTTATTTTTAAAGTTTCAACAACAACAAAATGCCATTGTGTCTTAATGTTAGTAATAAATACGCCGGTTCGCAGCGCCAATTGAACCTGTGAATTTATTTTATAATTTAACATCTCTGCTTTTATTATTGGCATTATACTATATCCATATTAACACGATCCTCTCTCTCTCTCTCTCTCTCTCTCTCTCTCTCTATATATATATATATATATATATATATATATATATATATATATATATATATATATCAATCATGTGCCATGCCGGAAAGCGTGGGCGGTCATGATTCGCCATTTCACTCGATCACCAGAGTCGTGGATCAGCTCAGTGTTCCTGTCTCGTCCATGCCATGTGGCCAAGCCATCCAGGTATTTTCCTCTCGGTCTTCCTCTTGGTCTGTTCCCCTCGATCTTGCCAGCTGTCACCAAGTTCTCCAGTCCATTTCTTCTCATAACATGTCCAAAAAATTTTGACTGTCTACGTCTAATTTCTCTAATCAATCTACGATTTTCATTTGTCTCTTGTAGTACTTGGGCATTGGTTTTTCTATCTGTCCATGGTATTCTTTGCATTTTCCTCAGAAACCACATTTCTGCAGCCATCAGATGTTTTTCATCTTGACTGCACATTGTCCAAGTTTCACATCCATACAAAAGAACAGGCTCTATGTATCCCCTCAACACTCTTTTTCTCGTTTCAATTGACATCATTTTATTAGTCAGAATGTTTTTCATCTTGCTAAAGGCTACCTTCGCAATGGCGATATATATATATATATATATATATATATATATATATATCTGTCTGTCTGTCTGTCTGTCTGTCTACAGACTACATGCCCCCTTAAAAAAAAAAAAAAACAGCACCAAAGACAATAATAATGGTAAATTATCTTGAACGACAACTAGCCAAAAAAAAAAAAAAAACTCCCATATGTGTGGCACGTTACACCTACCTTGGGTATTTATGATGCCCATGTTAAACATTGCCTCAACGAGTCATGTATTATTGATTATTTTTCATGCGTTTTAATGCTTATTGTTCTTTTGTTGTTAAAGAATTGCTTCATAAGAGATGTTGAATGAAAGAATGTATGAGAGGAAATAGAGAAGAATGGCAGAATGTCAGACGGGCCTGCGTGCCCAATTCTTAACACTTTGAAAATAAAGATTTTCATTCGTTCGTTCGTTCGTTCGTTCTATCTGTCTCGGTCTCTTTCGTTCAATATCGCTCCCTCTCTGTCTCTTTCTCTCTCTCTCTCTCTCTCTCTCTCTCTCTCTCTCTCTCTCTCTCTCTCTCTCTCTCTCTCTCTCTCTCAGTTTCATTGCTTAATGCAAGACGGAATAACAGGTTCTGTCCTTGGCAGTTATTACTTAGACAAGTCTCAAATATAATAATAGACTATCATTACTTTACGGCAGAGAAGCCCATAGACGCGCAGACTGTCCTAGCCGCATATTTGTATACATCACCGGGCACTCTATGCTTGGTGTGGACGATATGGCGCCGATTCCTTTATTTCCTATACATCACCGGGCACTCTATGCTTGGTGTGGACGATATGGCGCCGATTCCTTTACTTCCTGTACCTATGTTAGACTGAGTGGACGCTGGAACCCAGCTCGGGTTAAACCATCCGCCTCCATGAGGATTCGAACTCATGTCCGCCGAACTGCAAGCCCGCTGGCCATTCCGCTACCATAACACGTCATACTATGCTTGAAATCATACTGGCGGGAGATTTTGAAGGCAAGAAACATCAAATAATCAACCAGATGCCGTCTCCACAATGAAGGTTGGCTGCAATGGATCTCCAACACTGTGTCACACGCCTTGATTACTATTCTGTCAGACTGAATTTCGTCCATCTCTTAATGTTATCTTCCCACTTGACGTCCATCTCTGGATGGTATCTCCCCACATGTATCGTTGTTTACCTAGCACCTTGATTGTACATTCTGTCAGACTGCTGTTTGTCCATCATTGGATGTGAAGCGTGGACAATGAGCAGACAAGCTGAAAAACATCTGATGGCTGCGGAAATGTGATTTCTGAGCAAAATGTAAAGCATATCATGGAAAGACAGAAAAACCGATGAGCAAGTCCTTCAAGAAACAAATGAAGATTGTAAACTGATTAGAGACATTAGACGTAGACAGTCAAAATATTTTGGGCATGAGAAGAAATTAATTGGAGAACGTGATAACAACTGGCAAGATCGAAGGGAAGAGACCAAGGGGAAGACCTAGAAGTAAATACCTGAATGGTTTGGCCAAGTGGCATGGTCGAGACAGAACCACGGAGATGACCCACGACTCTGATGATCGAGTGAGGTGGCAAAACATGACAGCCCACGCTTATCGGCATGGCACATGATGAATGGATGGATGTTATCTTCCTACTTGACGTCCATCTCTGGATGGTATCTCCCCATTTGATGTCCATCAGTGGATATTATCTTCCTACTTGACGTCCATATCTAGATGGTATCTCCCCACTTGATGTCCATCTATGGATATTATCTTCCTACTTGACGTCCATACCTAGATGGTATCTCCCCACTTGATGTCCATCTCTGGATGGTATTGTTCCACTTTATGTCCATCTATGGATGGTATCTCCCCATTTGTATCGTAGTCTACTGTAACAGAAATACAATGCTTTTAATTGGAACGTTGCAAACTGTACCAACTTGACGAAAGCCATAGAATACTGGAGACCCATGGCAGCCAACCTTTATGTGATCTAATACAAAAGCATTCCCTAGTTTAAAACAAGGCACGTGTGGGTGGAACGGGATTAAGTAATAAACCCGTCGTTTGTTGTCCTTTGTCGTCTACCGTCATCTATTGCCTATAGTACCTTGCGGTGTAGGACGTGGGGGGGGGGGGGGGGGGGGAAGGAAGTATGGAGGGGGTCCTGGTGCCTGATAAATTAAGTCCGCCTGGCTTGTGCAGTCGCCGCGAACTGTGCACAAAGCAACAGAAGGAATTTCCTGTTCTTACTCACTCTGTATTTTTTTTTTGGGGGGGTGGGGGGGGGCCAATTGCAGTTATCATTTACAATAAAACAAATCAAACATTTTCCCAATCCTCTTCTTCGATTTAAGAAGAAGCAATCTCATCTGACTTTCATCAACTTTGAAAAGAAAACGGTAGAGGGATAATTGGGATCATGAATCTGTGAACAATGATAGTCCAAGGGGAAGGGTTGGGCACAACGTGTGAGTGTGGGTGTGTGGGGGGGGGGCGGGGGGGGGGGGGGGGTTTCCAGGAGATAAAGTCGTATCTTAAGAGTTTGGAAGAGATCGTCAGCTGTGTGTGGCTGAGTGCTGCTGTTGTTGATGAAGACGATTCTTTGAGCATGGGGATATCTGTAGGCAGTCATGTGTGGCGGAAATGTGGGAGTATCTGTAGGCAGTCACGTGTGGCGGAAATGTGGGTGTACTGTAGGCAGTCACGTGTGGCGGAAATGAGGGAGTACTGTAGGCAGTCACGTATGGCGGAAATGTGGGAGTATCTGTAGGCAGTCACGTGTGGCGGAAATGTGGGAGTACTGTAGGCAGTCACGTATGGCGGAAATGTGAGAGTAGGCAGTCACGTGTGGCGGAAATGTGGGAGTACTGTAGGCAGTCACGTGTGGCGGAAATATGGGAGTACTGTATGCAGTCACGTGTGGCGGAAATGTGGGAGTACTGTATGCAGTCACGTGTGGTGGAAATGTGGGAGTATCTGTAGACAGTCACGTGTGGCGGAAATGTGGGAGTACTGTAGGCAGTCACGTGCGACCGGAATTTGGGGACCTTAGAGGTGACCAGTAATAAAGTGGAGTAATAAAGATCGCTTGCACGCGCGCATCAGGCTGAAGTTGATGTTTTTTTGTTGTTGTTTTTTTTTTTTTGCGCTCGCTCGCTTTCAACTCAAGCATAGTCCATACACACTATTTATAGTAACGATGGACTGAATTTTGCGTGTGGATTAGCTTTCCCTATTAACAGTGTCCCTCGCCATCAGACTTCAGAGGTACTTGTAATTTACATCCCCAAGTCAAGGACGATAGGTCAACATTTTAGTCCAACTGTCCGGTGTAGGGGTTGAACCGCTTACATCGGCATCAGCACACCGGATGTTTAAGAACACACGCTCTTATCCATTCGGCCATGCTGACCTGCTGAAGTCATTCATCTTGGGGATTTTTTGTTGAGCAGTCATGCTACTACTCTTTGAAGAAGAAGAAGAAGAAGAAGAAGAAGAAGAAGAAGAAGAAGAAGAAGAAGAAGAAGAAGAAGAAGAAGAAGAAGAAGAAGAAGAAGAAGGGAGGGACGAAGGAAGGAAGGAAGGAAGGAAGGAAGGAAGGAAGGAAGGAAGGAAGGAAGGAAGGAAGGAAGGAAGGAAGGAAGGAAGGAAGGAAGGAAGGAAGGAAGGAAGGAAGGAAGGAAGGAAAAAGCAGATGAAGAAAAAAAGAACAAGAAAGACAAATACGACGTTGGTGTTGATGGCGATGATGATGAGTAGGTTTAGAGGGATAAGTCGAAAATGATGGCAACGACGATGAAGATGGTATTCACGAAGAAAACGATGATGATGATAATAATAATGAACATAATGATAATGATTAGAGTTGACAAAAGTGGTGAAGGTAATGATTATAATGAACGTGGAGATAACGTTGTAAATGTGGTTGGTGATCAACATGATATAAAGTACGAGGGTAAGTTAATAAATACGTCACAAATGGCTGTAGAAAAATAACTAAATATGATAACAACTTGAAACCAGTTTATTTTTATACATACATTGTCCCTTTATTTCTCAACATAATTTCCACCAACATCGATGCACTTATCCCATGGTTTTAGCAGTCCCCCCAAACCGGCTGCATAGAACTGCGTGCTCTGTTTTCTAAACCACGTTTTCACTTCATATTCAACTTCCGCGTCATTCGCTAAATGTCTCCCGCCAAGGAGGGTTTTCAGTGTTTATGCTCACAAATGTTTGTCCCGGAAAGCGGTGCATAGTGGGTATTAAAAAACGTTCGAGAACGAGTCAATAAGTAAGTCACACAGTTCTGCGGGATGGCCGGTAAATGAAAACAATGCACGCAGTTCTATGCAGCCGGTTTGGGAGGACTGATAAAACGATGGATAAGTGCATTAATGTTGGTGGAAATTGTGTTGAAAAATAAAGGGACAATGTATGTATAAACATAAGCTGGTTAAAAGTTGTTATCATCTGTAGTTATTTTTCTACAGCCATTTGTGACTTACTTATTGATTTACCCTCGTGCACACAATCAACTATATCACACACTCACCGTTACACGTTGCGTGCAGCTCCGGGCCGGATCTGACGTCAAAGATCAGCACGTGCACGACCCTGCTGTAGGCTACGCTCATCAAGGACACCGGAAGAACCAGCAAGGCCAGGTCCAGCAGGACTGTGTAGGCCTGCTCGGCCTCCAGACTGGGCCACATCTCTCGGCATCTGTGGGCCCCGTTGCCAATGGCCGTATGTTTCTGGAAAACCGCGGTGGGCGTCATCAGGGCCGCCGAGAGGAACCAGCAGACTGCAATACATCTGTTGGTAATGGTAGAGGGATTTAATTCAGCTTTCAAATCAGCTTGTTTAATGTTTCTGCTTCAATCCTGGGGGTCTCCTCCTCCTCCTCCTCCTCCTCCTTCTCCTCCTTCTCCTCCTCCTCCTCCTCTTCTTCTTCTTCCTCCTCTAGATATTTTTCGTCTTCGTTTTCTTCTTCTCTTTCTTCTATTTATTCTTCCTCATCCTCTTTCTACTACGGTAGAATTTTACTACCTGTAGCGTGTGGTAGATGTTGACTGCCTGTAGCGTGTGGTAGATGTTGACTACCTGTAGCGTGTGGTTGATGTTGACTACTTGTAGGCGTGTGGTAGATGTTGACTACATGTAACGTATGGTAGATGCTGACTACCTGTAGCGTGTTGTAGATGTTGACTACCTGTAGCGTGTGGTAGATGTTGATTACCTGTAGCGTGTGGTAAATGTTGACTACCTGGAGCGTGTGGTAGATGTTGACTACCTGTAGCGTGTGGTAGATGTTGACTACCTGTAGCGTGTGGTAGATGTTGACTACTTGTAGCGTGTGGTAGATGTTGATTACCTGTAGCATGTGGTAAATGTTGACTACCTGTAGCGTGTGGTAGATGTTGACTACCTGTAGGCGTGTTAGACATCGACATGGTCGAAAGGATGAGAGCCCTCGCCCTTACACTTCCGGTTCTCTGATTACCAGAAACAACCACTACACCGACATTAAGTTGGATTTAAGCGTTAAATTATTTTTCAGAAAGCAATGGCAAATTACTGAACGTACAGTTGCCTAGAAAATTAACCTAGGTTTGATCGCCACGTCCTGCAAAGGACATTATACGCTTTTAGTAGGCATATAGTTGTCACATTGCCTGTAGACGTGTGACAGTCTCATTCCCAGTAGACGTGTGGCAGTCTCATTACCTGTAAACGTATGATAGTTTAAAGACTGAGCACAACCCACTACTTGCAACGCTGATCGTATTCCAGTACGAACCTTTGGCCATGTCTACGTCAGATAGGAAGCACTAGACTCGTGTTTCGCTTTCGTTTGAGCTTGCCGGTAGTGCATATCACAGACTGGACACGGGATCGAACTTCAGAGGCGGGTGTGTAACCACTTGACCACGCGGCTCATGCTAGACCAAATTACCACGCTAGAATATCGCAACGTCACCCATCGTAGGCTATAGTTCAAAATTTACCCGATCGCCGCGACTAACATCCGTCAATCGATGTGGCCCGAATGATCAGGTTTTCTCGATCTGGCAAGGCACACCAGGCGCCTAAGGTCCAGCGAGCAATGAAGAAATTGATTTATTTGGTTGTTTCGGGATTTGATGTTCGATGCTGGGTCCCGTGAGAGTTACACACTACTGATGAGCTCAAGCGAGAGTGAAACTCGAATCTGGTGCTTCCAATCTGACGTGGACAAGGCTCAAGGTTCTTACCGGAATACGATCAGCGTTGCAAGCAGTGGGTTGTGCTCAATCTTTAAATCTCAAATCCCGAAACAACCAAATAAATCAAATTGTTCATTTTTTTTTTTTTTTTTTTTTGCATATCCCTTACTGGATGTTGCAGTCAACATCAGCATTTTTTAACTGCTGTTCATGTACTAGGCAAGATTACGGTCAGTAGTTTGTCATTGCTTTCTGAGCGACCGGCTCACATAACCCGTAAGTTAAAAACGCGGCGAGAACCGCTACCGAGTCTCACGCATGTTACTTTACTCACCAGAATATACGAGATTACGGAGAAAGACGTTTAACACCTAGGCCATGGAGACGGAGTTATGAACTACTAGATATGAACTACTGACGAGCTTAAACGAGAGCGAAACGCGAGTGCTTCCAACCTGACGTAGACAAGGCCTTAGGTTCGTACCAGAATACGATCAGCGTTGCCAGTAGTGGTGTGTGCTCAATCTTTAAACCTCAAATCCCGACACAACCAAATAAAATATTATAATAGTTTCATTACCTGTAGGCATCTGATAGGTTCATTACCTGTAGGCGTCTGATAGTTTCCTTACCTGTAGGCGTCTGATAGTTTCATTAACTGTAGGCGTCTGATAGTTTCATTACCTGTAGACGTCTGATAGTTGCATTACCTGTAGACGTCTGATAGCCTGTAGACGTGTGATATAGTATGGTTACCTGTAGGCGTGTGATATAGTGTGGTTACCTGTAGGCGTGTGATATAGTATGGTTACCTGTAGGCGTGTGATATAGTGTGGTTACCTGTAGGCGTGTGACAGAGTCTGCCAGGACCTGGAGTGGAGCGGCCTGCAGATGGCGAAGTATCTCTCCAGGGAGATGGCCACCAGCGTGAAGCAACTGACTCCAACAGACACCGCTGGGGAGTCAACAACAGACATGTGACAGTCAGAAACAATCAATCATAGATCTCTCTCATTGTTAATCACACAGCCATGTGGCAGTCATAAACAATCAGTCATGTATCTCTCTCATTGTTAATCACACAGCCATGTGGCAGTCACAAACAATCAATCATGTATCTCTCTAATTGTTAATCACACAACCATGTGGCAGTCACAAACAATCAATCATGTATCTCTCTAATTGTTAATCACAAGGAAGCAAAACCTGTATTGATCTAGTGGGCCCCAAACTGCAGAAATTGCGACAATAACCGATAGTTTAGACATTCATTAATTATGTTAAATACAAAGGGTTCCATTAGTGAATTTAAACAGTTAACTAAATCGATAGGGAACTGCCCAGGTGATGTAATTAGCACGGTTGGGTGCTGCTTCGACGCCTGGGTTCGTGGCTTGACAAAGTGAGGGGGAGATTGGACATTTATTGCTCCTTGTTCTCAGGTGAGTTCGTGGCTTGTCAAAGTGGGGGGGGGGGGTGGGGGTGGGGGGGAGATTGGACATCTATTGCTCCTGACTCTCAGGTGGGTTCGTGGCTTGTCATAGTGAGGGGAGATTGGACATCTATTGCTCCTGACTCTCAGGTGGGTTCGTGGCTCGTCAAAGTGAGGGGAGATTGGACATCTATTGCTCCTGACTCTCAGGTGGATTCGTGGCTTGTCAAAGTGAGAGGAGATTGGACATCTATTGCTCCTGACTCTCAGGTGGGTTCGTGGCTTGTCAAAATGAGGGGGAGATTGGACATCTATTGCTCCTGACTCTCAGGTGGGTTCGTGGCTTGTCATAGTGAGGGGAGATTGGACATCTATTGCTCCTGACTCTCAGGTGGGTTCATGGCTTCTCAAAGTGAGGGGGAGGTGGGGCATCTATTGCTCCTGGCTCTCAGGTGGGTTCGTGGCTTGTCAAAATGAGGGGGAGATTGGACATCTGTTGCTCCTGACTCTCAGGTGGGTTCGTGGCTTCTCAAAGTGAGGGGGGGGGGGCATCTATTGCCCCTGGCTCTCAGGTGGGTTCGTGGCTTGTCAAAATGAGGGGGAGATTGGACATCTATTGCTCCTGACTCTCAGGTGGGTTCGTGGCTTCTCAAAGTGAGGGGGAGATGGGGCATCTATTGCTCCTGGCTCTCAGGTCCACCTACTGTGATAGCGCTATCACAACACAGATCCGTAGTCGGAAACAGTTTCAGAACAAATTAGTTCCATGTATTCTGGAAGCGGGGTAGTGGGTTAGTTCCGGGCGCCTATCTGTTGCACTTACATGGTGACTTCCCGTTCAGAAATCAATCGAAAACTACTGAACATACAATTGTTTAGTAAATCACACGTAGCCAGGACATTAGCATGGCTGAATGGACACGCCAGGCAATTGGGCTAAAATGTTGTCTTAACTTTCTTGACTTGGGGACGTCAATTACAAGTATCTCAGAAGTCGGAGTGGGTTCGCTTTAAAGCGGGGACACTGGTAATAGGGAAAGCTAATCTAAACGCAAAAATCAGTCCAGGGCACAAGACGTTGTAGCACGTGTATGGACTAGGCCTGAGTTCACAGCCAACGAACGAAACATGCACAAAATATAAATTGAAGCCAACACGGACTTGGTGGGACTGCAGCGTCCTACACAGGACGCGAGTATTTTTATGGCGCAATAAAAGGTTCGAGATGGTGCAGTTGACACCGATGTATTTCTCACGGTATTTCTGGTGCTACGGAGTTCGTGCACTGAGCAGAGATTCTCCAGACTCAGACTTAAGTTAGGAGTAGAACGGAGCACTTATGAGTTACACCCGTGTGCCGTGATGTTGATCCGTCGACTAAACTAAACTAACTACACTAATCAGTATTTCTCAAATGTATCAGTGTTTCTTAAATTACTCACAATATTTCTTACATTTCCCACAGTATTTCTTACATTACTCGCATTATGTCTTACATTTCTCATAGTATTTTTCATATTTCTCACAGTATTTCTTACATTTCCCACAGTATTTCTTACATTACTCACAGTATACCTTACATTTCTCACAGTATTTTTCATATTTCTCATAGTATTAAGTACATTTCTCACAGTATTTCTTTCATTTCTCACAGTATACCTTACATTTCTCACAGTATTTCTTTCATTTCTCACAGTATTTCTTTCATTTCTCACAGTATTTCTTTCATTTCTCACAGTATTTCTTACATTTCTTACAGTATTTCTTACATTTCTTACGGTATTTCTCATATTTCTTACAGTATTTCTTACATTTCTTACAGTATTTCTTACATTTCTTATAGTGTTTCTTACATTTCTTACAGTATTTCTTACATTTCTTACAGTATTTCTTACATTTCTTACAGTATACCTTACATTTCTCACAGTATACCTTACATTTCTCATAGTATTTCTTTCATTTCTCACAGTATTTCTTACATTTCTTACATTATTTCTTACATTTTTCACAGTATTTCTTTCATTACTCACAGTATTTCTTTCATTTCTTACAGTATTTCTTACATTTCTTACAGTATTTCTTACATTTCTTACGGTATTTCTCATATTTCTTACAGTATTTCTTACATTTCTTACAGTATTTCTTACATTTCTTACAGTATTTCTTACATTTCTTACAGTATTTCTTACAGTATTTCTTACATTTCTTACAGTATTTCTCATATTTCTTACAGTATCTCTTACATTTATTACGGTATTTCTCATATTTCTTACGGTATTTCTTACATTTCTTACAGTATTTCTCATATTTCTTACAGTATTTCTTACATTTCTTACGGTATTTCTCATATTTCTTACAGTATTTCTTACATTTCTTACAGTATTTCTTACAGTATTTCTTACATTTCTTACAGTATTTCTTACATTTCTTACAGTATTTCTTACATTTCTTACAATATTTCTTACTTTTCTTACAGTATTTCTTACATTTCTTACAGTATTTCTTACAGTATTTCTCATATTTCTTACAGTATTTCTTACATTTCTTACAATATTTCTTACATTTCTTACGGTATTTCTTACATTTCTTACAGTATTTCTCATATTTCTTACAGTATTTCTTACATTTCTTACAGTATTTCTTACATTTCTTACGGTATTTCTCATATTTCTTACAGTATTTCTTAAATTTCTTACGGTATTTCTTACATTTCTTACAGTATTTCTTACATTTCTTATAGTGTTTCTTACATTTCTTACAGTATTTCTTACATTTCTTACAGTATTTCTTACATTTCTTACAGTATACCATACATTTCTCACAGTATACCTTACATTTCTCATAGTATTTCTTTCATTTCTCACAGTATTTCTTACATTTCTTACAGTATTTCTTACATTTTTCACAGTATTTCTTTCATTTCTCACAGTATTTCTTTCATTTCTTACAGTATTTCTTACATTTCTTACAGTATTTCTTACATTTCTTACGGTATTTCTCATATTTCTTACAGTATTTCTTACATTTCTTACAGTATTTCTTACATTTCTTACGGTATTTCTTACATTTCTTACGGTATTTCTTACATTTCTTACAGTATTTCTTACATTTCTTACAATATTTCTTACATTTCTTACAGTATTTCTCATATTTCTTACAGTATCTCTTACATTTCTTACAGTATTTCTTACATTTCTTACAGTATTTCTTACATTTCCTACAATATTTCTTACATTTCTTACGGTATTTCTCATATTTCTTACGGTATTTCTTACATTTCTTACAGTATTTCTCATATTTCTTACAGTATTTCTTACATTTCGTACAGTATTTCTTACATTTCTTACAGTATGTCTCATATTTCTTACAGTATTTCTCATATTTCTTACAATATTTCTTACATTTCTTACAGTATTTCTTACATTTCTTACAGTATTTCTTACATTTCTTACAGTATTTCTTATATTTCTCACAGTATGTATCATATTTCTCAACGTGACATTTCTCAAGAAGCCAGGAATCATTTCAAAGACCAGATTACTTCAAGTGGCAGTGACACAATGCGAACAGAATCCGTCAAGATTATGCTCAGATACCCTCTGTATGATCCTGTCAACCAAGCTAAAGAGATAGCGCTGATAGCATAATCGTAACTCTACCATAATCTTGAGGGAATAGGGGGAAGTGGCTTCCGGTAATTCATTAATCAATGACCGTTGCTTGTGGTTTCATTTCCGCCGGAAACGCAAATCCTCCACCATAGATCGGTTTACAATTTTCTACTGGATTTGAGAATAATGTTCCGTGATTATGTATTTGAAATGCGCGTCTAGGTAGCGCAGAGGTTAGACTGCATGCCGGCCGACTCGGTTGTCTTATATTCGAATACTCTTCGAGCTAGATTTCTGTATTTTTTTTTTTTTTTTAATTGACCTGGTCACGCAGAAAACTAACACTTGGTACTAGGAAATGCTCTAGAAAGTGAAGGCTGCCGGCGTGATTAATCACATTTTTTCGCATATCCTTTACGGGACCATGGAGTCAACGCCAGCATTTTTCAGCTGCTGTTGACGTCATGGTAAGTTTTACGTTCAGGAGTTTGCCATTGCTTTCTAAACGATCGGCTCACATACCTCCCTAAGTAACCAACGCGACGCGACCCTCTGCCGAATCTCGCACAGCTGTGTTTCGTACGTGAGTATACGGGATTACGAACAACGTCCTTAACCTCTTCGCCAGGAAGACCGGCGATTAAGCACATAGTGTTCTTTTTTTTTTTTAAATATGGGTTTGGCATCATATTATACCTATTTACCGGGAAGGTTAACCCGGTCAAATAATGCAAGAGGAAATCAGATGTGTCGGCCGAAAGACGCAAATATCGCAGCTCTGCTGTAAAAGGGCACAACGCAATTGCGCCCAAAACAAACATTCCAGGCAAACGAAGAAAAGGAAGAATATATCCATGTATATGCTTTCTAACAACCGAGCTATCGCGAGGATCTATGTTTGCATTATGAGTTAAATTAATTTAAAATTGAATCTGAAGAGAATCTAGACTGGCATAAATTCGATACACCAAAACATCGACATGGGAACAGACGAATGAAACAATAGTGTGACAGATGAGGAAGTTAGCGGTCGATGTGGACACACATTAAAATAAACATGGAACGTGGATTGTTATATAGACAGAAACAAAATGCAGCCACACAACGAACATATTCTACTAAATTAATTTTTGTCACAAACATATAGAAGAAGACATTAAGGCGATATTCAATAAGGTGGTTAGTTGCATATCTTTTACAGGACATCGCAGTTAACCCAAGCATTCTTGACTGTGATTTCCTGGCAATTTTACGTACAGTAGTTTGTCATTGTACTTTGAATGCCTGGCACTCATACCATTGTGTGAAAAACTGCGCATGGCGTTTTGCTTTCAAATATTCCGCAGCTGTGTTGCGAACGCGGTATGGGGGATAACGAACTGCATTCGTAACTCCTTTGCCACAGCGCCGGCATTCAACAATAAATATCCAGGTATTTAAACACATAGAATAAGTTGCAGCATTTATTGTCTGGTATATTTCGCAGCATTTATTGTCGGGTGTATGCTGCAGAGGTATATATTATATGACGAGTATAAATGAATTATACTGTGGCCGAAATACTTAAAACTCACAGTCATTGATATTGTTAGAATCTGGAGGACCTGTTGTACCCAACGGTAAACGCAAATTTAAAACGAAATCTTTCTGTCTGCACAAAATTGTTTGAAACCGCCTAATTGTTAACGCTTTGTTTTTTCTTGTATTAGAGTAATTGCTTACTGCTCGTGGAATACAATATAGGAAACTCCTTTCTTGGGGGTTAAGTTTATACCTGCAGTTTAACAGAAGTTGAAAGCGGTCGAGCTCGGAGTTTTATTGTTTAATATAATTTTCTCTGAGCTGTCAGATGTGTAAGTGCGGGATCTTTTCCACGGGTTCCAGGTGCTTTGGAGAAATAAACAGGTGGACAGGTGGAGTGGCTCTGCGCCGTTGTGTGGGTTAAGACAGACGTGGTCAAAGCCCTTTGGTATCATGTATATAGTATGGCAGAACAGATAAATCATCGTGGCTGGAGAGCCTGGTACTGCTGGGAGTGACCAGAGGACCTGACCGACGCTCAGTATTTCAAAGACTATACCCAGACGGACACTTGATCAAACTTCAGCAGCCACCATTAGTGTTGGGACTCTTCGCTAGCTGTTGCAGATAAGGATGGAGCTCGTATGGCAATGTCCCGAGCGCTATGGTGTTGGTTCTTAAATCAACTAATGTTTGGGGTATATGGTGGCTGCTAGAGCGGCTTGTACATACATCAATGGGCATGGGCTGGGTGATGTGTCAGATTCACACCGGCCGCCTTTACTACCCACAACTTTTCCCGTTACCATTTTTAGCCTGGGTCAACCGGGAAGCTCACGTCAACTGAATAAACATCCGCGCCTCGATTAGGATTTCAACACATAACCACCTGGTTGGTAGTCTACAGATTAGTGGTGATCACGTAGGTTTCTGAACAAATCTCTCTTGCACTAACTGATGAACAGGCAGGTTTCTGAACAAATCTCTCTTGCACTAACTGATGAACAGGCAGGTTTGTGAACAAATAGCTCCTACAATAAGTGATGAACAAGTAGGTTTCTGAACAAATAGCTCCTACACTAACTGATGAACAGGCAGATTTGTGAACAAATAGCTCCTATAATAAGTGATGAACAAGTAGGTTTCTGAACAAATAGCTCCTACACTAACTGATGAACAGGTAGGTTTCTGAACAAATAGCTCCTACAATAAGTGATGAACTTGTAGGTTTCTGAATAAATAGCTCCTACACTAACTGATGAACAGGCAGATTTGTGAACAAATAGCTCCTACAATAAGTGATGAACAAGTAGGTTTCTGAACAAATAGCTCCTACACTAACTGATGAACAGGTAGGTTTCTGAAAAAATAGCTCCTACAATAACTGATGAACAGGCAGGTTTCTGACCAAATAGCTCCTACACTAACTAATAAACAGGCAGGTTAGTGAACAAACAGCTCCTACACTAACTGATGAACAGGCAATTATGTTAACAAATAGCTCCTACACTAAGTGATGAACAGGCAGGTTTCTGAACAAATAGCTCCTACACTAACTGATGAACAGGCAGGTTTCTGAACAAATAGCTCCTACACTAACTGATGAACAGGCAGTTTTCTGACCAAATAGCTCCTACACTAACTAATGAACAGGCAGGTTAGTGAACAAACAGCTCCTACACTAACTGATGAACAGACAGTTTTGTTAACAAATAGCTCCTACACTAAGTGATGAACAGGCATGTTTCTGAACACCTAGCTCCTACACTAACTGCTGAACAGGCAGGTTCTGAACAAACAGCTGCTACATTAACAGGCAGGTTTATGAATAAATAGCCCCTACACTAACTGATGAACATGCAGGTTTCTGAACAAATAGCTGATAAACTAACTGATGAACAGGCAGGTTTCTAAACAAATAGCTTCTACACTAACTGATGAACAGGCAGGTGTCTGAACAAATAGCTCTTAGATTACCTGATGAACAGGCAGGTTTCTGAACAAATAGCTCCTACACTAACTGATGGACAGGCAGGTTTCTGAACAAATAGCTTATACACTAACTGATAGCCAGACATGTTTTGTAATAAATAACTCATATATTAACTGATTGACAGTCAGTTTTCTGAACAAATAGCTCCTACTATAAACAGATAGTTGGATGACGCATAATAACAGAGGAAGTATTGAACTGAACTCACCAGGTGAGACTGGATTTGGAGATTATGGAAAGGGAATCCTTTTGGAGGTTAGTGAGCCACAACGTGATCCCATAACCACCCATTAAATTAATAAAGACAACATACAAAGACATGACATGGACAGTGTTTTTATGAGGGATGACTGACAGCTACTTGCCTAAATAACAGGAGCAATGCTTAACTTAAAGGGGACGCCTTTTGTCAGCTGCATTATTCGGACTGACTATAGGTGGGGTTGTGAGGATGGAAATATCTATCACCAGAAATGGAATTCAGTGGACTCAGAGAGGGCAGCATGGTGATCTGGTCATCTCTGGCGACTCTCATCCTACCCCCACACAGTTAATCAGATGCCAGATACATTAAGCATGCCTGATGGGAGGTCACAACAATTGGGTTTGAAAGCATTGACCACATCATCGGTCACATGTTATTTCTTAGAATAATGTGTAGCCTGCATAATATACCAAATTTTATTCATGACGTAAGAGGGTGTCCTTGACTGAAATGTCTATGTTGTCACAAAGAGCCGTGGTGGTACGTATTAGTTACGGGCAGTTGGATCACATTAATCTCTAACAACACAATGCATTGGTGACTTGATTCTACAATACTTGTATAACAATCATCATAGCGTCTCTATGTTATATGGAACATTAAAAGTGAAGCTGCATCTTCTTCTTCTTCAGCGTTCCGAACCATTGAGTTTCTTTGCTGCAGATACAATCCGTCTCCATTCGTCTCTCTGGTTGACCTTCTCTTGCCAGTCGTTGATTCCAAGTGCTTGTAGGTCTGTATATATATTATCTCTCCACCGTCTTCTTGGTCTACCTCGGGGTCTACGGTCATTTATTTCCTGAGTGTAAGCGAGTTTTGTTTCCCTATTATCTACCATTCTTTCTATATGCCCCAGCCATTGTAGTCTATTAGCCTTCATGATACCAGTGATTAGTGGGGACTAAAACAGATCATAAATGTCTTTGTTACTTCTTCTTTTCCACTCTCCACTTTTTGTATCCCTAATGGGTCCAAAGATGCGTCTTAAAACTTTGTTCTCAAAGGTTTGTAATAAGGCTTCGTCTCCTTTCGTTGTACTCCAGGTTTCAGAGCCATACAGCACAACTGGTCTGATCAGTGTTTTGTATATTGTGATTGTGAAGCTGCATAGACCCTTTTATTTCATATAATCTATAACATAAGGCTCGTTGCTACACTCCTCAGCCAACTTGCTTCTGTTTTCTCCCCTCTGTGTCTCTCTACTTGTATAGTAGTATTATAATGCTGCTTATGTGTACATAATTTCTCGACTATCTCGAAACTACCATAAATAACCAACACTTGTGCAAACTCATATGTTGTGGATACATCCACTAGGATACTCCACATTACGTTCTCAATAGGCCGATCATCACATTTTAACTTTCTCCATTTCCGACTCCCTAAGACTGCCCTACAATTTATGATATTATACTGTTTACATTTTCACAGTTTTGCTACAGATTTAACCTATTTCTTGTATATTGTAAATTTATGTCTCATGGGTTTTCATCAATGGGGACCATTCTAAAGAAGCCTGGCCTAAACGTGCCACGGCAATACAGAGATTAAACAGAATTAAGAACTTATAGCACAACAGTCAACGAAATCAACTACCAATTTTGTGACAATGCATGTGTCTCGTGATACAGATGTGAGTCATGGACGATTTCGTAATCATTAACAAGAAAGTTGGGGCTTGTAAACCGAAATATTATAGTAAAGTTCTTCGAATGTCGTAAACAAAGAAGAAAACAGACAATGAGTTTGTGCAAGATCTGATCATCGAAGACAGCAGGCTTACAAACATCGTCGTGTTTCCCTGACTGAAATACCACGGCCATATTAAATGGCACAGTGGTTTTGAAATAAACACACATGTATTATTTGGCATTCATAGAAGTAGAAGGAAGAAGTAGAGATTAGAAGACACACTAGACAACGTAAATAAACACACATGACACTTTTTTTTTTTAAAGTCGCTTGAAAGTCGACTTCATTGCACCGGATTTTTATCCCATATGGCTTAGTCTCTTTCCGCTGTGCGGAAAAAGTCGCACAAAGCACGAACTCCGTAGCTCCAGCGACGACCCTCTGGAACCTCCGGGAAAAGATGCACTCGTAAAACAAAGGACGCGGCCCGGAATCGAACCCACAAGACGCACTAGACAACATAAATAAACACACATGTATTGTTACAGGTGCTCATAGAAATAACAAAAAGAAATAGAGACTAGAGGACGCACTAGACAACATAAATAAACACACATGTATTGTTACAGGTGCTCATAGAAATAACAAAACGAAATAGAGGCTAGAGGACACACTAGACAACATAAATAAACACACATGTTTTCGTTTGGCGCTCTTGTAAGTAGAAGAAAGAAATTGAGACTAGAGGACGTACTGAACTACATAAAATATTGAAAGCTATAATTACCGACCGGAATTCGAACCTATCACCTCCAAATGACGTTGAAATAACGGGGATGGAAGGCTAGTTTCTGAAAGATGAGGCAGGGATCGACAGGCACGAAGTTGTGAGGAGGAAAGCACTGAGGACACCTTGGGCGTTTACATGAATGAGGCAGGGGAATGGCAAGGCATCTTGAATCTTCTCTGCAGCCTATGGTGAGAGAGACGTTCTACACATCTCCTGTAACATGATAATTGTGGTATTGTATTGGCCTCTGTAGTATATTACAACGTCTCTACAAATCCCCTAGTATTGACGCTTTAAAAATACAATGCCCTAATAATTACTGTTTAAGTACCTTACTGTTGGGGGAAGAAAACAGCGCTAGACTGACCCGTAGGACAGCCAAAATTTAGGTGGCCCTAGTTTAAATCAAAGCCCCGAGATTGGTCAAGTACCTGGCCAAGACGAGCGCTATATTGAACAAAGGGATTAGTAGCCATTCAGTCAGAGAACAAAGGACGAACACGGGGGAGGGCAATTTTAGCCCTAAAACATCAATCTCTGCAGCCTAGGTATGTGAATATGCATTATAATCATGTCTTTTGATAAGGTACATATATCATTGTGTTAAAAAAGAATTGTTAGAATTTGATAAATCAACTATTCTTATAAACGAGGGCTTGATTGATTGCCGCCACTAAGCAACCATGTCTTACCTCGATGTCAATTTTCCTATTCTATGCAGATTCAAATTCCTATGTTTGAATAACTTCTATGCACTGTGAAACTATATCAATATCAATGCCTATAAACCTGTAAATATTAAATGTGCTGTAGAGTAGGAAACTCTTAAGGACATTTCTTCTTCTTCTTCTTTCGTTCGCCCGAATTATGCTTATAACTGCAATGTTGTCTCTTGCATGAATCTAACAGTAATAATGTTTACAGCTGTAGAAAGGAGATGGGGAATTATGAGACAAAAGGCCTATGCCCCAGAAATCCTTGTCAGGTTATGACACATATAACATCAAGATGCGTTGAAAGGTTAGGATGTCTCAGATTCATCAGAAAGACCCAGTAGCAATCGCAGAATAGAATATTGAGGAGGAGATACCTTACTCACAATATGAGCTAGAATAGCTCTACAACAAGCAACAAGGGACACGGAACATTGGAAATACTCTCCGATCGCCTTCCCCTTTTGTTGTCTGTAATTGTGTTGTGAAAATGTTAACATAACACAGAGTTGTATTAATGCTTTGTGTATGCTTTTGTCATTTCCAGAGCTAGAGAGTAGCAGGTGGTGGTTTTTGGAAAGTATCACCAAACTGGATCCTTGGTTAACAGCCGGTTGGATGGGATACAGGACAGACTGTCATATATATATATATATATATATATATATATATATATATATATATATATATATATATATATATATATATATATATATATATATATATATATATATATAGTCTGGGCCTAAAAATCAAATGTTGGCTGGTGCACTTATTAGCTGCCATAGCCAGCAAAAGACATTTTCGAAGGTGAATGTCAACGTTATTGATGAAGTCCTACTTCAGTAGGAATATCCAGGACGGACTTCAGTATCTGAAAATCTATCAAGATAAAAATATATACAGAGTAACCGACACCAGCGTATCGTCTGCTTTACTTCTGAGAGATGCCGCCTGAAGCATCATCAATCAGCAAAGTCAACGAAGCACAGGACATTCCTGGTTTGAAAAACTAACAGCAGGAAGAACTCTTCAACTGTCTGTTGGATTCCCAGTTTCAAATGCAACAATGAATAACCCTTCGAAAGTAGTCCTACAGCATTAGAATAAACACCAGGCCCAAGACCTGAACATCAACTGGAAGACTCTGAAAGAGTATGAAATAAGCAAAGTACAACCAAGGTCTTAGGCCCAAATACAAACTGAACACCAACTGAATACCAATTGAAACATCCTGAAAGAAGCCAGATCAACTCCAGGTCTCAGACCGGAACACCATCAGGAAGACCATATGAAAGAAGCTAGCGGAGTAAGTGCTTCTACGCATGCAACAAAAAGAATCATCTGATTGTTTGCGACTCCCAGTTTGTGTGTTGGAATTAATATTCTTCAGTTCCATGCCAGTGCAGAACAATCCTGGACATAGTCCCAGATGAAACCAATGAATGACTCTCAGCATTATATGTTCCTACACTGGACTGGATAGTAACGAATAACTCTTTGCTGGTCCCATGTCAGCCTAAATTCCATCATCAAATGTGGAATGGGTTATAGACTAGTGACTAGGTGGGTGGAAAATCCGCGTGTACATAATTGGAATTCGGATATCAGAAGCCGAGCAGCTGAATGGCCGTCAACTTTTCATCGGATATGGTGATATAAGGAAGGACCTTCTGCCAAAGCTTAAGTGGAATTCCTGAAAGTTTGGCCAACCTAGGCCTCAATTTCACAAGACCACCGAGCCTACTTGCAACAGAGTATTCGTGAATTCAGTCCCATGGAGGGGATAATGTGAGTATGTGATATTTCTATTTCAGAATATTATGGATTATAAAATATTCACCAGCCAATCTCAGTGGACACAATGTGAGTAGAACATAACTGTGAGTACATTTATTTCTGTCCCCGGATAAATATGGACATTATCTGCGTCGCACTGGAGAATAATAAGCGACAGCAACACCTAAGGAAAAGGACTAAAAATTAAATAATTAGTTTAATTATTAGTACTAACTGTGCATTATGTGTGGTTCTTTTCATGCCATGGTTTTGTAAGGTCTGTAGCTTTTTTTCAATGAGGGGTATAACCAAATAGTGGTTGTTGTTCTGGTTGAGAACATGAATATGATTGTATTAATATTTGAGACAGTGGGGTTATCACATGTTAATGTGTTTATGACATTGCATATTATCCCAAGCCTGTTCTGGAAATCCAGTGTGGCCATTACACTTACATGTATACTCAGATCTTTATTTAATGCCTGAACTGTTGGTCAAAATGTTGATGTTTACGTCAATTGCTTGTTGATGTTTGTTCAACAGTGGTTGTTATATATGTTGTAAAAAATCAATTTCCTCTAACACTATATCAAAATTAGCAGGTGATATTAGTGGAAATGGAGAAGTACGCATAGACACAGTTATAAAAAGAAGTGAAGTATTTTCCTTTTTGTGTTTGTGGTAGAATTCCATGAGCAACCCAAGTGGTGAAACGAGTGAGAATCAAAAATAATCCCCATTAGGGATCTCCTAGACAAAACAAGCAAATAATACTCATATATTAAATTCCACATCCCACAGTCTCACAGGCTTTGAACAAAATAGATATGTCTGGGTATTGCAACTGGCGTAGTTTTGAAGGAACAAGTGAAAACAGAAGATATCAAGCAATCAGATCGTCTAGAAAATATGGAATATTCCAGAGAGAGGATCAAACATCAATGCCCCTTTGCCCACAAGGACAACTGTTTGCCACCAGCAAACGGAAAGCGTGTATAAACTTCTGCACGAAATGCGGGCACGTGAAACATCAACTCTCCCAGAGAGAACCATGGGGCGCGATTTTATGCATGAGTGCAGGCAAAATCAACAAATAATCAAGAACGCGATTTTATCAGTTTCCGTTCGAAAAAATGAAACTGCACATGTATGCTGCTATGGCTGACGGATGGCACAGTGGCTAGAGCATTTGCCTGCCGGCGGGGTGGTCATGTGAGCGATTCGTATAGAGGCAAGAATTTGTTTATTATGCTATATTTGGGTTCTATACTTCACTCTGTTGCTATATTTGGGTTCTATACTTCACTCTGTTGCTATATTTGGGTTCTATACTTGACTCTGGTGCTATATTTGGGTTCTATACTTCACTCTGGTGCTATATTTGGGTTCTATACTTCACTTTGTTGCTATATTTCACTCTTCAATCATACAGAGCCATCATCATAATCATCATCATGTGCCATACCTATTAGCGTGGGCGGTCATGTTTCACCATCTTACACGATCACCCGAGTCAAGGATCAGCTCTGTGTTCTTGTCCCAACCATGCCATGTAGTCAAGCCATCCAGGTATTTACTTCTCTGTAGAAGTGGAAGATGATGATGATGATGATGATGATGATGATGATGATGATGATGATGATGATGATGATGATGATGATGATGATGATGATGATCCCTTTATTACATTGCGTTATTTCTTTCTTCTTAGAGGCGATCATGATCTATGTCTTCTTACAATTTAATTCTAACCCTAGTTGTTCACTGTGTACAATAACCGCATCTACTAAATGTTGCAGACCCTTCCAGATTGATACAACCGACCATAAGTTAATTGGCGCACAACTAGACGATTGGTAGTATTCCCTAATCTGTCAGTAAATATAAAAATATAAAGAAACGTGTTACACGCTTAAGGCGCATTGGACATGTAGTGCTAAACTCTATTTTTATATGCGGGAGTCTCCATGCTGAGATACTAACACCGCCTGCCTCGCGCCCCGAAGGTTGTGGGTTCGATTCCGGGCTACGTATTTCGTTTCACGAGTGCATTTTTCTCGGAGACTCCTGGGGGTCGTCGCTGGAGCCACGGAGTTCGTGTTTTGTGCGACGCTTTCGACAGCCCACCCTGCGGAAAGAGGCCGAGCCATCTGGGATAAAACTCGGTGCAATGAAGTCGATACTCTCGAATTTCAAGACTTTTAAGTCTCTGTTCCCAGTCGGCATTCAGTTAAACATAAAAGCTGCCCTCGACAACGATACAAGTGGGAAGATAACATCAAGAGATGGACGAACATCAGTCTGACAGAATGTACAGACAGACAGACGGGCAGACGGACGGACAGTCAGACAGACAGACAGACAGAAAGACAGACAGACGGGCAGACGGGCGGACCGACGGACAGACAGGCAGGCAGGCAGGCAGGCAGACAGACAGAGAAATGCAGTCAGACTTACAGAGAAACAGAAAGGCAGAAATACTTACAGGCAGGAAGCAGCAGACAACGGAAGGATAGAAAGGCAGACAGACGGGTAAACAGGCAGACAAGCAAACAGGTAAATCGTGTAGACAGAGAAAGAGATAAATAGACATAAATGCAGCAAGACACACAGGCACAGCAAGATAAGTATTCAATATGTGATTTTGCATTTTGTCTATTCTTTAATTATGTTATTTTTCTTGTCCATAGATATAGAGCCGGCTTCGTGGCTTAGAAGTTATGACTTTTCTCCGTAATCTCGTATACTCTCGTAGGTAACGTGATGACGGTGAGAATCAGCAGTGGTTCGAATCGCATCGGTAACTTACGGGGTATGTTAGCCGGCCTCTCAGAAAGCAATGGCAAACTACTGAGCGTAATCTTGCCAAGAAATCAACATACAGCTGAAAGATGCTGGTGTTGACAGCGATGTCCTGTAAAGGATATGAAAAAAAAAATAGATATAGACTTGGATCGAAACGTTGGCCAGTCTCTGTGTGTCTTTCTGTTCTTGGAGGTTGCTGGCCACATTTTGTTTCTTTCTGCTACAGAATTGAGTGCGTGGAGCGACACTGTGAGCTGTGAATTGTGTATGGAGTACTTTTACATCTGTCCGCGGTTGTTAGTAGCGTGAACTACATGTTTAGAAAAATGGCGGCCGACCGGTCGCTGAACTAACTGGGTTACCATATACAGTAATGTGTGGTTGCTTGTTTTCTAGTGACTACCGCTTTCATCGACGATGAACTGTATTTTTCGTGGGGGCCTTTTATGTTGACATTCTGGCGGCGGCATTATCGCGGGTTGAGTGCATTCGCTGGATGTTTTCTCCAGAATAGTCTAGTGTGGTTGGAAATGAACAGGCAGACAGATTTTTCTGGTGCTGCATCACTGAAGGATGATTTGATGCATGATAAGACAGCTGTGGTGAAGGCCTTCTGGGAGCGCGTGAATAATGCAGAAGAACAGATAGCGTATCATGGTCTAGAGAGAATGCAGCAGCAAGTGGTGGTCAGAGGATCTGGTCGACAGTCGTCACTCAGATGTAAAGCAAGACGGAGATATTATCAGATTGCAACGGGCACCATTAGTATTGGAACTCTTAGCTGGCTGTTGAAGATGAGGACTGAACGCTTATGGGAATGACCCGAGCACAATAATGTCGGTTCTTGACTCAACTCAACTCAACTCCTGTTGTTTCCTTATTCAGAAAAATTTTCAATATTGATTAGTATGTTTACAAAATAATGTAACAGCGCTTGAGGTAATGTTGCAACAATTAGGTCGCACACTTCAGGGAGGAAAGAAACCATAATGAGACCTGATTAGGCCAATAACAACCAGACGGCGCTTTTTACAACCACTTCGAGTTATGCAACCTTACATGTATATTTGCAGACTTCTAGACAGTGATGTAAAAATAAGAACACAGAATGACACAAAAACTTGAGTTGATAAACTGCTAAGGAACAATACATTCTTATTATAGTCCATTCCGTGGGGCTTTAGTGATCATGTCTGCACACAGTGTTCTGTCTCGTTTTCTGCAAATCATTTCAGTTACCGATGATGATCCATGACAAGATATCACGCTGTTCATAATCTTCTCTCCTGTTCTCCCTCTGCTTATCTTCCCCTCCAACCTTCCCATTGTGATAACATACTCCAACATTCCCGTTGTGGTGACATATTCCAACCTTTTTGTTGAGGTGACATATTCCAACCTTTCTGTTGTGACGACATACTCCAACCTTCCCGTTGTGGTGACATACTCCAACCTTCCAGTTGTGACGACATACTCTAACCTTCTCCTTGTGGTGACATATTCCAACCTTCCCGTTGTGACGACATACTCCAACCTTCTCGTTGTGGTGACATATTTCAACCTTCCCGTTGTGACGATATACTCCCATCTTCCCGTTGTGACGACATACTCCCATCTTCCCGTTGTGACGACATACTCCAACCTTCCCGTTGTGGTGACATATTCCAACTTACCTCTTTCTGTGACACGCCCAAATAATCTGGACAGTCTTCTTCTGATGCGACCAACCAGTTCAATGTAGGACTTAACTGCTGTCAAGATATCTTCATTGTTCTTTTCCTCCATTCACAGTATACTTATCATTCTTCTATAAAACGATATCTCCGCAGTTTCCACATACTTCGTTTTAAAGAAAAGCTAGTTGCATATCCTTTACAGGACGTTGCGGTCAGAACCAGCATTTTTTGCTGTTGTGATCTTTTTGGCAATTTCACGTTTAGTAGTTTGGCATTGCTTTCTGAACGACCGGCACCCATACCATTTCGTAAACAAACCAACGCATGATGGTTTGCTGCCAAATCGCCGACAGCTGTGTGTCGAGCGCGGGCATGCGGGATTACGAACTGCGTCTGTAACGCCTTCGACACGGAGCGGGTATATACTTTGTTACTTGTCTGCTAATTGTCCGTGATTCGCTATCTAACGAATCAAACCAACCAACTCACAAACTAACTAACCCACTAAGGGATTAACTAACCAGTCAACTAACACGACTAACTAACTCCTTATACTGACAATTTAGCTAAAAGAGACGTTTAGAGATATAAAGTGTTTGTGTATTATTCACGGTAATCCTCGTGTAACTGCGTCACTAAACGAAAGTAACCGAAGAAAACCTGCAAGAAACATATAAGAAATGATCAAATTCAGAAATCCAAAAAAACAACATCATAGGAAACAACTTTAATCTAGTGCAAGCTTAAGATTGAAAATTGAGTTTGCTTTGAAAGTGTGGCAAAATGGAAATCAATAAAAACGTGAGATTGATTGGGAGTTGATTTTTCTTTCATGAGAAGTTCATTGAGAGAAGGCAGGGAGAATGAATGATGTTAAAGAACGGAATGAGGGGAGATATTAAGAGAATTAAGAAAACATGAAATGAGAGAGTAATGAGCGGAGGTGTTGGTTCTTCTTCTTCTTCTTCTTCTCCTCCTCCTCCTCCTCCTCCTCCTCCTCCTGCTGCTGCTGCTCGAAGTGCCTTGCTGACTGATGTGAGCAACATTCATCTTTCACATGTTCGGTTTCAAAATCGACTAGAAAGAAAGAAAGCGAGAAAGAAAGACTGTTTCAAAGAAAGTTTAAAAGAAATTTTAAAAGAAAATCTTAAAGACAGACAGACAGACAGACAGACAGACAGACAGACAGACAGACAGACAGACAGACAGACAGACAGACAGACAGACAGACAGACAGACAGACAGACAGGCAGGCAGGCAGGCAGACAGACAGACAGACAGACAGACAGACTCAGTGAAGACAAACAAGCTATAAAATTGTCATTAAACCAGTAATGCAATCAACATAACAAATTATTGAATAACCCAACAGAAGCAAAAACAAACACGCCAAACGTTTCCTCAGATCTTTTTATCAGGGAACAACATTAGTGAACCCGAAGTAAACAGGCATGTAAATTTATCACAAACTTCAGATTAAATATGCGGAAATGCAGCTCTCATACATCTCCTTACAAATAAGAATTATAGGACATGTTTGTTATTTTTAATTTCACACGCCATGATATGTATTGGACATACGATACTATTACGCATATTTTCATGATAAATATTTGTTGCATAACAAATGTAAAAACAACACATGTAGAAAACAAGCAAAGAAAACCAGAGGAAATAAAACAGGAAGAGGGTTGGAAATAAAGCTATAAGAATAAGTCAGAAAGAAGAAAAATAAATTAAATAAAGAAAGTGACACAAACATGTCTATTAGTGTAGACATATATACAGACACACATAGCCCGCAATCGAACCCACACACATCTGAGCGCCAGGCAGACGGATTTGGGCACTTCGCCACGGAGACTCCCGAGACAGTACATGTATGGTGCTCACCAGGTAGTGTGATGAATATCACGCCGGCCGCTTTTTCTTTCCTTGAAGATTTCCGGTGCCCATTTCATGCTGTGTCGACCTGGGATCCTAGATTATCTTTGTTGTTTCACTCCGCCTTGATGGAGACTCGAACACAGGACCACGAGGTCTTCTGTTTGAAAACTGTGATGGCTACCACATCCCCCATCTTTTTTATTTTAAATTGCATTTTCTTTGCAGGAAGATTCGATCAAACCCAAGTTGATCTGCTAGGTAATTTGACATTCTGTAGTTTGCCATGACTTTCTGAACGGGAAGATAAAATCAGCTAACTATTGTGTGCGAGGAACCCACTGCACTGCTGTCAGAGGAGAAGGCGTCGGGGCGTTAAATCTCTCAGCCGGACATACATTTAGTATTTCTTTAAGGCGACACGAAATATTGACTGCAAAAGATTGTATCTCTACGCTTACAGACAGAGATACGTAGACATACAGAGAGTTAAAGACATAATGAAAGATACGTGTAGATATGAACAATAAGTTTTGAAAAGTTAACTGCATATCCTTTACACGACGTCGCAGTCAACCCCATCATTTTTAGCTGTTTGTGATTTCTTGGCAAGTTTACGTTCAGTAGTTTGCCATTGCTTTCTGAACAGGCAGCATAACATTTAAATACAAATCATCGCAAGGCCGACTGCTGCCAATTCACCCGCAGCTGTGTTTCGATTGCAGTATGTGGGATTACGTACTGTGTCCATAACACCTTCACCACGGAGCCGGAAAGTTGGTATGTTGGTAGTCAGGTAGGTACATAGGCAGGTGGGTGCGTATATAGGCAAGGATGTG
The DNA here is from genome assembly GCA_963921405.1 of Cepaea hortensis. Taxonomy (NCBI): domain Eukaryota; kingdom Metazoa; phylum Mollusca; class Gastropoda; order Stylommatophora; family Helicidae; genus Cepaea; species Cepaea hortensis. The sequence continues at coordinate 313,788,622 of OY992876.1, read as the reverse complement.
AGTAGGTAGGTAGATACGTAAGCAAATAAGTAGTTAGCTAGGTATGTATGTAGGTATATACGTAGGTAGATAGTTCGTCAGAAAGGTAGGTACATAGGTAGATACTGTGTAAGTGCATAGGTGGGTGGGTAGACAAGTAGTTAGATAGGTGAAAGGGTATGTAGGCATGTAGATAGTTAGGTCGGTAGGCTTAAAATATGGCTTTAAGACTTCATTGCGCAGGGTGTTATCCCATACGGCTCTGTCTCTTTTCGCATGACGGTCTGCTGCGTCACACAAAGCACAAACTCCGTAGCTCCAGCGACGACCCTCAGGAGTCTAAGAGAAAATTGTACTTGTGAACCGAATGACTGAGTGCGGGATCGAACCCACAACCTTCAGAACACAACCTTCGACGAGGCAGGTAGCTTAATCACTTCGTCACTGGGTCCCCCTCCCCCCTCCTAGATAGGTGGGTATCTATATCGATCGGAAGACAGGTAGGTTCACAGGTATGCTTACCGAACTCTTTACCTGTAAGCGCTGGTGTGTAAGTAGACAAGTGGGCAGATAGGTGGGTGGCAAGATGGGTATTAAGGGTAGGTAAGATAGTAGTTAGTTAGAAGGTGTAATGGAAATCAAGTAGGTAGGTAAATGAGCAGGTAGTTACAAAGGTAGGCAGATAAATCGGTTGGCTGAATGTTATACACAAAGATAAGGACACAAAGGGACAGACAGACTATGACACACAAAGACAAATAGATAGGAATGCAGAAATACAAAAAATGGCACAACACACAGTTACAAAGACACGAAGGTTACCATGAAAACGTACAAAGACAAACAATGACAACATACACAATGACAAAACCATGAAGGTATACTTGAAGACACACAAAGACATGAAGGTTACCTTGAAGACACAAAGACAAGCAATGACAAAACACACAATGACACAAGCATGAAGGTACACTTGAAGACACACGAAGACACGAAGGTTACCATGAAGACACACAAGAACACGAAAATTACAATAAAGACACAGAAAGATACGAAGGTTGCCATGAAGACACACAAAGACACGAAAGTTAACATAAAGAGGCACAAAGACACGGGTGTTACCATGAAGACACACAAAGACTCGAAGGTTACCATGAAGACACACAAAGACACGAAGGTTACCATGAAGACATACAAAGACATGACTGTTACCATGAAAACACACAAAGACACGGGTGTTACCATGAAAACACACAAAGACACGGGTGTTACCATGAAGACACACAAAGACACGAATAGTGCCATGAATACACACAAAGACACGAAGGTTACCATGAAGACACACAAAGACATGAATGTTAACAGGAAGACACACCAAGACATGAAGGTTACCATGAAGACACACAAAGACACGAAGATTGCCATGAATACACACAAAGACACGAAGGTTACCATGAAGACACACAAAGACACGAAGGTTAAGACACAGAGACACAAAGACACGAAAGTTACCATGAAGATTTACAAATTCACGACGGTTACCATAAAGAAACATAACAAGAAGACATCTGAGACACCCCAGGGGTGTATCTGAAGATGTTGAAAACACCCAGAACCTGATTACATGCAATAGGCGACTGAGCACCTTGCCACTGAAGTGAAGTGCAACTCTTGTATGCGAATGTCTGGAGATTGTAATTTGGGGCCGGTGCACAACAACATGAATGCCAGGACTCTCATAACCCAACAAGATGCACAATGGGAACAGCATAAACACTCCACTGGCGGATTATATGAGGTGTGGAGACAATGGAGTACAGCTTTTACACCAAATTACCAGACACAATTACAGGTCAGTATCTAGAGAGTGTGGAGAGTGAACGAGACAGAGAGAGTGAGACAGAGAGAGTGGGAAAATGACAGAGAGAGTGGGAAAGAGACAGAGAGAGTGAGAAAATGACAGAGAGAGTGGGAACGAGACAGAGAGAGTAAGAAAATGACAGAGAGAGTGGGAAAGAGACAGAGAGAGTGAGGAGATGACAGAGAGAGTGAGAAAGAGACAGAGAGAGTGGGAAAATTACAGACAGAGAGTGGGAAAGAGACAGAGAGAGCGAGTGAGAGAGAGACTAGGAGAGACAGACAGGCAGGCAGACAGACAGACAGACAGACAGACAGTCGGACAGACAAACAGAGATTCTGGCATAGAGAGAGAGATAAGCAGACTGACTGACTGACAGACTGAATGACAGACTGACAGACAAAGAGACATTCAAAAGACTTGCAAGGATACAGACATCTGGATTGATAGATAGACAGACAGACAGACAGATATACAGACACACAGACTGACTGTGCCAGTTTGGCACCCCATTCAATACATTTCTCACCCATCTCCAACACAGACACCAGGTCACTCCCCTACTTTAGACAAACAATCTACACTCCTGGTGGTAGTCCTAACTAGGTCAGTCTTAATTTGCCGTTCGATGGGATCAGAGATTTTCTTTCCTTGGCGAGTCTGGATTGTTAAGTGAATTCTTAGTCTCTCAATAGAATTGTCTACAGGTGGCTGTAGAGTAGACGAGGGTTAGGATTTGGATGTCCAAAAATAGCTCAGAATACACGTAGACGAAGATGAAGGAAAGATGGAAGGATGAGAGGCTAGTTCAGACAGACAGACAGACAGACAGACAGACAGACAGACAGACAGACAGACAGACAGACAGACAGACAGACAGACAGACAGACAGACAGACGGACGGACGGACAGACGGACAGACGGACGGATGGACGGACGAACGAACAGATAGCAGGTTATTTGAATATCCTTTACAGGACGTAACAGTCAACCACTGCATTTTTTGGCTGTTCGTGATTCCTGAGAAAGTTTACGTACAGTATTTTGCCATTGCTTTCTGGACGTCCGGCGCCCATACCATTTTATAAGAAACCAACGTAAGGCGGTCTGCTGCCAATTCGCCCACAGCTGTATTTCGAACGCGGGTATGCGATATTACGAACTGCATCCGTAAACCCTTAGCCACGGAACAGGCAGGTATACAGATAGGGAAACAGAAAGGAAGAAACAAATAAATCAACAAACAAAGAATCAGCTTTGAGATGACAGAACAAAGGATAAGTTAATATGGAAAAATGCATAATACCTCGAGTTCACTGCTGGCATATGGAGAGAGGAATTGTGAATCAACAAGAGGGTACAGACCGCAGAAAAGACACAAGCCAGAAAATAAAGAGAGAAGGTATTGATACCCATTTGGGCTGGGCTGGCATGGGAGCCCAAATCAGATTCAAAATCCTTCAATGGGAATTCGCACCACGATCACGGTGTCGGTAAGCATGCGTCCAGCCACAATGCTACAGCGCCTGTCTCAATGACAAGATACGAGGGGGCTTCAAAATAAATCCTGAAATGTTTTTTGGGGTGAATATTTTTTGAAAAAGTAACGACCAAATGTATCATTTTTCAATGTATCCACCACTGCGTTCAATGCAAGTCCTCCAGCGTTGATAAAGTGCTGTAGGAAAAACAAAACTCTCTTGGTCGCGTGTGTAATCACTCATGCACCACCTGCTGTCCTACTTCACAGAAGTCACGCCGTGTTAACACTTCCTACTACATTCAAACAATTACTGAACTAACAGGTATGCATAACCATAACGGACCTTCATTCGCCGATGAATTTCTACACGTGTCATGCTTCACTAATCAAAATACGGATAACAAAACGCTGGTCCTCTTTGGTGCGTGTCAAAAATGGGTGGCCATCTTTAAACTTTCCTTATGGCGTCATTGTGTTCGTCTGCATCGTGAAGTCACGTGCTCAACCCTCTTGATATCCTAAACAACAATATTTACTGGTTACAAGACAATGGCATGGTAATTGTAATTTCTGTCCCACTTTCAAGGCTTTGATTTGAAGTCCACTTGAACAAATTATGTCCATATTCCATAGTTGTTGGTTCAGGTGGGTGAAATACCTGGCTAACGAAAACACTAAATGTTAGGAGTGTTTAGTTGGTCGAGGGTCGAAGTGCACTTGTTCCTACATCTATACGATATGCTCATGCGATATATTCATGCGACATGTTCATGTGATATGTTTATGCGATATGTTCATATGACATGCTCAAGCGATATGTTCATGTCATATTTTCATGCGATATGTTCATGTGATATGTTTATGCGATATGCCCATATGATATGTTTATGCAATATGTCCATACGATATGTTCATTTGATATGTTCAAGTGATATGTTCAAGTGATATGTTCATGTGATATGTTCATGTGATATGTTCATGTGATATGTTCATGCGATATATTCATGTGATATGTTCGTGTGATATGTTCATGCGATATATTCATGTGATATGTTCATGTGATATGTTCATGCGATATATTCATGTGATATGTTCATGTGATATGTTCATGCGATATATTCATGTGATATGTTAATGTGATATGTTTATGCTTTTTATGTGTGTAAACGTTCATCACATTTGCAACAATGCTGATGTAGATTAATTATCTATTTACAGTAATTTATGTTGTAATTATCTTTTCTTTCAAATGTAATGTTTCCATTTGTATAGTGTCATGTGACCTCTAATTTATACTTTTAATGCATATAAACTTATGTCAAGTTTTCAAAACAATTTTATTTTGATTAATTGTAAAATTTCAGTAATTATATGTTGTAATTATCTTTTCTTTCAAATTAATTTCCTATAAAATTATCTTGCTTTCAAATTACAGTACCCGTTGTTAAAGTAATAATCAGTTATCCTTCCCATTTTATATTCTTCCAGAATTTTAGGATTGTTTCATGTTACATTCTATTTCTTTCGGTTTAACTTTCGCACTATGTTCATGTCAATACGTTTTAACAGTCTAAACCAGTGTTTCCCAACGTGAGGCCCATGCCCCACAGGGGGGCAATTCGATTGTTAAGGGGGGGGGGGGGCAATTCGAAAATTGAAGAAATCGGTTGGATATAATAAAACGGGGAGACTTGAGACTGAAGTTAACTAAATTGGAACCTGACATAAAATCTCTTTGCGGCAAGCATCAAGCGCAAGGATCTCACCAAATTTAAATAATAAATAATTACTAATAATTAAAATAATATAGAAAAATCTTTCATTAAAATTATTTTGCACTTTAATTTCAGATCTCCATTATATGTTTTGAAAATTTACTTCCTGTGTTTGCAATAATTTTCTATTGATTTCTTCCTAAAACCTATCATTCAAGTTTCTTTAGTGAACAATTAAATTTTTGAATATTAAAAATAATGTATATGTTAGGTGGCCGGGGGGGGGGGAGGAGGGGGGCATAAGCATTTTAGAAAGGCTTAGGTGAGGCATAGCACAAAAAAGGTTGGGAAACACTGGTCTAAACTCTAAGTCAGTGGTTCTCAACCGGTGGAGAATCCCCCCCCCCCCGTGAGGAATTTTAGGGTTTCCGGGAGGGGGGGGGGGGTTAAGATTATTTCAAGATCGCGTTAATACAAGTACCGTTTACTTATTGTTTTTCTCTACATGCTTTACGATTCTGTACGTCTTACCCTTCTGAAATTCATTTTATAACGTATGTAGACCCGCAAATCATATTTTATGTAGACATTTAGACTTGTTTTAATATGTCCTATTAAATTTAGCTTCCATTATTACGTATACTGTGTAGGGGCGGGGAGAATTTTTAGGGAGGAAATATGAAAGGGGGGATGACGTTCTGAAAATATGGTGAAAGGGGGGGGGGGGGGGGGCACGGGCCAAAAAAGGTTGAGAACCACTGCCCTAAGTGTTCACCACAACATGGATACGTCATACGTCATAATCTCTTGCTATCTCGGTGATCTCGCGGGTTCCTCTACAAATGATATTTACATGTTCAGTCAGCAATAGCTGAGTGGGACGACGATTTTATAGCTTTTCACATAGTGCTGTGCTGTTGATTCTTCAAAGCCAAAACAAAGTTGTTAAATTGCGAACGATAAAATACCCGGAACGTTAGTTTTTGGATTCCTTCACTGTACGCAGGTTTTTGCTTTCGTAATGAAAGTGTTCAATGTCCGCCAATCTTTTTTTTTTTGCCTCTCGTTCTTTTCATGTATTACTTTTATTCTTTTCATGTATTACTTTTATTTATTCTATGTCCTTATACAAATCACAGCTTTAATTGTATTGGTGACAAATTTATTTGTCCATTAATTTGTCCCCGAAGGGTGTCATTTAATGTTTTTGTAGGTCCTCTGTGTGTGTGTGTGTGTGTGTGTGTGTGTGTGTGTGTGTGTGTGTGTGTGAGAGAGAGAGAGAGAGAGAGAGAGAGAGAGAGAGAGAGAGAGAGAGAGAGAGAGAGAGAGAGAGAGAGAGAGAGAGAGAGAGAGACTCTTAATGGGTCTTTTTATACATTTATTTTTCTTCCTTAATAAAATCATGATTTTTGTTTCTCAACACTATTTCATTTATCATGAATTATTTAACTTGTCACTCACGACTTTCCTTCTGACTTCCTTATGTCCACACGTATACATTAACATTCGGTTTGAAAATGTCCCTACGATGGACACTCGCACACACTAGCACACACTCACACTTACACAAACTCACACATCTAAGACACACACACACAGCACACACACACACACACTTACACACACTCACACGCACTCACATACACATTTACAAACATTCACATATTCACATACAAACATATACACACAAAATATAAAAACACAAACACATACACACACAAACGTACACACACACAAACATGCACATACACGCAAAACTATACACGCACAAACATACACGCAAAACCATACATGCACAAACATACACGCAGAAACACACACACACACACCACACACACACACACACACACACACACACACACAAATACACCCTGCTGTTATCAACACTAACCATATCGCCCCTCGGGAGAACGAACATATTTTATTATACCACGAAGAGGCCCATATTCCCAGAATGCAACAATGCGATATCTGATGGGGAACCAATCAAGCGTAACTGCCCAGCTTTTGTTCCTTACGCCCAGGTCCTGACATCCAATCTGTGTGCTAATTTGAGGAGCATACATGGCCAAAATGACCAGTCCAACAATGAACTCCCGATGTGTATACAATGTTGATGCAGATTTAGGCGAACATAAACGTTGACATAAATGTTACAGAGGAAAAATTAATCGTCTTAAGCCATTTCCTGCATCTGCCATTAGATGATTAATCCTTAAGCTACTTTCCGTATCTGCCATGGGTTTATATTCATTTGGTAGTTTTCCTTATGCAACGACCTTTACTTTGATATATAATGAAACATGTCTGCTACCCTACTACCAACATTTTAATCATAAATGGATTGTTCCGGTCTCCAACATTGGGGAGAGCCGGTTGAGCTGTTAAAGCCTATGAAGTGTTTATGCTTGTGGCTTCAGTTTGCTTAAGCTTTTTCCTCATGTAGGACTGGTGGTGCGTGGATCCGTCGTCCTGCTACTGAGTTGAATGCGTGGAGCGACTCTGTCCGCTCATCTGTCTGTTTACATCTGTCCGCGGTTGTTTAGAGCGTGAACTGCATGTTCAGGAAAATGACGGCCGGACGATCGCTGAACTAATTGGGTTGCCTTATGCAGTAATGTTTGGCTGATGGTGTTGCAGTGACTGCCGCTTCCATCTACAATGAACTATATTTTTCGTGGCAGACTATTGTGTTGGCATTCTGGCAGCGGTATTATGCATTGTATACCTGTACGGGCTGTTGGTTTGTCGAGACTCCTGTCTGTTCCACTTTTCACATGGGATAGAGAGAAAGAGGACGTCTTGTCGACAGCTCTCTGTCGCATAACCCAGGTCTCGCGGGAAATGTCCCTCGCTAAGCATACGCGACCTCAGAACAATGAACCCAAGCTTATCCTCACCTTCCATCCACATGCCTATGCCATCAAGCAAATTTTCCTGAGACACTGGTCCATCTTGGAATCGGATCCTACCACTCGTGAGGTATTCTCAAATGGCCCCAGGGTAATTTTCCGCCGTAACCAGAGCCTCAGAGACCACCTTGTGCACAGTCGCCTCCCCACGGTTACCTCATCCGTGGGCACCTTTGAATGCCATCGTAGGAACTGTCTGACATGCCCATACGTTGTTCAGACACCAGAAATTGCATTTCCCCGAGGCACCTTCACCTTGAAAGATTGTTTCACCTGCACATCCCGCAATCTGATTTATGTTATCATCTGCAAACGATGTGACATGAAATACATTGGCCAAACGGGCAGACGTCTTGCGGATCGTTTTAGAGAACACCTCAGAGACATCAATCAGGGCGCTGACAAACCTGTCCCCAACCATTTCAATTCCTCCAACCACAATGGAGCCGACGATGCATGTGTCACCGCATTAAAACCCTGCTTCTCAAATAGCTGTGTCAGACTTAGAATTGAATGCCAGCTAATCAACAATCTGGGATGCATCCACCCGGCAGGAATGAATACTGTCGTGGACGCTACAGTATAACTGTGGCATCTTCCCCAATTGTTTACACTACCTATTACCGTGCTGTTCTCCCCCCCCCCCCCCCCGCGATATCTAGACCTAATTGTCCCCACATTTCTATGTTTTCATAGCAGACTGTTCACATATTTTTGGCTACTCAAATCCTTTTTGGCAACCCATTTTCAATTCTGCGCCACGCGTTTTCGCAGCTGGCCTAGTCACATTTCCTGCCCCACATGTAAATATCAGGTTGTGCATCATAAGTGATAGGTCGTGTGCTTGTGTTTCTGTCGTTGTTTATCTGTGTTGTCATTGACAAAGATTCTTAGAATCGAAACGTCTGTGTGTCTATTGTATGCGTTCGTGTGTTTTTTATCTTATTTTATTATTCATTTTTATTATATTTATTGAGTGCTTCTGATTTCGGATTTTTCACCTGTATTTCGCGACACGTGGATCTCCTTGTAAGGTATGTGCAACGTTTGTTAATGTTTAGTTCGTTTTTTTCTCGCAGGAATTTAAAATACCTATTTGTTTCCATTTCATATTTTCACATGGGGCAGTGGTGAGCATTTTGTGTAATATTCACTGGCACAGAAACGGAGCATAATGGAGCAAGCCTTTGCGGTGAAGATGCAATTGGAACCGCGACTAACTAAGTCATGAATGTGACACATCCCTATTTCCCATTTTCCGCCATTCATTCTTGATTGGTCCAAACCAACTTTTTGTTGGCATGAAATATTTTAACAAAGTTTGACAACACAAATGGTATGATACAAGGGATCGTAGATGTCGAGCTTGCGCGGAACTGCGAATACAGACACAAGATATGACTAAGAGCAGCTAATCATGGACTGTTAATGGATTGATTGCCGAAGGATTATATACAGCCAAATGTGACCTCCCATTTGAACAGAAGGAGGATATATCGGCATATTAGGGTCATCATGTTATTTGTGGGGGGTTTTTCACGGTATCTTAGGGAATGTCATTGCTCGATGAACAGAAATTCACGCGGGGCTTAAAATGAAAACCTTATCAGTGTGCTAGAAATGGCAATAACCGTGCCATTTTCTTGTAACCTGTCAATATTGTTGTTAAGGCTGTCAAGAGGGTTAAGCACGTGACATCGCGGTGCAGATGAACATGGTGATGTCTTAAGGACAGTTTAAAGATGGCCGTCCCACTTTTAACATGCACCAAAGAGGAGCAGCGTTATGTTAATCATTATTTGATAAGTCAAGGGGTGAAACCTACAGAAACTCATCGGCAAACGAAGGTTCCGTATGGTGATGCATGCATGTCAGTCCAGAAAGTGTGTGAGAGGAGTAGGAAGTTTCAAAACATTTCAGTACTTTGAAGAGGTATAGCTGGTGGTGCATGAGTATTACACGGGGAAACAAGAGAAGTTTTGTTTACAGGAATCCAAGAACTTTATCGGCGCCGAGGGACTTGCATCGATCGTAGTGGTGACTACAACGAAAAATGTATACATTTGCTCTGTACATTTTCAGAACACACACACACACACACACACACACACACACACACACACACACACACACACACACACACGCACGCACGCACACACACCACACACACACTTTTGTTGTTTGTCCATCAAGAATGATGATTACCATTCATTTCATCCAGTGGGGTTGAAAGTATAGAGCCGTGAGTTCTAAGATGGCTGATAAAGCCTATTTTGGCTCGAAATGTTCTTTGACAATGTGGACAAAGAATGTTTGACGTTTCTGGGGAGGATTTTCTGCAGTGGTTTTTTTCTGTTCCCTCTTTTCTTCTAAATCTTCAAATTCTTTTCTTCAAATATTTCTTGCAGTCCTGGTTGCCTCACAAGTGACTGCACCCTTATGTAATGATGCACGCCACGAATTTCGGTATCTGGCTGCAGTCTCCCAGGTGTCATGATGAATTCCAAAAGCATTCAGTGAGATTTTCAGTGTCTTTAAAGCGTTTCCTCTGGCCGCCTGGGGAGCGTTTACCACAACGCAACTCGCCGTATAAAATTCATTTAGGGAGCCTGTGTTCTGGCATGCGAGTCAAGTGACCAGCCCAGCTAATCTGATTCTTCATTAGTAGAGTGTGGATACTGGGCATGGACGCTCTTTCTAGGACTTCAGTGTCTGGGATCTTGTCTTGCCATTTAATCTTCAGTAACTTCCTAAGGCAGACTGTGTGGAAGTGGTTTAATTTCCTAGCGTGTCGCTGATAAACAGTCCAGGTTTCACAAGCATATAGCAGTGTGGATAATACAACTGCTATGTAGACTTTCAGCTTTGTTTGCAGGCTTATTCCATTTCTGTCCCATACATTCTTGTACAGTCTGCCAAAGGCCATGCTGGCCTTGGAGATTCTTGCATTCACTTCATCATCAATTGTGGCAGCTTGTGACACAGAGCTGCCAAGATAGGTGAATTTGTCCACAACGCTTAGACTATTAGCGTTCACTTTGATATTCGGCACGGTGTGATTATTCCCTGGAGCTGGCTGGTACATAACTACAGTCTTCTCCAAATTGATATTGAGCCCAAAGTTGGCACAGGCATGTGAGAAAGCTGAAACATTATGTTGCATGTCCGCCTCTGAGTTGGCGTATAGAGCGCAATCATCAGCAAACAGGAGCTCTCTTACGGTGTCGCTGTCAATTTTGGTTTTAGCTTTCAGCCTTCTGAGATTGAATAACTTTCCATCTATGCGGTAGTTGATGTCTATTCCAATGTCGTTGTTCTCAAAGGCATTCGTCAACATAGCTAAAAACATGAGGCTGAACAGTGTTGGTGCCAGGACACATTCTTGTTTCACTCCATTGGTGACAGGAAAGGTCTCAGACAGTTCACCATTTTCCTGTACTCTTGCCTGCATGCCACCATGAAATAGCTGCACTATTTGGACAAACTTTCGTGGACAGCCATATTTTGCAATAATCTTCCACAGTTCTTCTCTGCTGACTGTATCAAAAGCCTTGGTAAAGTCAATGAAAGTGGAGAACATTTCGCAGTTCTGTTCCTGACATTTCTCTTGCAGCTGCCTTGCAGCGAAAATCATGTCAACAGTTCCGCGTTCTTTTCTGAAGCCACACTGGCTCTCAGGAAGAAGACCTTGATCGAGATGGGCTGTGAGGCGATTGAGAAGAATTCTAGCGAGTATCTTCCCTGCAATTGAAAGCAAGGAGATGCCACGGTGGTTGCCACAGGATTGACGGTTTCCTTTTCGTTTGTAAAGGTGGACTATTGGCGCGTCCTTGAAATCTTGTGGCATGGTCTCGTTCACCCATATGTTTGTAAAGACTTGTTGAAGCTGCCCACCTGCCTTGTATATCTCTGCCGGGATGGAGTCCGGACCAGGTGCCTTGCCGCTGGAGAGTTGCTGGATGGCTTTGTTTACTTCCACTATGGTTGGCAGGTCATCAAATGTATCATTGATGGGAACTTGAGGAAGGCAGTTGATGGTTTCATCATCGAAGAAGGAAGTTGTATTTAAGATGTTGCTGAAATGCTCTGCCCAGCGTTGAAGGATTTCTTTCTTATCGGTGACCAATGTTCCCCCATCTGCACTGAGGAGGGGAGCTATGCCTGGTGATGTAGGACCATAGACCGCTTTCAGTGAGTCGTAGAAATTTTTCATATCATGTCTGTCAGCAAAGCCTTGATTTTCATCAGCTTTGCTGCTCAGTCAGGAGTCCCGCATTTGCCGAAGTTTCTGCTGCACTACTCTCTGAATGTTGTTGAAGGCATCTTTTTTATGTTGACTTCGGGTCATTCAAATGTGCCTTGAAGAGAAGATGTTTCTCGGCCAGCAATTGGTTGATATCTTCGGAATTTTCATCAAACCAGTCTTTATGCTTTCGGGTGGTTGGACCCAGGATTTCCATAGCAGTGTTGTAAATTATGTCCTTTAGGGCTCTCCACTCTGTTTCTGTATCCTGTTTAGCTGCAGCATTGGGCTTGAGTCAGTGTTCCAGCATATTTTCAAACGACAGCTGCATTTTCTTGCTGTTTAGGCGGGTGACATTTAGTTGTTGTTTTTTTTTTTTTTTTTTTTGTTTTTTTTTGCATTTTCACCCCTTGAGGACGCCGCGGTGGTTTGATGTGAATGTTTATTTTCGAGATAATGAGACGATGGTCTGTCCAACATTCGGCACCACACATGGATTTTGTCACCCGAACGTCTTGTCTGTCACTCCTCCTGACGATGACATAGTCAATGAGGTGCCAGTGTTTCGATCGAGGGTGCATGCACGATGTCCTGTTTCTCATGGGGAGACGGAAAATTGTGTTGGTAATCAGGAGATCTTGTTCGGCTTTCCAATAATGCCACTCCAAGAGGTGGTGTCCGTGCCTACTCTGGCATTGAAATCCCCAAGGAGTATAAGTTTGTCTCCTTTGGGAACAGATGTTAATACATTATGTTCTTGACAACATCTTCATTGGTCATAGTGGGTGCGTAGACACTCACAATGGTTGCATGCTTCCTTCCATTCGGCAGGGGCAATTTAATGGTCATGAGCCTGTCGTTTATAGCCTTTGGAAATCCAGCTAGTTTGCCGACCAGAGCCGACCTAAAGGCAAATCCCACACCGGATTGGCACACACACACACACACACACACACACACACACACACACACACACACACACACACACACACACACACACAATGTTTTCATTTGAAGCCCCCTCGTACATTATTCTTCTTGTTTCGTTGGCTTGAAATATGTCTATAACTGCAATGTTGTCTCTTGTATGAATTTTAGTTCATTCAGCGATCCATAGAGTGTAACTTCCACTGTCGTCTCTCTAGGCCAGAAGTTTTGCCTAGGTATGTTGTAGTTTGGGCAGTCTTGGAGTATGTCCTCCTCTGTCTGCGATGCCAATCCACGTGTGCACATGGCCGATTCCCCAATTTTAAATTTTGTATACATTTAGTTGCGTAATCTATTGTGTCCTGTTCTGGGGCGCAGAATAATGACTTGTTCTGGTCTGTCCATAACGTGGTAGTCGTTTTGAGCAGGTGTTTGTGGCCCTCTAACTGACTTGATCACTCTCGTACATTATAATAGTTGCTCATTTGATTGTGTACCCCATCAGGTCCACACCTTCTTTTTGTTTGCCACTGAATCAGTAAATGAACAAATTAAGAAGAGCTTAGAAGCGACAGATATGTTGCGAATGCCAAAGTAACTAACAATGATAGCCTGGAAGAGGCTAATGAAACTAGAACATTATATACAACTATAAGAAAGAGTCTCATCTTATCTCATCTCATCATGTTCCTCTTGTATCTTGCGGTATTGAGGTGAAGCATAAACAGCGGGAGAGTGCCCGCTTATGGGCTTCATGTATCGATATTCCCATGGACTCTGTTATTCTCTGTGTCCATCGTTTACGTGGTCGGTCTCTTCCTCTGCTTCCCTCTGGTCTGTACATCATTGCTTGTTGTGGTATACTGTTAGTTGCTAACTTACTTGCATGGCCAAACCATTTGACTTGCTGCCTTCTAATACAATCTAGTGCAGCTATAACTCCCACTTTTGTTCTGATTTCTTAATTTTTGATCTTATCTCTTCTTGATACATTGAGTATTCTTCTCAGGAATCTCATTTCTGTTGTTGTGATTTTTCTTTTCTCTTTTTCAATCATTGTCCAGGTTTGGCATTGGTAACATAGAGTTGGTAGGAAGATCAATGTTACGGACAAATTCTTCACTTTCCGTACGTATCTTAACAAGTTGTTGCTGGTGAATTACAGGTGGAACATATCTCAGGGTCGGCCTCTACTACGATAGAAGATGTGTGTAAGCGGAACATTATTGATACAGGCATTGATATTGCACCTCGGGAGCAAAAAGCTGCGGAACATGTTGCACGGAAATGAAATAAAGATAAAGGATACAATGATTACAGTTAGGTCACACAGTGATCGCTTCAGACGTCAATAGGTACGTGATAGTGGAAATGATCATGTGTTCACATGCATCCATTGTGGATGAACATTTACAGTGCGAATTGTTCTTATCAGTCACATTTGCTACCGCCATGGGTTGTAGTTATTATGCCTTTTTTAAAGCTCAGTGTAACAAACTACCATCTGTCGAGACAGCAAGGTACCAGCACATTGTAACAAATTATCGCTTGTCAAGACGGTAAGATACCAGCAGTTTGGAAAGAACAGTGATGGAAACATGGTTCCTGGTACATGAGGCGGGAAAAGACTAGGACCAAGTTGAACACGGAACATTACAGACAACCTGAATATTACAATACCTGATTCAGAGGAACTGGGAACAAGATGGACAGTTGTTCAGATAGGCCGTTATGAGAGCGAGGTTCTGCAAAGAACTTTTTACGAGGTTTTGGTGGTTATTATTCACATGGAACAATTTATGGTGGATGGATATTTTCGTATCTTGTAATATGCACCTGTCTGGGAGAGGTTAAGTAAACTAGAGAATTATATACAAGAATAAGGAAGAGTCAAACAGTTTTCTTTGGTCATGTGATGAGAAGAGTTGTATTGGAGAACATCGTGACAATTGGAAAGATCTAGGTGAAGAGAGGCAGAGGCCGACCAAGAGAAAGGATGCTAGGTGGATTCAGCAAAGCTGATCCAGAACACTAAAGATCGAGATATGTAGAGAGACATGATCGCCTACACCAGCTGGCGGGGCACTTGAATATGATGAAGATGATAATAATATTCACCAAGTGTAATAAATACAGACTAATTATTTATAGTATTGTAGTACTGTTATATACACATTCATAACATTGTAGTTCAGATATATTTACCCACTTATAGTAATATAGTTATTCTATACACATATTGTATCATTGCAGTTATGTTATACACACATTTACAGCATTGTAGCTCTGTTATACCCATATTTATAGCATTATAGTTCTGTTATATACTCATTTATAGCATTGTAGTTATGTTATACCTATATTTAGAGCATTGTAGTTCAGCTATATGTTGTTGCTTGTCCATCAACAATGATGATGACCATTCAGGGTTGCAAGTATGGAGCTGTGAGTTCTAAGATGGCTGATAAGGCCTATTTTGGCTCGAAATGTTCTTTGACAATGTGGGCAAAGAATGCTTGACGTTCCTAGATGAGGATCTATGGCACTGGTGTTTCTGTCCAGCCTTTTCTTCACAGCTCTTGCAGTCTTGTTTGCTTCACAAGTGACTGTACCCTTGCGTAATGATGTACGCCATTAATTTCGGTCTTTGACAGCAGTTTCCAATGTGTCAAGATGAATTCCAAAAACTTTCAGTGAGATTTTCTGACTATCTTTAACGCGTCTCCTCTGGCCGCCCTGGGATCGTTTACCACAATGCAACTCGCCGTAAAACAATTCGTTTAGGGAGCCTGTGTTCTGGCATGCGAGTTAAGTGACCCGCCTAGAGAATCTGATTCTTCATTAGTAGAATGTGGATACTGGTCATTCACGCTCTTTCTAGGACTTCAGTGTCTGGGATCATGTCTTGCCATTTAATCTTCAATAGCTTCCTAAGGCATCTCTCTCTCTCTCATCATGTTCCTCTTGTACCTTGCGGTGTCGAGGTGAAGTATAAACTTCGTGAGAGTGCCCGGTTATGGGCTTCGTATATCGACATTCCCATGGATTCTGTTATTCCCTCCGTCCAGCGTTTACGTGGTCGGCCTCTTCCTCTGTTTCCATCTGGTCTGTACGTCATTGCCTGTTGTGGCATGCTGTTGACTGGTAGCCTACTTGCATGGCCAAACCATTTGACTTGCTGCTTTCTAATAAAATCTAGAGCAGCTTTAACCCCCACTTTAGTCCTGATTTCTTCATTTCTGATCTTATCTCTTCTTGATACGTTGAGTATTCTTCTCAGGAACCTCATTTCTGTTGTTGTGATTTTTCTTTTCTCTTTTTCTGTCATTGTCCAGGTTTGGCATTGGTAGCACAGAGTTGGTAGGAAGATTGTGTTGTAAAGTGCTTTCTTAGTAGTTATTGATACATGTTTGTTCTTTAGTATTGGTGCCATTTGTCCAATGAGTTGATTTGCCTTATTGCACCTATTTTCGATCTCGTCTTCTGATCTGCCATTTGATGATATTATACTTCCTAGGTACTTGAAGCTCTTTACTTGTTTCAAGGGATGTTCGTTTAGGTGAATTGTTGCTGTTTGTTCTTCTTTAGTTATAGTCATTACCTCTGTTTTGCTTGTGCTAATTTTCATGTTATGTTCCCTACACATTTCGTTTAGACTATTCATGTGGTCTTGTAATTCAGCTTCTGATTTTGCTATTAGTGCTTGGCATACTGTGTGGAAATGGTTTAATTTCCTAGCGTGTCGCTGATAAACAGTTCATGTTTCACAAGCATATAGCAGTGTGGATAATACAACTGCTTTATAGACTTTCAGCTTTGTTTGCAGGCTTATTCCATTTCTGTCCCATACATTCTTGTACAGTCTGCCAAAGGCCATGCTGGCCTTGGAGATTCTTGCATTCACTTCGTCATCAATTGTGGCACCTTGTAACACAGTGCTGCCAAGATAGGTGAATTTGTCCACAACACTTAGTCTATGACCATTCACTTTGATATTCGTCACGGTGTGATTATTTTCTGGAGCTGGCTGGTACATAACTACAGTCTTCTCCAAGTTTATATTGAGCCCAAAGTTGGCACAGGTATATGAGAAAGCTGAAACAGTGTGTTGCATGTCCGCCTCTGAGTTGGCATATAGAGCGCAATCATCAGCAAACAGGAGCTCTCTTTCGGTGTCGCTGTTAGTTTTAGTTGTAGCTTTCAGCCTTCTGAGATTGAACAACTGTCCATCCATTAGGTAGTTGATGTCTATTCCAATATCGTTGTTCTCGAATGCATTCGTCAGCATAGCTGAAAACATGAGGCTGAACAGTGTTGGTGCCAGGACACATCCTTGCTCACTCCATTGGTGACAAAAAAGGGATCAGACAGTTCACCATTTTCCTGTACTCTTAGTTCTTACCTGCATACCATCATAAAATAGCCGCACTATTTGGACAAACTTTCGTGGACAGCAATATTTCGCCATAATCTTCCACTGTCCTTCTCTGCTGACTGTATCAAAAGCCTTGGTAAGGTCAATGAAAATGTAGAACATTTTGGAGTTCTGTTCCGGACATTTCTCTTGCAGCTGCCTTGCATGTCAACAGTTCCTCGATCTTTTCTGAAGCCGCATTGACTCTCAGGAAGAAGACCTTGATCGAGATGGGCCATGAGGCGATTGAGAAGAATTCTGGCGAGTATCTTCCCTGCAACTGAGAGCAAGGAGATGCCCCGGTGGTTGTCACAGGACTATATGAAGTTAGATGAAGAATGACTTGCGCGATAAATTGCATTAAAGTGAGGAAGAGTTGCACAATTCGTCGACCTCATTCTCTCGCCTGAGTCCATCTGAGTCCAGTGGCAAGACAAGTCAAGACGACTGGAGACGAATACAGGTGAGTAGATGACCAGGGCGCTCTACGTGTTTTGTTGTGCTCATTACGTAGTTCAGCTAAATACACATTTTTAATATTGTAGTTTTTTTTTTTTTTTTTTTCCGCGTTTCCATCCTGTTTTCAGGATATTGCGGTCAACACCAGCATCTTTCAGCTGTATGTTGATTCCTAGGCTAGATTACGCTCATCAGCACGCCACGACTTTCTGAGCGACCGGCTCCATACTCTCATAAGTCACTTTTGCGATTCGAACCACTGCTAATTCTCGTCGCGTCACGTGACGAGAGTATTCGGAGTTAGCGGAGAAAGCTGCTAACCCCTCGGCCACAGAGCCGGTAATATTGTAGTTATGTTATACATATATTTATAGCATTGTAGTTATGTTATACCCATATTTATAGCATTGTAGTTCTGTTATACCCATATTTTTAGCATTTTAGTCCAGCGATATGAACATTTATAGTATTGTAATTAAGTTATATCCGTATGTATTGCATTGTAGTTCTGTTATACCCATGTTTATAGCATTTTAGTTCTGTTATACCCATATTTATAGCACTGTAGTTATGTTATACACATATTAATAGCATGTGTAGTTCTGTTATATACACATTTGTAGCGTGACAGTTCTATTTTACACACATTTATGGAAATATAGATTTTCAACCATAGATTATAGCATTATAGTTGTATTATACACGATCTATATCATTGTAGTTCTGTTATACACATAGTTTTAGCATTATATGTGTGTTATGTACAATTTACAGCATTTCTAGCTCTGTTATACACAATGTATAGCAGTATAGTCCTAATTGACACACATATTTAGCACTATAGTTTAGTTATACACACATTCATAGCATACTATTTCTGTTATACACACATTTACAGTATTATAATTATGTTATACACATTTGTATACCATTTGTAGTTTTGTTATACACACATTTATAGCATTATAGTTCTTTTATACAAAGAGTTACGTTATTTATTATTTTGTTATACATATAATTATAGCACCGGCTCCGTGGCTAAAGGCTTGCGAACGCGGTTCGTGAGCCGGGTACCAGGCGTTCGAAGTTCAGCTGCGACCGATTTGTGCAGCAGACCGTGTCGCGTTGTGTTATAACGTGCTGGCATGGGAGCGGGTCGTTCAGAAAGCAATGGCAAACTACTGAACGTAACACTTGCCTAGTACATCAACAGCAGCTGAAAATGCTGGTGTTGACTGCAACGTCCCGTAAGGGATACACAACAACAACAAAATTATTATTATAGCTCGTGTGATTCTGTTATGAACACATTTATACTTTACAATTTAAGATATCATCGAGATACAGCATTTGTTTATCTTAATCACATAAAGCAATTCTAAGCATTTTGGTGAATTGCCTGAACTTCAACGGAACAATAAAAAACAGCCTTAGATATGTTGATGGTACGGTGTTACCAGCGGAAAGTTATCAGTATTCACACACCTCGTGGAGCAAGTAAATTGATGCAGTGTAGAATGTGGATTAGATATGAATATTCAATAAACTAAAACTATGATAATTGTCAAAGGAAATGAGACGCCAGCAATGACCTTCACAGAACAAGGGGAATTGAAATACAGGAAATAGAAACACGGTTCTTTTATCCTGAACTGGTCATTACAGATGGTGGCGGAAGTGAGACAGACATGAAACGAGAATAACCTTGCTGCTGACGCATTTTCCCGTTTACTGTGCAGAATGGATGATATGTCCTTAGAATGTTGACATAACAATAAGTAATATCACGTATGTTTTGCGTCATGCAGTGGCCATGGAGCAGTGCTTGTTGGCTTTGTTGTCATATGGTTCGAATCCTCGTTTAGGATGGATTTTATTTTCATTTTTCAAATTGACCTTGGCTCCTAGATTGACTCAGTGTAAAATAGTTGTAAGAAATGTGGTGGGAAGTAAAGTCTGCCCATGTGATTTTTACCACATCATCCAACGAATGCCCATCTCAACTCATCTCATCTCGTTCTTCTTGTACCATATAGTGTCGAGGTGTAGCATAAACAGCGCTAGAGTGCACGTGTATGGGCTTCATATCCCGAGATTCCCCAGAACTCTGCTTTTCCCTCTGCCCATCGTTTACATGGGAGGCCCGATTTTGCTTCATTCTGTATCTTCGAGCAGAAGGATGTCCATCAGTCTACAGAAATATGACGCTCGCAAAATAAACCCTATACAGTCTGGTATGGGGTATCTTGCTTTATTTTGTATGCTGGATATTGACATATATACGAGGGGGCTTCAAATGAAAGCCTTAATGTTTTGTTTTTGTTGTTTGGGTGAATATATTCTATAATAGTACAGAAAAAATGTATCACATTTCGATGTAGTCACCACTGCTTTATATGCAAGTCCTCCAGCGCCGAAAAAATGCTTGGATTCCTGTAGAAAAATCGACTTTGGGTCACTACTCGGTGTGCCAGACCTGGTCGTGAACAGTCTGTCACAGAAGTCACGCAGTTTTGAAACAACGTTCTACTCTACTCATGCACTTGCTGGACTGACAGGTATACATCATTGTACTGGCTCTTCATTCGCCGATGAATTTCTATAGGTTTCACTCCTTCACTGATGGAAAAACAAAACAACGTATAACACAACGCTGCTCCTCTTTGGTGCATGTCAAAGTTGTGGCGGCCATCTTTAAACTGTCCTTATAACGTCACAGTGTACGTCTATACCGTAATTTATATCAGACTTTTAAGGTTTTCATGTGAAGTCCCGCGTGCAAACTAGCTTAGGCATGCATGTCTCTCCACAAATCTCGGTCCTTTGTGATCTAGACGCATTCTGTCCATGACGTTCCTCGATGCCTTCAACTTAAAACATCCAGTATGTCTCTCAGGCTGCCCCTGCCTTTTCTACTGCTGGTCTTTCCAGTTGTCACGATGTTCTCCGGTATCTCTCATCCCATTCTATGAGCAAAACCCGCTATTAATCTTTATGTTATAGATATGTATGTCTTACTTTCATATCTCTCTTTGTTATAAATATGTATGTTCTATTTTTATGCCTGTCTTTCTTAGAGATGTGTATGTCCTACTTTCATTTGCCTCTTTATTATAGATATGTATGTTCTACTTTCATTTTTCTGTTTGTTGTAGATATGTTTGTCTTTAAGTCTCTTTTTTTTTAAATTTGTCTCTTTGTTATAGATATATATGTCCTACTTTCATGTGTCTCTTTGTTACAGATATGTATGTCCTACTTTCATGTGTCTTCTTGTTATAGACGTATATGTCTTACTTTCACGTGTCTCTTTGTTATAAATATGTATGTCCTACTTTCATGTGTCTCTTTGTTACAGATATGTATGTCCTACTTTCATGTGTATCCTTGTTATAGATATGTATATCTTACTTTCATGGGTCTCTTTGTTAAAAATATGTATGTCTTACTTTCATGTATCTCTGTGTTATAGACGTGTATGTTCTACCTTCATGTTACTTTTGTTATTGATATGTATGTCCTAGTTTCATTTGCCTCTTTGTTATAGATATGTATGTACTACTTCCATTTGTCTGTATGTTATAGATATGTTTGTCTTTATGTCTCTTTTTTATAAATTGTCTCTTTGTTATAAATATGTATATCCTATCTTCATGTGTCTCTGTGTTATAGATATGTATGTCCTACTTTCATGTGTTGCTTTGTTAAAGATATGTATGTCCTACATTCATGTGTATCTTTGTTATAGATATGTATGTCCTACTTTTATATGTCTATGTTATAGATATGTATGTCCTACATTCATGTGTATCTTTGTTATAGATATGTATGTCCTACTTTTGTATGTCTATGTTATAGATATGTATGTCCTACATTCATGTGTCTCTATGTTCTACATAGGTATGTCCTACTTTAATGTCTCTTTGTTACAGATACGTATGTTCTATTTTCATGTGTCTGTGTCTGATAGATATGTATGTCCTAAATTCATGTGACTCTTTGTTATAGATATGAATATCCTCTTTCATTGTCTCTTTGTTATAGAAATGTATTCCCTACTTTCATGTGTCTCTATGATATAGATATGTATGTCCTACATTCATGTGTCTCTATGTTATAGAAATGTATTTTCTACTTTCATGTGTCTCTTTGTTATAGATATGTATGTCCTACTTTCATGTCTCTTTGTTGTAGATATGTATGTCCTACTTTCATGTTCCTCTATATTATAGATATGTATGTCCTACTTTCATGTGTCTCTTTGTTATAGATATGTATGTCCTACTTTCATGTCTCTTTGTTGTAGATATGTATGTCCTACTTTCATGTGTCTCTATGTTATAGATATGTATGTCCTACTTTTATGTCTCTATGTTATAGATATGTATGTCCTATTTTAATGTCTCTTTGTTGTAGATATGTATGTCCTACTTTTGTATCTCTATGTTATAGATATGTATGTCCTACTTTCATGTGTCTCTATATTAAAGATATGTATGTCCTACTTTCATGTATCTCTATGTTATAAATATGGGTGTCCTACTTTAATGTCTCTGTGTTACAGATATGTTTGTTCTATTTTCATGTGTCTCTGTGCTATAGATATGTATGCCCTACCTTCTTGTGGCTCTTTGTTATATATATGAATATCCTCTTTCATGTGTCTCTTTGTTATAGAAATGCATGTCCTACTTTCGTGTATCGCTTTGTTATAGTTATTTATGTCCTATTTTCATTCGTCTCTTTGTTTTAGATATGTATATCCTACTTCCATTTGTCTCTCTCAGAGAATCGTTGTTAGCTACTCAGTCTCAAGAATCACATCTCCGTTGTCTCTTCTTTACCACACAACAGAACAGGATTGAAATATCATTTCAGCACTCTCTTTCTGACATTCATGGAAACTAATTTATTATATAACATAATTTTCATTTTCTAAAATGCAGATTTTGCTAGGTCTATCCAGTTTCTAATTTCTGTCATGTATATTCAATGTGATCTTATGATCAACCCAAATGTTTGAATTTATTGACTTGGTTTACCATTTTTCTCTATGAACTGACAAAACATTATTTTCATAAATCAAAAACATATAATGGCAGTGGGAATGTGGTTTCTGAGGAAAATACTAAAAATAGCATGGAAAGATAAGAAAACCAATGAGCAAGTCCTGTAAGAAACATGTGAAAACCGTAAACAGATTAGAGAATGTAGACGTAGACAGTCAAGATATGTTGGACATGTTAAGAGAAGAAATAAACAAGATTGAGTGGGGAGAGAGAGAGAGAGAGAAAGAGGGAGAGAGGTAGAGAGAGGGGGAGAGGGAGACAGAGGGGGGGGGGGGGGGGGAGGGAGACAGAGGGAGACAAAGGAAGAGAGAGGGAGAGAGAGGGAACGAACGAACGAACTTTATTTTCAAAGGGTCAAAAATTGGGCACGCAGGCCCGTCTTTCATTCGGCCCTTCTAATCACTCAGCTTTCATTCATTAGTTGTGCGTGTTACATTCACATAGGAAAACAAAAACATTGTAAAATGGATTTTGTAAACATAAACAATGCATATTACCATGTTATGAGACAGGCAGCCATACGTACACACGCACATTCATAAACACACACGCACACATACATACCTGCATACATACTTACATCATTTACACATACTCTCACTGTTATGCACACACTCAATAACATACAAACACACACTCCCTGTGTGTA
The DNA here is from genome assembly GCA_963921405.1 of Cepaea hortensis. Lineage (NCBI taxonomy): Eukaryota > Metazoa > Mollusca > Gastropoda > Stylommatophora > Helicidae > Cepaea > Cepaea hortensis. Next base: position 313,764,914 of record OY992876.1, on the reverse strand, counting down.
TCTATTTATAATACAGATGTGGTCGAGGCCCTTTCGGATCGTGTGTACAGTGCAGAAGAATGGGTGGATATTCACAGCTTGGAGAGAATGGTGCTGCCGGGAGTGACCAGAGGATCTGGGAGGCAGAGAGAGGGTGAGAAGGAGAGAAAGAGGGTGAGAGGGAGAGAAAGAGGGAGAGAGAGAGGGAGAGATACATGATGATGATAAAGCTTTGTTCATTATATTGTACTATCACATTTTGGTGTCATATTTGTCCTTGATATAATCATAGTTTCTGTTTTCCGTATAGTCAAGAAAAGTCGTATTTAGTTTTCTCCATTATAACATTGCCCACGTGTTGTAGATCTCTAGCCTTTTCAGCTATCAAAAATGCGTCATCTGTTTATTGTAACATCCAACTCGTATTTATGATCTGTCCTTTATTTCTCATTGTTTCCCAGTTGAGAGAACAGATTTCTGTTGACAAAACTCATTCGTCTTACTCTTTGCGTCATATATATTTGTGTGTGTGTGTGTGTGTGTGTGTGTGTGCGTGCGTGCGTGTGTGTGTGTGTGTGTGTGTGTGTGTGTGTGCGTGCGTGTGTGTGTGTGTGTGTGTGTGTGTGTGTGTTGACTTGCATATGATTGCGTGGGTAAATATGGTAATTCATTCACAATGATATAGTAATCCTATAATGAAGTGGCTTCCATGCTGCAATAAATAGAAGCATAGTTCCACAGATCTGCAAAACCGCCGTTATAATTGGATGATAATAGTGGGACTGAAAGTAGGCAGAATTAATGAGGAATTGATCACCGTAAATGGCTTTTGGAATGGCAGAGGAGGCGGAGTGTCATCCCGCAGACTGTTATGTCGCTGTCGCTAGTTCTACCGATGGGTTGATAGTTTGAACTGTTTCTTCAGTTTCCAGTCTGGGACCACTACTCCTGTCCTCACCTCTCTCTGTTCGTTCTTGGACCCGTCTGTGTAAATTATGAGGTTGTCCTTGCTGATTTCTTCGATGTACTCCTCGGTCGCGTCTCTTGCGTCTTTGTCCTCCGTGTCCTTGGTGATGTCTTTGTTAGACTAAAGTCTGTGTATGGTACTGTTAGTTCCCATGGTGGGATTGTTGGTCTGTACTCTGTACCGTTTTGTCTGTTTCAGGGTTTCTGCTAGCTCGTTCTCTTCCTTCATCTTTTCTGCTGCTTCCCACTCTGCCGGTTTTTGTATTTTTACTATTGGGGTGCCTCCCCATTTGATTCAATTATTTTAGTTTTATCTGTATGCTTACCTTTGTTTTTGCTATGTTAAGATATAAGTTGTGATTTTCAATATTCTTTTCTTAGTATTTCTATTCCATTCATTCTGTGATGTGGATGTTAATACTGTATCATCTGCATATCGAATATCTGGTAATTCTATAATAATATTTAGTGCATCATATTGCTGCTACTAGGTTATATCGTCTCTGACATTTCTCATTATATTTTCGGCGTACAGGTTAAACAAATACAGGGACAGCAAGCAGCCCGGACAGACTCCTTGCTTGATATCAAACCAATCTGATGTCTCGCCATCTATACCAACCGCTGCTTATTGATCTAGATAGCGCATTTTTATAGGTTGTATTACATGTAATGAAAAGCCCATTTTCCTCATGACTTCCTAAAGTTTCTGATGCTGTACACAGACAAATGCCTTTGAATAATCCACACAACACGAGAATATGTTTACATTAAATTATCTACATTTCTTTATTATTACACGCATGTTGGGTATGTGATCTCTTGTTCCTCTTCCTTGTCTAAATCCAGCTTGAACCACGTTAATCTCCTCTTCCATTTCCTAACGAAGTCGTCCCATTATGATTTTTAGTAGAATTTTACTTGCATGATTGATCAGGGCAACAGTTGTATAGGTGGTGCATAATTTATAGTTGACCTTTTTTTGGTATTGGAATGAAGATAGTTCTGGTCAAATCTTTTGGCCATATATCATATATTTATATCTCTTTACATAATGCATGATGGATTTGCATGTTTCTTTCTCCTCCCGCTTTCGGCTGGTATCTCATCACACCCTGGTGATTTACCTTTCTTCAGGTTCTTTAATTTCCCAGACAATTTCATCTAATGGCGGTCAGATTCTGTCTCTGCTGTCATTGGTTCATTTATCTCATTCATATCCTCACAGCCATTCATATCATACACTGGAGTATTCCCTCAATCTTTCTAGAATTTGTCTGGAATCTATTAGGGTATTTCCCAAAGTGTCACAGATAACATTTAATTGAGGTTGAAAATTTTTTGTCAATAACTTCATTTCATTTAACATTTCGTAATCTCTTCCATTATTATGATATCATGTTTTTAACATAACAAAATATCCAAGGACTAAAGTATATGTCAAGGGGGAAAAAAAACTACAATCAGCGATGACAAAAACTGAAGATGTCATAAATTTAACTAATCTTGGATCCTTAATTAACAACAGAGTGGTTGTTCACAAGAAATCATTCGGAGAAATGCCATGGTAATGCAGGAGACAACTGGATAAACAATAACATATTGAGACCATACATCACATCAGCAAACCAGTTACAGTGACATAGTTGAAGACATGCATTTTACTTTTGACAATGTATGGATGCGAGTCGTGGACATTTTCGCAAATGCTGCTGAAGACAACCAGAGCTTTATAACGAGTCTATGACCATCACAGGCTTTGGGTTGCGGAGGGGTTTAACTCCATTTTACAAATTATTGTCTGTCAAGGCGGCAACTTGCCATATATATATATATATATATATATATATATATATATATATATATATATATATATATATATATATATATATATATATATATATATATTATAATAATAATAATAATAATAATAATAAAAAAGAGACGAAAAGCTTTGTTTGGTCATGTGATGAGAAGAGATGCATTGGAGGACATCTTAACAACTGGAAAGATCGAGGGAAGAGAGGCAGACCAAGAGAAATGATGCTGGATGGAGTATGACGTGGCATGGAGGAATATCACCAGCGGAGTTGATACAGAAAACCAGAGACCGAGATCTGTGGAGAATCATGAACGCCTACGCCAGCTGGCTGGGTACTTGATGATTATGATATATATATATATATATATATATATATATATATATATATATATATATATATATATATATATATATATCTTCTTCTTCTTCTTCTTCTTCTTCAGCGTTCCGAGCCATTGAGGTTCTTTGCTGCAAATACAATCCGTCTCCATTCGTCTCTCTGGTGGACCTTCTCTTGCCAGTCGTTGATTCCAAGTGCTTGTAGGTCTGTACATGTATTATCTCTCCACCGCCTTCTTGGTCTACCTCGGGGTCTACGGTCATTTATTTCCTGAGTGTAAGCGAGTTTTGTTTCCCTATTATCTTCCATTCTTTCTATATGCCCCAGCCATTGTAGTCTATTAGCCTTCATGATACCAGTGATTAGCGGGGACTTAAACAGATCATAAATGTCTTTGTTACTTCTTCTTTTCCACTCTCCACTTTGTGTATCCCTAATGGGTCCAAAGATGCGTCTTAAAATTTTGTTCTCAAAGGTTTGTAACAAGGCTTCGTCTCCTTTCGTTGTACTCCAGGTTTCAGAGCCATACAGCCTTTATATATATATTTCCTTTATATATATATATATATATATATATATATATATATATATATATATTTCCTCCTTTCCTCCGTTAGTCTACGGGACACCCTTGGGCAAGGTGGAGTACCCGTTTAGCCCCCCGATCAGGGTTACGTGAAGCCATGGAAGCAGGTGGTGGATGGAGTGTGAGAGCAGCCGACAGATTGTTGTTGGTTATGGTCTTGCACTCTGCGGCGATAGGCAGATGATCTCATCAGTAGAGACAATGGCTATGGCCACCGACTAGTACAGTCACTGCCCAGAAGGAAAGCAACGGCAAACTACCTTCTGCAAAACTTGCCAAGAAACCATAACAACCATGAAAGAAAACATAATAAGAAAGAGATCTGGTGGCGAGACCCCCAGGCCAGGCAGATCAGATAACACTGGGGAAGAGTGTGACGCAGGGACCAGTACTAGTAATCGTGATGACGGAGTTAATCCTGACTGTGTTACCAAGGAAATCCCCTGTGTCAGACTAAGAAACAGAGTGAGAATGGCAACGTGGAATGTGAGAAGTTTGTATGAGGGAAAGCTTAAAGTAGTGTGTGATGAGATTGAGAGGTTAAACATTCAAATTTTAGGAATTAGTGAACATCGCTGGAGCGGCAAGGGACATTTTACAACTGAAAATGGAAGTATTTTCATTTACTCTGGTAGAGATGTCGGAGGCCAGAGTGGAGTGGCATTTTGTTTAGATAAGACAACTGCAAAAGCTTTAATGGGATATAATCCAGTTAGTGATAGAATCCTCACTATTAGACTTAAAGGCCGTCCAAAAAACACAACTCTCATACAGATATATGCACCTACTTCAACAGCAGAGGAGGACGAAATTGAAGATTTTTACAACAGACTACAAGACACATTAAATAAGATTGGTCATAATGATATAGCAATAATAATGGGAGATTTTAATGCAAAAGTAGGTGCAGGAAGAGCTGAAAATGAGAGACACGTTTTAGGAAAATTTGGATTAGGAAATAGAAATGATGCAGGTGACAAATTAATTGAATTTTGCACAGAAAATGAGTTAACGATAGCCAACACACTTTTTAAACAACATCCAAGAAGACTCTTCACATGGAAGTCTCCAGACAGTTTTACCAAAAATCAGATAGATTATATTTTAATACAAAGAAGATGAAGATCAAGCATAACATCTGCAAAAACCCTACGAAGTGCAGACTGTGATACAGATCATCAGTTATTAGAAGTAGATCTGAAATTAAAACTCAAAAAGCTTACCCGAGGACCAAGGCCACTTCGTTTTGATCTCACGAAAATACCAGACGCATACAACATAGAAGTTAGGAATCGCTTTGGGGTCTTGATGTCTGTTCAAGAAGAAATGACACCTGATGAACTGGCAGTACAAGCTAGAGATATCTTGATAACTGCAGCCAGAGATTTCATTCCGACTAAGAAAAAGCAACTTAAGCCATGGATTACATCAGACACGTTAGAATTAATAAAACAACGAAGGGAGCTGAAACAGAAAGGAGATGAATCCGATAGCAGGATGAAGTATAAATCTTTAACTCGAGAAATAAGAAAGAACACAAGAAAGGACAAAAATCAATATATTCAAGATTGCTGTACCAGAATAGAGCAATATCATAAGGCTGGAAGAGATTATGAAATGTTCAAAGAAATGAAGTTATTGACAAGAAATGTTCAACCTCAATTGAATGTTATCTGTGACAAGATGGGAAATACCTTAACAGAATCTAGACAAATTCTAGAAAGATGGCAGGAGTACTGCAGTGGAATGTATGATATGAGTGACAGTGATGATATGAATGAGATACATGAGCCAATGACAGCAGAGACAGAACCTGAACTCTCATTAGATGAAATTGCTTGGGCTATAAGGAACCTGAAAAATGGTAAATCACCTGGATGTGATGAGATACCAGCTGAACTAATTAAAGCAGGAGGAGAAGAAAGTATACACATATATCATGCATTATGTACAAAGATTTGGAAATATGGTATATGGCCAAAAGATTGGAAGAGAACTATCTTCATTCCAATACCAAAACAGGGCAACCTGAAATTATGCACCAACTATAGAACTGTTGCCCTGATCAGTCATGCAAGTAAAATTCTACTAAAAGTCATAATGCGAAGACTTAGTAAGAAAGTGGAAGAAGAGATTAACGTGGTTCAAGCTGGATTTAGACAAGGAAGAGGAACAAGAGATCACATATTCAACATGCGTTTAATAATAGAGAAGTGCAGAGAATTTAATGTAAACCTATTCTCATGTTTTGTGGATTATTCAAAGGCATTTGACTGTGTACAGCATCAGAAACTTTGGGAAATCATGAGGAATATGGGCTTTCCATCACATGTAGTACATCTCATAAAAATGCTATATCTAGACCAACAAGCAGCTGTTAGAATAGATGGCGAGACATAAGATTGGTTTGACATCAAGCAAGGAGTCCGTCAGGGCTGCGTGCTGTCACCCTATTTGTTTAACCTGTACGCCGAAAATGTAATGAGAAATGTAAGAGATGATATAAACAGGGAGCCATATGATGCCCTAAATATCGGCGGTCATGACATACCAGAGATTCGATATGCTGATGATACAGTATTACTATCCACAACACAGAATGGCATAGAAAACCTAATAGCCTCAACACAATTGAATAGTGAAAATCACAACTTATATCTTAACATAGCAAAAACTAAGATAATGCATACAGATAAAACTACAATGGAGAAAGAAATATACATTAATGGGAGAAAATTGGAGGTGTGGAAAATTTTGAATATCTTGGGTCATTGATTACCAATAATGGTGACACGATGAAAGAAATTAAACGGCGACTATCCATTGCTCTTCAAAGACTAAAACAGATGAATAAATTATGGAGTGGGACAGACAGAACTACAAAAATTAGATTTTTAAGAGCATGCATCTTTCCCATTGCAACATACGCCTGTGAGACATGGACACTTACTAAACAAGCTGAACAGCGCATACATGCCTTTGAATATAAATGTTATAGACGAGTTTTAAGAATATCTTGGGTAAAGAAAAGAACAAATGCATCCATACTTCAAGAGTTGAATATTGAGGAGGGATGGCAATTAAAGACGATAAAACAAAGAAAATTGAAGTATTTTGGTCACTTGAAACGTCACGACAGTTTGGAGAGAACAATAATGGAAGGGTATATGCCTGGGAAGAGAGGAAGAGGAAGGCCAAAGAGAAGATGGGTGCAGGATGTAGCGGATGATCTCCAGATGGGTGTATCAGACGCAGGACATCTTGCTTGTGATCGAGAAGTTTTCCGGAAGGTTGTTATGGGAGCGAGGTTCTGCAAAGGACATGCTACTGAATGAATGAATGAATGAATGAATGAATGAATATATATATATATATATATATATATATATATATATATATATATATATATATATATATATATATATATGTGTGTGTGTGTGTGTGTGTGTGTGTGTGTGTGTGTGTGTGTGTGTGTGTGTGTAAGTGTGTGCGTAAGTGTGTGCGTGCCTGCGTGCATGTGCGTGTGTGTGTAACTCGCTTTAACGTGTCTGTAAATCCTGGACAATTAACCAACAAGCAAAGAATCCGAAGAAGTCACAGATATGTGATTATACAGACGAAAGTTGAAAAGGAATGTTCTTGGACAGCCAAAATTGGCCATGTAACTATTGTGAAAGAGGCACAGTCAGACAGACAACATATCACAATCATGAAACAAAGGTTGTCGTTATGTTTAACCTTATTGTGAACAAAACAGAGAACGGCTATACCATGTTGTGGCAAATGGTACAAGAAATAGAAGAAAAAAGCGAGACTCTTGCCAGACTCGTGTCATGGCACGGAAAGCATTTGGTGTGTGAACTGATACATGCAGCTGGAGATCTAAAGATATGGTGAGGTATAACAGCCCACACCAGTCGACAAGGCAGTTGACGATGACGGAATATTTATATAAATGCCACACATCAGTCTCAACGTTGCCAAGCGCAATCATATAACTAAATTTACTCCGCAATTTGCGCGCGTGAATGCCTGGTCTCCTCTCCCAGCCTACTTATGTTTAATTTAATTAATGTGCTTTATTAGGTTAAAATGTTATTTCATCGAATGTAGGAGTCGTAAAAATTGTGTATATCTTACCATTTTAAATCTATAGTTTTGTACTCCAAAAAATCTTGAAAACAATTATTGTAATTGAGTCCTTTTTAAACTCTATTCGAACATATTTGAGCGGAGTAAAAGGAAAATGGCTACCGGAAATACATTACTTATTTGCGTGCGTAGAAACACTTCCGGGACATGCGAAAGAGCTGGCTTTTCATATCCGTTACAGAATTTCATTTAGTTCCAGGGGCTATGGAACAAAAAGTTATTTGCAGTTAGGAATATATCTTAATATAACCAGCAGATCTTGGTTTCGTTTTATACTCAAAACCGATAATTATACCGTACTTTGTTATTCCTCTCCTACCCTTGGGTGTGTAGGGAATTCACCCCGTGGAGTCGTGCAGGTACGTTGCTGACAAGATACGTCTGGCACCAGTGTGCACTTTAGCACTTTCTAGTCTACATTACTTGTTATTTTCAGTGACTGTGTTTCCTTCGGGCATTGCGTTTGACCTCTGTTGACAATGAAATACATTAATTCCACCCAGGAGACATGACCCACCCAGGTTTAATCCCAGTCAGTCCGCGCATGTTGTGCGAAATAATAACCTGTTTACATTGTAATATCTCCCTGGATTACTGGTACTATAAGTTTTGGGACTCTTCGCTTGTTGTTGGAGTTAGGACGGAGCCAGTCTGGGATTGTCCCGAATGTAGGTTGTCTGCTTTTGACTCAAATCCACTTAAATTATGCCTCGTCGGTGATGTTAATTTTCAATACCGGTCTTGCATACCCCGATAATTGTTTACCTTGGAGAAGGGACGGAGAGCTTTGCAACACACTCATTGTGGCGGTGGTACTTGGATATAGGGTTGGGAGACAAGTTTCTCCAATAGAGGCGTGCGCTGTTGGGGCAACAGCCATCTCCACACCAAGGCACCAGGACGTATAAGTTAAAGGGGTGAAGAGGTAAAGGACTAAAGACAAAAGGATCACTTCATTGCACCGGGTTCTATCTCATACGGATGGGTCTTCTTTCCAAAGAGCGGTCTGCAGAAAGCGTCACACAGAGCACGAACTCCGTAGCTCCAGCGACGACCCCAAAGGTCCCCCGAAAACATTGCACTCGTGAAGAAAATGACGAAAACGGGAAAAAAGATTCTACGGCCTACGTAGCGTACGGCGGGTGGCTTGACAATACAGCCACGAAGACCGCGGCTTAAATATTAGAACGCAGTCTTCCACCGGATTCGTAAACAGCAACAATAAAAATAGCAACAATGTGATTGACTGTAAACTATTGTACGTAAATGTCCAAGATATGCTGGTGTTGCGGGAAAAGAGCAGACGCACAGGTTAGCTGAGGCTGCAACCCAGGGTGGGATATAGATGCATGATATGGCAGATGTGGTCAGGCCCTTTGGAATCGTGCGTATAATGCAGAAGAACAGATAGATCATCACGGCCTGGAGATAATTGTGCTGCAAGCAGTGACCATAGGATCTGGCCGACACTCAAAACTCTGAGGAAATGAGACGTCAGCTGTTCCGAACACAATGATAAACAACTGAATTAACATTGCCTAGTAAGTCACAGCTAATAAATGGTGGGATTGATTACAGATTCCTGTAGAAGGTTGCGAAGACTAGTTTATTTTACATTATACTTTCAATGTGCAATCGACATGATGATAACGAGGGTATCCTCAATATGTTTACACACACGCATGCTGGCACAAACCACAAACGTATAGTGTCTGCCGTGCTCATTACATGATGCCAAATTTCTCTTACATTAATGAGGTTCTGGTTCTTGTTTTCCTCAATGTGGGTTAGATCCATTATCGTATTTGCTTCCGGTAAGGAGTGTTGCCCTTTCATACTGCAGTACTTGTTGCTCTATCTATCCATTAAGGCTGAGGCATCCAAAAGAGGCACCTAAGATAATGCGACTGGACACATGCAGAACCACTCGCAGAAATTCCTGGACACAGAAGATCTAGTTAGTTTCGTCACAGGGCATGAGGGTGTACGAAGACATGAACAGCCTGATAGACTGGCTCATGCAGCTGCTTTTGGGCGGCGAGATAGATTATGTCGAGAATGAGGCGCTCATGGCTCTCTAGGCTCGAGTGGGAAGTGTCAAGAATGAGGCGGTCAAGGCTCTCTGGGCTCCAGTGGGAAGTTTCAAGAATGAGGCCGTCAAGGCTCCCTGGGCTCGAGTGGGAAGTGTCAAGAATGAGCGGTCAAGGCTCTCTGGGCTCGAGTGGGAAGTGTCAAGAATGAGCGGTCAAGGCTCCCTGCGCTTGAGTGGGAAGTGTCAAGAATGAGGCGGTCAAGGCTCTCTGGGCTCCAGTGGGAAGTGTCAAGAATGAGACGGTCAAGGCTCCCTGGGCTCGAGTGGGAAGTGTCAAGAATGAGGCGGTCAGGCAGGGGAACTTTCAATCAGAGAGTGGTGGGAACGATTAGTAGTGTGAGTCTTCGCTGGCTGTTGAACGATAAGACGGAGCGCATATGGGAACGTCCTGATTGCAGTGATGTCGATTCTTAGCTCAACTCAACTCAACTCTTCGAGACACTCCACAACCCAGGGAACGGCTGCAGTCCTCACACTTGGTTATCTATGGTCAAATGTCTGCATTATGTACTGTATGTGTTTTTTTTTTTTTTTACGGAAACGGTACACCTCGAGGGACTGATGTTGACTTTGATGTTGGGTAAATGTTGACAAGTGTCTGCATTCTGCATGTGGTTATTTCAGTCACGCCACACCTCCCCCCAACCCTCTCCTGGGCAGGTGTTAACTTTCATGTTTTGTAAATGTTGACATGTATCTACCTCATGATGATGTTTTCAGACCAGGCTACTCAATGGAGGGAAGGGTAGAAATTCATGCTGGGAATATGTTGACACACGCCTACAATGACGATGTCATTATTTAGACTCAACAGTTTTCTAGCCCCTGCGATAGATTACACATTGTATACTGTGTTATTCACTGGTGTAATTCGTCTCTCCTGGGATCACAGATTCGTCATGCCCGGAGGCGCTTCAAAATTATGACCAACGCATTTGTTTATTCAGCGGGCGCAGGAACTTCGCGGATTATGTTATCAACTCGGTCGGGAGAGGGTACGAATCATGGGTTCGTCGCCTGATAAATGAGGGAAATGGTGGCCACCTATTCCTCCGAGCACTCAGTTCTACAGCATGTGATGGTCTTATCACACCACATACACGTGGCGGGAAACTGCTCAGGGACAACATTTTTTTTTTTATTTTTTTAATTCTTTTCTAGGATCGGATACTTTGGCTTCTCCTATAAGGCCGATAAACAGTTGGTGACGTGTGCAAGTTGGGCGCGCTACACATCTCACGGCAGTTAGAAAGATTAGATAGAAAGGCCGCAGTCCTGACAGTTTTTGAGAAAGAAAACCGTGAAAACTCGAAGACAGTGTACCGTCCTATAAGCGAAACATGGGAAACCTCCAGGTCTGATGAGAGATGTGGACCTTCGAGTGTCTATAAGCCATTCCCTTACTCCCCTCTATAGACATCATCATCATCAACATCATCATCGTTATCGTTATTGAAAGGAGTCATGTTAATTAAACATGTACCGGAACGTCCAGGTCGAACCAGCCTAACATAGGGCATCATCACTATGCGCCATGCCGATAAGCTTGGGCGGTCATGTTTCTCCATCTCACACGATCACCAGAGTCGTGGATCAGCTCTGTGTTCCTGTCTGGATTATTCCACGTGGCCAAGTCATCCAGGTATTTACCTCCTTGCCTTCCCCTTGTCCTTTTCCTCTAACTTTTGCCAGTTGTCACCAAGTTCTCTAATTTATTTCTTCTCATAACGTGCCAAAACACCTTGACTGTCTACGCCTAATTCCTCTAATCAGTTTACGGTTTTCGTGTGTTTCTTGTAGTACTTGCTCATTGATTTTCCAGTCTATCCATGGTATTCTTTGTATCTTCCTCAGAAACCACATTTCCACAGCCATTGGATGTTTATTATTATCCACGTTTTACATCCATACGCAAGAACAGGTTCTATGTAGCACTTGAACACATTTCTTCTAAACTGGGTATCTGGAAATTATTCCGTGAAGTTAAGACATCCAATATGATATTTACCACATGCCCCCTCGCGTGCCAGTGGCGATACATAAATATATATTTTAGCACCATATGCTCAGACTTATTCAGGCGCGTAAAATGGTTTATCTTTTCATTTTCTGCACATTGCACACCTTGTTTTCCACCCGTATCCGAAAATTCTCGATATCCAAACTCACTACACAAGAGATCAGAGGGACGCGTGACATCATCAGAAACAATGTCTGTGGTGTGCCGTCTGACTCGGGCTCAGAAGATTGTGGGTTCGATTTCGGGCCGCGTCCTTCGGTTCACGAGTGCATTTTTAGGAGACTCCTGAGGGTCGTCGCTGGAGCTACGGAGTTAGTGATTTGTGCGACGCTTTCCTCACTGCGGAAAGAGACTGGACCATATAGGATTAAAAAAACCGGTACAATGAAGTCGACCCTGTCAAATTTTAAGCGACGTTTTTATGGCTGTTGTACACATCCGGAGTACAGTGCCGCCTGAGGTGAACGCCACAACCTCTCAGCCACGCAGGACTCATGCAGGAGTTCACAGGCCAGTCATTTCCTGATGTTTTCATAACTGCATGGCTGTAAGCCACATGTCCCTTACCGGATGACTCAATCAACTCCAGTGTGTAATGCCTATTTGTGATTCTCTAAGAAATAGTATTGTCTATAGTTTGCAGTTTGCCAAATTGCTTTCTGACTTACTCATGCTGGAACCATTTTGAAAATCAACGCAAGACGATCTGCTCTCGAATGGCATGCGGCTGTCCTCTAACCCTCTACACTGTATGTCGGGGAATTGCCAAACTGCGTTCACTAAACGCTTGGTTAAAAGTGCCGGCAACATCACTGATACAGATGGCATGATGGAACTGAGACGTCTCCGGGTTACAGCTTGCTGTTGTTGCTGTTGCTATTGCTGCTGCTGTCGTTGTTGCTGTGATTGTTGTTGTTGCTGTTGTTGTTGTAGTGGTTGTTATTGCTGTTATTGTTGCTTCTGCTTTTGTTGTTGCTGTTATTATTGTTGTGGTTGTTGTTGTTGTTGTTGCGTCGGTTGTCTTCATGGTGAGATGCTAACACCGCCTGCCTCGCGCTCCGAAGGTTGTGGGTTCGATTCCGACCAACGTCGTCCGGTTCACGAGTGAAGTTTTTCGGAGAATCCTGTGGGTCGTCGCTGAAGCTACGGAGTTCGTGCTTTGTGCGACGCTTTCGGCATGCAGCTTAGTGGAAAGAGGCCGAGACATATGGGACCGGTGTAATGGAGTCGATCCTTTCACCTTGTAACCATTCAAACTTTGTTACGCCGTGTTTCTGTAACTGCCATTTCTGTCAATGTGAATAATAAAATGTATAACCGGAATAAATCGAAACAAATAGAAAATTATAGAAATTTCTGGCGACAAATACAGACTTGGCTGTTGAGTTACAAGAGTTAAATGCAAAGTACCAGATGTTAATTGAACATGTTGCACTCTATTACAATATGGGCACAACAGCTAATTAACTGTATCATCCCTAACTCGTAATGTGTAAGGGACAAGGTCGTACGTCTAGGGTTTAGGTCGGTCTGGGGGTGAAATGTAGTCAATCAGGTGCCGTCTTCACAATGAAGGTTGGCTGCGGTGGATCTCCAACACTATCTGTCTCTCGCCCTGACTGTACATTCTCTCAGATTGCTGTTCGCCGATCTCTTTATATCTTCCCACTTGTATAGTTGTCTACCTCTTGCTCGTTTGCCTTCAACCTTAACCCATAAGTATGGTGTTTTTAATAAAATGTTGTGTCTTTTAACGTGGCCGAAAAATTTCACTTGATTCTTTTTTTTTTTTTTTATTTCTTTCATGAACTCTCTTTTCATTCACATGTTTTTTAGAACCTCTGTATGTAGTTGTTTTTGTTTCCATGAAATACGACATATTGTTCTGCACATTCACATCCCCAGGGCCTCTTTTCATGTTGTTGAAAACATTTTTGGCAATTCCTATTCT
>OY992876.1:313686006-313746006 GCA_963921405.1 Cepaea hortensis | reverse complement strand
ATAACACTGTACAAGAACAAGGGCGATCGGAACGACTGCAACAACTATAGGGGTATCTCACTTCTGTGTATTGTTGGAAAAGTATTTGCCAGAATTGTTCTGCGCAGACTTCAAGTCCTAGGAGATCAAGTCTACCCCGAATCACAGAGTGGCTTTCGACAGAACCGGTCTACCATTGATATGATATTCTCATTGCGACAAATGCAAGAAAGATGCCGGGAACAAAATCAACCACTGTTTATAGCCTTCATCGACCTCACAAAGGCATTTGATTTGAACATTCATGAGGGTCTGTTCAAAGCACTAAAGAAGATTGCCTGCCCACCAACTCTTCTGTCTATTCTGGAATCGCTCCACACAGGCATGAAGGGTATAATCAAGTTTGATGGTGCAACTTCAGAAGAGTTTGAAATCAAGAGTGGAGTTAAGCAACGTTGTGTACCTCCCCCACCCTCTGTGGGATATACTTTTCACTTCTACTGAAATATGTCTTTCGTGATCAGGATGCCGTTATATACATTCACTCACGCTCAGATGGTGGCCTCTATAATGCTCAGAAAATAAGGCCAAGACCAAAATTAGGAGGGTACTAATCAGAGAGTTGCTTTTTGAGGATGATGCTGCAATTACGACCCACTCTGAGGAAGAAATACAACATCTACTATCTGCATTCTCCTATGCTTGTTCTGAATTTGGTTTAACAATTAACAAAAAGAAGACACAGATTATGTCACAAGGTGCACATGGTGTACCATCAATCTTTATTGACAACGCCGAACTCGGGGTAGTAGACCATTTTACATATCTAGGGTCAGTGGTAAGTAGCAAATTATCCCTAGATCAGGAAAACAACATCAGGATTGGTAAGGCAGCAACAACAATGAACATGTTAGCAAAAAGAATCTGGGAGAACAGGAAACATACTGCCAAAATAAAATTCCTCGTCTATCAAGCCTGTGTCCTTAGTACTCTTCTTTATGGCAGTGAAACCTGGACAACTTACTCACACCAAGAGAACAATTTAAACAGCTTTCATATGCGGTGTCTGCGAAGAATACTTGGTATTAATGGCAAGATAAAATCACAAATACTGAAGTATTGGACAGATCAGGTTGTGTAACGGTGTTGTCAAGGTGTTGGATGATGGCAGGACCGACTACTGACAGAAGAAGGGCAAGGACTAATAGGACATAGAGACAGGACCTCTATAAAGGTATAGACAGCACCCAAGCTAGGACATAAGAACAGTAACAAAGCTAGACTCGGGTGGGGACACTAATGTGTTATAGTTAGGACAACAGAGGGACCGACCCGATAACAGGGGCGGGCTACAATAGGTCACGGGGAATACCGTGACGACATAAAGTAAAATAGAACTTAGAGGGTAACTAGTGCTAAGACGACAATGCTGCGTGCAAAGAGAACAGCACACAGAGTTGCGAACCCCACGAGGGAGTTTTGACCACATAGGCAAGCAACAACCTGAGCTGCCTCAGACAGGGGACTGGACGGCCTTCCGACTTGACGTAGTGTTGTTCGGAAGCCATTATCTATAGTTGTGAATGCATGTGATGTTAACGAGAGAGTGACCGTGTTTGATAATGTAGATATATAGAAATATTGTGTGTCGAGTGGCGAATATAATGCGGGGGTATATAAATGCAGTAGTAAGGAGTCGGGGGTATTATCAGATACCAGTCAAACCGGAGATTCGACCACTGTTGGCTTTCAGTACACCCAGTGGACACTACGAATTCAAGGTCATGCCCTTTGGTCATGCCCAATGCACCCAGTGAGTTTACACGCATGATGAGGACTTTACGTGATCCTTTACAGGATCCGTCCATCATCTCTTTCATGGATGATATTCTGATTTCCAGTGACAGCTTGGATGACCACTTGCAATCCTTGGAGAGAGTGTTTAATAGGCTCAGGGAAGCAGGGCTTACCGCTCGTCCAACCAAGTGCATGATTGGTTATCAGACTCTGGAATTTTTAGGTCACACCATCACTCCAGGACACATTGTCCCAGAGGAGAAGAACCTGGAGAAAATCAGAAATGCACCAAGGCCAAAAACGAAGAAGGATGTGCGATCTTTTCTCTCGTTGTGTGGGTTCTACCACAAATTTATCCCACATTTCACGGAACTGGGAGCTCCATTGACGGAAACCTTGAAAAAAGGATTCCCGGACCAAATCATTTGGACACCAGAATGTGAAACTGCCTATTGTCAGTTAAAGGAGGCCTTGGTCGGCAAACCTGTATTACAGCTCCCTGACCTTTCCAAACCATTTGTGTTGAGAACGGATGCGAGTGCGATTGGGATTGGGGCAGCATTGTTACAGGAAGGAAAAGACGATGCTTCGGTTTTGAAACCTGTGGCATACGCAAGCAAGAAACCACTCCAGGCGGAGAGGAATTATTCGACCGTCAAGAGAGAGTGCCTGTCTCTTGTATGGGCAGTGCAAAAATTCCAGCCTTATTTGTATGGAGTTAAGTTTCGGGTCCAGTCGGATCATCAGCCCCATATGTTCCTGGCTACTTCTCAGAAGCTCAACGCGCGTTTGATGCGGTGGTCGTTGTAGCAGAATGTGGGTATTAGGTGGGAAAAGGCTACAGCACGCTTGAGCATCGGGATGGAATGGGAAAAAAGATGCTCAAGTCGTGACGTAGTATGTTGTTAGGAATCAGTCAACATCTGGGCCTGAAACTGAGAAGACGCCATGTTGTAAGAAGATTGATCAAGCTGTCATCGATGTGCAATAAAGATAATTTGTATTCGCCCAAGACTTGTTAGTCCTCTATACTTCACACCGTTACAGAGGATTAAATGGCGCCGATGCCAGGATCCGTGCTTGGACTGTCGCGGTAAATAGACCTATTAATTACTTCAAGCAACTGAATTTAAGAAGCCCTTTGACGACGATGGAACGACGTAATATATTTTAGGGGAGACACAGCGACTAAAAGCCTGGCCAGAGGTAGTTGTTGTGATTTCCCAGAAGAAGAAGAAAAAAAAAAAAAAGAAGCAAAGCTGAAGGTCATCTTGTTGGATCAACGGCATGCTGTTAGATTATAATCAAAGTGGATGGTCAGCTTCTTTTTGTATGATGAGCGCCACAATAATTGCTCCACGCTATACTGGACGATCAACGAACGTTGCCAAATTTTATCTTTGCTCCAGAATGTTGACGCCGCTACTCTGGGTGTGCTGATTTGGACCGAAGCTCCTTGTCAAGTTCGGCTGAAGTACTGTTTTTTTTTTTGATCGCCGTCGTCCAGTGATGGTTTTGATCGCCATAGCCCAGTAACGAGCTAAATCGTTGTTACACAGTCCGCTTCGTCAAATTTTGCTGGCCTTGGTCATTGTTATACAGCTGCTTGTCAAGTTCTGCTAGCCAAATCGTTGTTACACAGTCCGCTTCGTCAAATTTTGCTGGCCAGGTCATTACAATCGAGCCGTTGTCAAGTCATCTCCGGACTCCGTTGTGTGAGAGAGCCGCTTTGTCAAATCAGTCAGCCGCTGCTCTACACTGTCGGTTGTTTTGAGAAGCTGACTATCGTTCATTGCTGATTTCAGAGGGCTGGCCAGTGCTGTCCTCTGATCACAATCGTTCCTTGCCGTGTTTCAAGAGCCCGTCCCTGTGTGGCTGATACATTGAATCGTTCCTAGCCGTATTTCAAGAGCCCGTCCCTGGGTGGCTGATACGTTCAATCGTTCTTCACTGTCTTATCGACGTCGTTGTTGTTCCTGTGGAGTCTTGTCGAGCCCAGTCGAGCCTATCGAGCCCAGTAGAGCATTTTTGATCATTACGGAGTACTGAAGCCGCTTTGTCGATCCTGGTTCAAATACTCGAGTACCAGATACTGTGCTTCGCAGTCTCGGCATACAAGGGCATAGACGTCAAGGACTTCATTTTCGATTGGAAAATTTAGTTCAACAAGAAAAGGGGTAATATAAATAAATTTTTCTATTAGATAGAAAATTAGTGAGTTTCAGGAGGAAGATAACATCCTTTGGTTAATTTAAGACTGTATATTAATAAGTATTGATTGTTTTTTTGCTTGAATAACTGTAAATATTTCATCATGACGGAACAAGATTCATTGGCACAAGTTTTGACGGGGGTAGGAACAGCGGTAGGTAGACTTCATACGGTCATAAAACAACAGGGAATGGCAACTGAAATTGTTAAGTTTAGTGGACAGGCCAGAGAGTTTAAGAAATGGATAACTTCCATAGAGAAATATGCATATTTGGTGTCTGCATCAGATGAAGAGAAAATGAGACTTGCTTATCAGGCGGCAACAGAACCGGTTTCGGATCATATCCGAAGGAAATTAGAGGCTAGAGTAGATGAGACATGGGAACAGTTCAAAGACGACCTAGCACATAAGTACGCGGAAATAGCGGATCCACAACATGCGTTTTCAGTGTTGAGACAGTCTAAACAAAACACTGGAGAGACGGTACAATTGTTCAGTGATAGGTTGATTAACCTGGCTGAAGAAGCATTCTTAGGACAGAATGTACGAGGAGAGGAGGTGGAGAGGATGTTAGTCGGGATTTTTGTAGATGGCATAAAATCCGATGGATTGAAGTTTAAGCTGATGAGAGAAAACCCCGAGAGGTTATCACAAGCTGTAGACATTGCGGTACAAGAAGAAAATTTGAGACGTAGATTTAGATTGAGAACAGGACGAGAAATAGGAAATAGTCGAGAAGACAGGATTGAGGAGCCTATGGAGATAGGACAAACAAGGTTCGGGTGGAATAGGAGAGGAGGTATACAGACGTTACAAGGTAGTAATAGAAGTGCTTATGATGAAAGAAGACATATGAGGTATCCTACAAGTGAGACAGTAAGTAAAACGAACAACACAAATATAGTCTGTTGGTTTTGTGGTCAACGCAGACATGTTTCTCGTTTTTGTGATAACAGGCGTGTCCAGTCGAATACACAACGTAGAAATGGCAATAGCAGGTTGAATAGGAATGTTGAAGATAGACACAGGAATTTTACAGGTACAAGAACGCAGGAAAACCGGCGCCCTACCTATTAAATAGGACCTGTAGTAGGAGGGAAAATAATAAGGTCCCAAGGTTTAAAGAATATGTTAATAACAGGCATAGTAGGACGAGTAGAGAATACTTTCAACTAGATGAAATCAAACAGTTTACAGAAAATAAAACAGATCATAGCTCATGTATAATAGAAATAGGAAAATATAGAGTTAGTACATTAATTGATTCAGGAGCTCAGGTTAGTGTAATTAAAGAAAGCTTTTTATATAAAATAATGAGAAATAGTAGAATATTTAAGAGTCATAATAATCTTCACTCTGTTACAGGACAGAATTTACAAGTAATTGGACAGACAATGATCAATTTTAAATTAGGGGGGATCAACGTGAGACATCTTTTTCATGTAGTGAAAGATTTAAATAGAAACATGCTTATAGGAAGAGATTTTTTAATAAAAAACGGAGTAAGACTTCTTTTTGATTTACACAAATAAAAATTCAAGGACGTGTATGTAGATATGGAAGAAGACATGCATATATCGGCACTAGTTAGAATTAAAATGTCCACGACGTTAAAACCACAGTCGGTTAATTTGATACAAGCGAAGATAAAGAGAAACCCATATTATGTGGCAGGACACACAGTTAGAATCACTGAATTACAAAAGGAAGTAATTGATGAGCCTGGTCTAGAAGTCCCGGATGGAATAACATCATTAGATAAACACTTAACCTTTCCAGTGATGGTCATTAACAACACAGGTAGAGAAATCAAATTATACAGAGGATGTGTAATAGCCAAACTAGAACATAACATTAGTGACATGTTGGCAACGGATAGAGTAGAAATGTTGGGAACAAATTATTCAGAAACTTCTAGTGAAAGAATTAATAACAGACGCGGACGCGGAAGAAGAGGGAACGTACAAATGGATGAATTGATCCATCCATTCAGAAGAAATACAGCCCAAATACATTCACTAGACAAAATGACAAGGGAACAAGAATTGTTGGCACAGTTAAAAGCTCCACCAGAAAATAAGAAAGTATTAGAACAACTTATAAAAGAAAATCAGGATGTTTTTTGCAATTAATGATTTAGAATTGGGAAAGACAAAAACAGTTACAATGGAAATAGATACGGGAGACCATCCACCAATTAGTTTAAAACCATATAGAACTCCATTAAGAAATAGGGAAGTTGTTGAAAAGGCAATAGAAGATATGTTGAAAGCAGGAATAATAACAAGATCGAAGTCAGAGTGGTCATCTCCGATCGTAATCGTGACCAAACCTGATGGTTCACATCGATTATGTTGCGACTACAGGGCGTTGAACAAAATCACTAAGAATGTAGCGTACCCACTGCCGGTGATTGATGATATTTTGGGGTTGCTTAATGGCTCCACATTCTTCACGACGCTAGACGCAAGATCAGGATTCTGGTGTATCCCGATGTCGGAAGACGCTCAAAAGAAGAGTGCTTTTTGTACTCATATGGGTTCTTACGAATTCTTACGAATGCCATTCGGGGTTCGAACGGCCCCATCTCACTACATGCTGTTAATAAATGAGGTATTAGAGGGTATGCAAAAGTTTGCATTGGCATACATAGACGACATTCTAATCTATACAGCAGGGGATGTGGATGATCACTTAAAACATGTCAGATTAGTATTCGACAGATTAAGAGTACATGATGTTAAATTGAAGCTTAGTAAATGCCAGTTTTTAAAAACAGAAACAAAATATTTGGGGTATATTATTAATAGAGACGGAATTAAACCAGACCAAGACAAGATAAAGGTTATTAAAGAGTTACCTCCTCCAACTAACGTAAAAGAAGTGCGTGCTTTTATTGGAACCTGTGGGTATTATAGGCGCTTTATCCCAGGTTTTCAAAAATAGCAGAGCCTATAACTAATTTAACGGGCAAATACGCTAGATTTAAGTGGGATGATGAGTGTCAAAAAGCGTTCGAGTTTTTAAAAAATAGCTTAACAGTGGTACCACTATTGACGCATCCAGATTTGAATAAACAGCTAATACTATATACAGATGCTTCCGATAATGCTATAGGAGCCTGTTTGGTTCAACCATATGAAGGAAAAGAATCTGGAATACCAGGGGTTAAAAATGAAAGGCCAATTTATTTCTTGTCTCATAAACTTAGAAGGTCTCAACGAAAATGGGCGACTATCGAGAAAGAGGCTTATGCTATACACTATGCTCTCCAAAAACTAAACTACTACTTACATAACGCAAATTTTGTTATTAGAACTGACCATATGCCTTTAAAATCTCTGTTAGAAGCTCCAGTGCAGAACAGGAAGATACAGACGTGGGCATTGAATCTACAGGGATACAATACGAAAATTGAATACATTCCAGGTAGGATTAACACATGTGCTGATTTATTGTCTAGGATCCCGTATCCACAGTCATCAGGAGACACGGAAGATGAAGGTGAACCAGAGATCGACGACCGAAACTGGCAAGTAAATATATTAGATTCTGCCATAATAAATAGAGAAGAGTTTGAGAGTTTACCATCGGATCAAGAGTCTGAACCTAGAGCAGAAGACCCACATTTAGCACAATTTAATATGAAAGAAGAACAAGAATTAGATCCAAAAGTCTTACAAATAAAACAGAAATTAAAAGAAACGGAGGAGAACAAATATAAGAAGAATTATTTAGTTTTACAAGAGGACGAACAGTTATATTATATGTGTGAAAGGAACGAACAGCTAAGGAAATATGTTCCAAAACATTTGGAAAATGAAGTTTTAAAAGCATATCATGATGAGAATGGTCATCTCGGTCGTGATAAATTGGTGAAAGCACTTATGAGTAAATATTATTGGCCGAACTTATTTAAATCTGCTTGCAAATATGTAGATACGTGTGAAAGATGCAGGTTAAGGAATATGAAAACAATTAAGTGTCCCTTACAAGATACAGATATTCCTCAGTTTCCAATGCAAAAAATTAGTTTAGACATATCGGGTCCTCACCCTAGAACATTGTCAGGAAACGTGTATTTAATTCATATAGTAGACGTCTACAGTCTTTGGCCGGAAGTTTATGCAATCCCAGATAAGAGCGCAGATACTGTCATTAATATTTTTTTTACAAGAGTTCGTACCAAGATTTAGTTGCCCACAAAGTATACTTACGGATAATGGTAGGGAATTTGTAAATAAAAAATTTGAAAAGTTATTAAAAGATTTGAATATAAACCATATAAAGACCTCATACTATAGACCTTCTTCAAATGCTAAGAACGAACGACAACATAGGACATTATACGATATTATAGCAAAGATAGTCGATGAACATGAAAAAGATTGGGATTTGTTCCTGGGACCAGCGCTTAGCGCTATACGCACAAATCAAAATGAGAGCACAGGGTTTTCACCATTCTATTTAATACACGGGAGAGAACCAGTACTACCTATAGATAATCTGTTAAAACCAAGACGGAAATATATGGGGGAAGACTTTCAAGAGACTATCATACAAGAAATGCATAAAGCACACGTAAGACTAAAGAATAATATAATTAAAGCTAGAGAAAGACAGAAAAAGTACAAAAACGTGAATACAAAATTACAGGAGTTTAAAGTAGGTGATAGAGTTTATTATAAGAAGCATAGAAGGAACTCTAAGTTTGATGCTCGTTGGGTTCCAGGTTATTACGTTTTGGAAAAGCTAGGAAAAGTATCGTATAGTATCAAGAACCAGGTCACAGGACATGTGGCAAGGGCACACGTGGAACACTTAAGAAGAGATGAGGATGAGAGGGAAAATAATAATTATAATAATAATTATTATTCAGACACTGGATATTTAGATGAACAGGTCGTCAGAGGAGCTACAATAACCCCAGGTTTTAGAAAAGCTCCAGCACAAAATCAGTTAATAACAACTCCAGTTTACGATGATACTCAAGAACAGACAATACCGAAAACGATAGAAGAAGAAAAAGTGAATGAGAGTCATTATGATAGTATAGAATCTATGGAAGAGGAAATAGGAGCTCCATTTAAGAATACTAGACAAGCAACGAAAAGAAGAATGGATAAACAAAGAGAAAGAGAAGTAAAAAGACAGAGGAGAATTAGAGATTATTCAACAAGCGGTGAAGATATGCCTCTACTAGAAAGGTCCTTAAGAAATAAGGATAGACGAATTAGATGGGATATTGAACGGAAGAGATTAGCGGCTGCTAGCGAGAGACATACAGAGGAAGAAGTGGAAATGGATGAAAAGTCAGAATCAAATAGTAGTATGGAAGAAACTAATAAGTTATACGAAGAAGAAGATATTGATGTGGAGATAGCACTTATTCAAAGAAACTTGGAGTTATTGAAGAAGTGGAAACGTAGGAGGTAAATGGATAGAAAATATTGCAGATAGCAAGATATAACTTTCATGGTTTAAAAAGGAAAGAGATACTTGATGAAGTATATGAAACGGTGGAAATGGAAAAGGCTTCTATTGATACTTTTCATAGGTGGTCTTGAGGAGTAGTTAAGCATTAATATAACTAATATAGATGTAGGTTCGAGTGAGGCATATATTTTTTCCTCTCTGTGATGGAATTGCTGGTTGATTTTATGTTTCAACTTCTTGAGTTTTCGTAGATAGTTAAGTAGTTAATGGTACAGCAGGTAGATGTACTCTATAGTAAATAGACAAGTTTGATTGGTGCTAGAAATACCGTGGTTAACGGTAATGATTAAGAAGTTGTAGTGAGGTTTGGTACAAATCCAAGGGAAATAATTGGTGTGCCGAGCCACAGGTTAATTAGTAGATAGATGACGGCTGGTACATTGAGATGACAATAGAATAATCGCCACATTAGTAATAGATAAAATGAGTTGACCTGTAGTTTACAGTGCTTGCTTAAGATGATATTCCAGATATTATGATGTGTTAGGAGTTAAGCTGGAAAAAGATAGAAAATTGTGAGGGGGAGAGAATCAATGATAGTACAGTCATTGTTGATTAGTGATTTTTTTTGGTAGAGAGAACAGATATTGTTCTAAGTCAAGAAGTTGGTCTGTATATATATATACTTGGCAGTGAGTTGTTTTGTTTTCTCGGTTATAAAAAAATAATGGAATGACTTGTGTGAATAGATATGGGTTACATTGGTTCGTATAAGAAGCCAATGTTGCTGGGTCACTTTACGTAGTTAATTCTAAGTGAATTATATTATTTTTTTTTTTTGAACACCTTCTATTTAGCGAGAAGACAGTTGTTTTATTGAGTCTGAGTTTTAATGCCTCATATATAATATGTTTTTTTTTTTTGCTTGGTTTGGTCCTGTAAAATGATTGTTATTATTTGATTGTAGAATAGGATTGTGGTGTTCTTAGACTTTTGCGTACAAACTATTGGTCCGTAAAAGAGACCAGTAGTGATAGGTAGTAATAGAATATTTTCTTATGATTTGATAAAATGCATGTTGTATTATTTTAAAATGTGTTTTTCTTTGAATGAGTTGGGGGGTATAATGTCTTGTTTTGATTTTATTTCGCTTAACTCATAATTTAATTAAGTTGTTTTGTGTATTAGGTTACCTTGTTAATAAATATGTTATAAATTTAATTAAGTAAATTTAATTTTCAAAGAAAATACATGGGGCTTTATTTAAGACCCTTCGTTCAGAAAAGAGTTAATAAAACTACTGAGGGCTAATAGAGAGACACATTCTCTTTGTGAATATTAAGTTGCTGTGATAATCGGCATTAAGAGGTTCTTATAGATATGAAGTATTAGGAAGTAAAATAGAAGCTGCATTAAAGTCAGCATTATATGAAGATATAAGGTTGAGTATATGGAAAAAAGGGGGGAGACTGTGAATGGCAGCATATAAGCGGGGGTATATATATAGGTAGACAAAGAAGCAGATCATGGGATGTGAGGGGGTAAGATATAGGAGCTGTGAAAAACCAGCGTTAATTAAATTAAAAATGTTCATGGAATAGGAACATTGGCTCGTGGTCAAAGATGAGATAACGAAATATAGACAAGATTGTGGATGGCAATATAAATGTTGAATATATAAATGTTGAGAAAACTTATGTCAACTTGATTTATAGAGAACAAAGATCTATTTCATAAGATGTATTTAAAAAAAAAAAAATTATTTTACAAAAATGTTTTTTTTATTGGCAAGGGAGGTAAATGTGATTGTGTTGACTATTCATTACTTTATGTAAATGTGATCATGTTGACTATTCATTCTTTATGCTTTTCACTGGGTGCGCACCCCTTCTTTGCTATTTCTAACTACATTGTTTCTGTCCATCCTGTGTTGTAAAAGAGTGAAGAAATTCATAATGTCAAGTATACGATAACGATTTATACGAGCTGTTCTTATGATATATATATTTTGTACAGGAACACTTTTGAAGAGCCAAAAACGAACAAGAAATGTATAGTGGATTACTATATGGCAGGGGAAAGAGTTACGAATAGATTGTTTTACTTAAAATAAAGTTGGTTTGGGGAAGATTAGAGGAGCTGTGGGAGGTAAGGAAAGAGAGGGAATAGAGTAGGGGGTTTGGGAGTAAAGACTTTTTAAGGGAAAAAGTCTTTAGAAAACATAGGAAGGTGTAGCAGAATGTGGGTATTAGGTGGGAAAAGGCTACAGCACGCTTGAGCATCGGGATGGAATGGGAAGAAAGATGCTCAAGTCGTGACGTAGTTTGTTGTTAGGAATCAGTCAACATCTGGGCCTGAAACTGAGAAGACGCCATGTTGTAAGAAGATTGATCAAGCTGTCATCGATGTGCAATAAAGATAATTTGTATTCGCCCAAGACTTGTTAGTCCTCTATACTTCACACCGTTACAGAGTTGTTACCTTTTAATTTCACAGTGGAGTACATTCCTGGGAAGGAAAATATTGGAGCGGACTTCTTGTCAAGACACCCAGCTCCTGAAGAAGAAAAATGAATCATCTGGATTAAACTCACGGTGGAGAAGAGTGAGATGAACTACTCTCTTAAGAGGGGGCCTATGTCACATAATAGACCGACGTGATTTAATCCGTGATGAGAATAAAAGGCGTTCTGATTAGCGGCATGTTCGAGGCCACAGGTTGTTTCAACAAATCCAGAAAATAGTCTGGGATGCAGCTGCACGTGTTTACCTCTGGTCGACAGATTAGGAACATTCGGTGGTGAGTGAGATAAATCCCGGCATCGCTTTGACAGTTTATCAACATTCGAATACAGATAGAACCCGTCAGATCCTGGTTACAATCAGATGTCAACCATCACAGGTCGGGCAAAGTTAACAGCTGCAGATGTGTAGGGGAAGTGAGTGAGGTGAATCAATACACCACTTTGACAGTTCATAAACAGTTAGATTCCCATAGAATTGCTCAGCTCAGGACATGAAACAGTCCCGTCTGTCATTTAGAGTTTCCGGACATCAAACGAAATGGCGGCTGTGATTGTCACCACTCGACAGAAGATTGGCAGCTTGTTATTGAAAACCGTTGTTGGGATCATACAGTAACTCGCTAGCTTGTTGGGGATGTCAAAACATGGGAGGACAACTGTGACAGTGACTAAGCCAGGGGAGATGGATTCCTGACAAGGGATGATCGGCCCAAAATAACATCTGTGTGCACATAAAGAATACGTCACGTGACCAATTTTAGGTTTGCCAACAACCAGATTTGGGGATAAGGAGTGTAACTCGATACGTCGATCTAGGAAGACGTGCTTTGGCACTGCGGTTACGGAGTTAATAACATCTAACGTGTGCTGGATATATTATATTTATTTTACACGTGCCTGTCATGGCAAACTTAGATGTGATTGAGTAAACACTGCAGTGCCGTATAAGGTAGAACCTATTATAATTAGTTCTAATTAATATAGGCTGTAGCCTTGTTAAAACTAGAGTGTGATGATTAGCACTGTTAGTGGAAAACTAGCTAGAGTAGGGAAGTGATACTTGGCTCTGTTAGTTGAAAATAGATTAGTGAAGTGTTGATAAGCACTACTAGACGAGAATTGAGTAATGGGGGATAATTGGGATCTTCCAGTGGGTGCTCCCTGGTGGGGGGGGGGGGGGGGGTTCCGCACGCTGTTGGTTGTTTTTTTTTCTTTTCTTCTTGTCTTGGCCTGGTGGTAACCTATGTGTTCAGTTCATCTGTCCCTGACAGAGTTAGGTTCATTGTATTTTGCTGAGCAAGGGCCAATGACCACGATCATCTAATAGAGATCAGTGACGGGGAGGCTATCACAAGTTGTTTGATCTATTTTACAGGTTCCCTCTGATTGGAAGGAAGAACACAGAATCATTGAAAAATCCGATCCAGGATAAATTATGATGCAGAAAGATTGGCCAGCAACCTTCTATATGGGTCTATGCTAGAAGAAACTGATAAACATTGCTCAGTAGAGCTGAATGGTAGAAGTATCCTACAGGATAAGTACCGAATGAGTTGTAGGTCATACCAGTTTTAGCACCTCAGTAGTGATGGATATTCAGTTCACTTATGACTAGAACAAAAATAAAGGACTCTATTGGAGTATAGACAATAACTGTTTAATAGTGAGAACTATAGAACATTTCGCAAGAAGACAAAACGTCATGTTCATAGGACCGTGTTCCATGTTTTTTCCACTGCACAGGAATTATGAAGTCTGAGTTTATATAAACTATTAGGAACAGTTGTGTTAGGAACAATAACAGTATTTTTCACGGATTATGTGTGAATGGGATTCAGATCTCATGGTCATCAGAGCTCCTGGAGGAGGACATGTCTGGATATAAGGACACGACTTTGGTGAGGTCCATTGTGCTGATTCTTGTGATGTCGTGTAATCCTTGCCATGATGAGTGGACTCTGAACATGAACTCTGTGGTCTGACCTATACATTTACATTAGAATACACGTCACACATTTTCTTCGCATACACGTCTCATATACGTTACCCTTTTCTTTTAATAAATTAATCTTTATTAATTTTTAGAAGCAAGAGTTGTTGAATATGTTGCGTTGGGGGAGAATGAGAGGGGCATAGTACGACAGTGAGAGAGTGATAGGAAAAGGTGTCCAAGGGCTGATGGAGTGTGTTGGACGGAAGCTGGTGGATTCTCCAGGATATTGATAGGAAAGAGAAAAATTATAATGTGAGTGTTGACTCCCCTCACTCCAGGGACGACACTTTAAAGGAAGACACGACAAAGCGGGCCATGATTGATACAGGCATTGATAATGCACATTGGGAGCAAGTCGCCGCTGAAGGTGTTGCATGGAGGGCAACTATCAGAAATGGGGGGGGGGGGGGGAACTCTGGTGAGATTGCGAAAAATAACCGGTATGACACATGATGAATGGATGTATGTGTGTGTGTGTGTGTGTGTGTGTGTGTGTGTGTAATTGTGTTTTTGTATCTGTATGTGAGTGTGTTTGTGTGTCTGTCTCTCTGTGAATGTCTGTGTCTCTGTGTGTTTGCGTGTATGTCTGTGTGTACTTCTGTGTGTCTGTGCGTGTGTGTCTTTGTGTGTGTGTGTGTGCATTTGTCTTTGTGTGTTTGTGTATATGTGTGATTGTGATCGTGTGTGTATGTTTGTGTCTGTCTCTGTGTTAGTGTGTATGTACGGGTAATTAGCTCTCCCGTGACGTTAATTTTGACTCAGTCAGTTCTTAATTAGTTCTCCCGTTATGTCATTTGTGACATAATCGGTTAATTAGTTCTTATGTGATGTTATACGTTCATAATTAGTTCTCCTGCGACGTTTTCTTAATTAGTTCTACTGTGACGTCATCAGCTTTTAATTAGTTCTCATGTAACGTTATCAGTTCTTAATTGGTTCTTCTGAGACGTTTTCATTTCTAGAACTATGCCAGTTTCTTACATCTTCAGTCCAGACAGGATTTGCATTATGGGAGCTGCCCACAGAAATCATCAATGAAGTTGGAGTAAACGAAACATTCTCAGCGCCAGCACGCCAGAATGTCGTTTGTACATTGAGAGCTGTGGTTTTCTACATTGGGAGGCTGTGGCTAATGACAGGGTATTTAACGATCCATCAACAGCCGCAAGGCTGTTTATGGGGCACGAGAGGGTCACGTCTGTAGGACTGCACGATATGCCATACAACCATTACCGACACTTCATACAGATCAAGGCACACAAAAAAAACGAATTGCACGAATGGTAAACACGAGAATGTCCAAGGCGTTGCGGGTCAGCGGCCAGTAGTCTGGAGACATGCCTGATATTGAACTGGACATGGGCTGAAGGGACAGAAAAGCCGTTAAGGTTATAAGACCTCTAAAGGTATGGCTATTGATTGACACTGTGGGTAAGAGATTATAAGGAAATTTCAAGCAGGTCGAACGTCCAAGAACATGTTAGATTGAGGGCAAGATGAAGTCCGTGTGTCAACAGTTTTTTTTCCAGATTAGTTTGCCTAATTTTCCCCACAAGTTGTCGAATCTAGCAGTAGTAGATATTAGCTGTCATCTGATTATAAAACCTAATCTCACCATCTCATCTCACATCTCATCTCATTTTATCATCTCATATCATTATCTCAGCTCATTCATTATCTCATCTCATAATCGAATCGCATTATCTTATCATCTCATCTCAAAGTTTTAATCTCAACAGCGCACCATCTCATCTCATCTTACCATCTCACCTTGTCATGGTCTCATGATGTCATCATCTCATCTCATCATGTCATCATCTCACCTCATTATCGCATCACATCATCCCACCTCATCATTTCATCTAATATCATAACCGCATCACATCTCATCATCCAGTCTCATGATGTCATCATCTCATCATGTCATCATCTCATAATCTCATCTCATCATGTCATCTTATCTCATCTCATCTCATCATCGCATCTCATCTCATAATATCATAATCTCATTTAATCTCATCGTCCCATCTCATCATCCCATCTCATCATCTCATCTCATCATATAATCTGAGCCCGTAAGCCCAATTGTAGGTTGCAGGGGTTTTATGTCGGACAGACGAACAGACAGACAGACAGACAGACAGACAGACAGACAGACAGACAGACAGACAGACAGACAGACAGACAGACAGACAGACAGACAGACAGACAGACAGACAGACAGACAGAAGGATTGTTGGATTGATGGATGGATGGATCCACAGACAGACAGACAGACAGACAGACAGACAGACAGACAGACAGACAGACAGACAGACAGACAGATGGACGGACGGGCGGACGGGCGGGCGGACAGAACAGTGTGAGATCTAGCGGACGGATATACAGATAGTCAAGGAGAAAGACAGACATTTCACAATAGACGATAGGGCCAATAGATACACATATCAAGAGAAAGACAGACATAGGACAGACAAGTAGATGATTGTGCGGTCAGAAAGATAGTTAGACAAGGGGAAAGACAGACAGGCCATAGACACTTGGACTATAGGGCTGGCGGATAGATAAATAGATCGACAAAAATAGACATCTAAATATCTTCACAAAACTTAAGAGAGCATTCAGCTAGACAAGAATAAATATTATGGAACCGTATTCAGTAAACAACTGCTTCTCTAGATGCATACAATGTTAGACCATCATATTTTGTGAGTGATCATCTCACTACCTCCCAAACATTCCTCCCAACAAAATCCCTTACTCTACCAATTAGTGCCGTTTATTACATGTGAAATGACTTCGACTGTCGTGTTTTCTCACAGAGCAAGGAAATCAACCGGCGCCATTTGTACTTAACAATATAAGCCCAGCCTACACTTCAGCCGGGAAAAGTACATACATTCCTTCTGAGCTCGTTTGTCAAGAAAGATGTCACGCGATGGCTGTGCCACGACGACAGCAATGATTACCTTATACATTTTCTTGATTGTCCTTTTATTTTCTTGTGACAGGCTTCTTTCCTTTGTTGTCATATCTTTGTTGTGTCGAGAATACTGTCTATTCAGTTACTATGTTGTGTTGAGAATACTGTCTATTCACTTATCATATCGTTTACAGAATGCTATATTTTCAGTTACCATGTTGTGTTGAGAATACTATCTATGCTGTTACTATATTGTGTGAGAATACTGTCTATTCACTTATCATATCGTTTACAGAATGCTATCTATTCAGTTACCATGTTGTGTTGAGAATACTGTCTTTTCAGGGACCATGTTGTGTGCAGAGTACTGTCTATTCAGTAACCATGTTGCGTACAAAATACTATCTATTCAGTTACCATGTTGGGTTCAGAATACTATCTATTCAGTTACCATGTTGGGTTGAGAATACTATCTATTCTGCTACCATGTTATGCCTGCAACCACAGATGCAATGGCTATAAAGCTTGAAGAAAACTGAGAGTCAGATACATTATATCAAGCGTGTATTACGCAAACACACACACACACACACACACACACACACACACACAATCTAGGTGTTGTACTTGGTTCATGATTTTTAAAAATCTAACATATAGGCTCTTTCCAAAATGCAAATTCATCATCATGTGCCTCGCTATCCTATTTACAGGACATCGCCTTCAACACCAGCATTTTACCGCTGTTGTTGGCAGATTACGCTCAGTAGTTTGCCATTGCTTCTGAGCGACCGGTTCACATACCCCCGTAAGTAACCAACGAGACGCGAAGCGCTACCGAATCTCGCGCATCTGTGGTCCTTCACGTGGATAAACGGGATTACGGAGAAAGTCGTTAACCTCGTCGCCAGGGAGAACAAGTAATATAATACGCAATCTTATATCAGAGAAATGTGAGGCACGATCTATTGTTAAGAGAGTGCCAACCATAGTCACTCGAAAGTCAAAGATGTGCAGTACATTAATGATGAGGGAGCATAACCAGCTACCACTTGTCCAAAGACTTGTTATCCACTAAGAGATTCAAGAGAAGTTATTGTACTAAAGAAGTACAACCAGCTACCACTTGTCTAAAGACTGCCCATTGACTTTTTACCCAGGAAGGCAATCGCTGCTTATGCAAACTTGGTTGTCAGCAGTAGATTGCTCGTTTGGGTTTCACCTGACCTTCTCAGTCCTGTGTGACCATAGCCGTCCGGGTGTTTCCGCCAAACGTGTTTTCCCGATCCAACTGTAGCGATTTCCTTTCTCAACTCCTATATCGGGACGGCGTCTTGCTAGTCCCTCCGTAATTCTGCGTTCCTTGGCTACAATGGTTGTATTTCCTACTCGGCTCGTTTCAGTCCTGTCCGACTCTTGCCGTCACTTGTAACTTGCCATCATCACTCCGATTCCAGTAGCACTGTCCTGCCACTTAACAATTTCTCACGTCAGTATTCCTTTGCCTTTTTGGCATAGACACCTGAGCAAACTCGCTAGTAGTTTCCTTTCTCTTCGTGTTCCATACGGCATGTGGGTATAGACACCCGCCGTCTCCAAAGTCACACTTCTATTCTCTTGGACCGCTTCGGTACAGTGCCTATATCCTAAGTCCTAAGTTAAGTCTTCGCGCCGTTACTCGCCCTAAAGTCACGTGACGCCTTGATTCTCCCACGTCCCGCTGGCGGACGCCAAACTACTCAGAGCTTTGGCTAATTTACAAATCTAATTATTTCT
Source organism: Cepaea hortensis (assembly GCA_963921405.1). Taxonomy (NCBI): domain Eukaryota; kingdom Metazoa; phylum Mollusca; class Gastropoda; order Stylommatophora; family Helicidae; genus Cepaea; species Cepaea hortensis. Next base: position 313,727,366 of record OY992876.1, on the reverse strand, counting down.
TCTTCTTCTTTTTCTTCTTTTCTTCTTCTTCTTCTTCTTCTTCTTCTTCTTCTTCTTCTTCTTCTTCTTCTTCTTCTTCTTCTTCTTCTTCTTCTTCTCGCTGCTTCTTCTTCTTTTCCTCACTTCTTGTACTTCTTCTTCGCCTTCTTCTTTCATTCTGCAAAAAAAAAAAAAAAAAAAAAAAACGTTATTAACTACACCATTAATCAAAGTTTGCATATCCTTTACAGGACATTGCTGTCAACATCAGCATCTTTCAGCTGATTGTTGATTTCTTGGCAAGATTACGCTCAGTATTTTGCCATTGCTTTCTGAGCGGCCGGCTCACATACCTCGTAAGTTACCGACGCGATTCGAACCACTGCTGATTCTCACCGTCGTCACGTTGCTTACGAGAGTATACGAGATTACGGAGAAAAGTCGCTAACCTCTAGGCCAGGAACCGGCAACTACAACACCAGGCAATAAAATAACCAGTTGGAGTTGTCGCAATCCCTAATGTAACTGCCAGATCCAACAACACCAACTCCAGACCATCAATTCTGACTGATTGAATTGTGATTGTCCAGCAGACAATTGGTTTTCAGATTGACACAAACAACGCGGCATCGCTGACGAGATCAACACGGGAACTTAAACACAACAGTTTCATGAAAAACTAATTATTTAAGGAAGGGGCGGGAGGGGGGGGGGACAATTGTGGCAGCCTGGAGTGTATGTGTGTGTGTGTGTGTGTGTGTGTGTGTGTGTGTGTGTGTGTGTGTGTGTGTGCGCGCGCGCGTGTTGGGGGGGGGGGGGGGCTGGGCAGGGGAGTGAGCCATGGAGGTTGGCCTTTATTTTACTGCGATCATTCGCTTTGAACTCAAGTATAGTCAATAAATGTGCTACTACTTCTAGTTGATTGGACTGATTTTTGCGTGTGGATTCATGTTCCCTATTACCAGTGTCCCTCGCCATCATCCGACTTCTGGGGTACTTGTAATTTACGTCCGTAAGTCATGTACGAGAAGCCAACATTTTAGTCCAAATGTCCGATGTACGGGTTGAACACGTGTGTTTATAACAAGTGATCTTATCCATATGGCCAAGCTGACCTCCACCAGGCAATAATGAACGTACAGTAATTGTAACATCACGGGTTCAGTTAGCTGCCTGTTCTTTTACAAGACATCTAGGATTATTATTATTATTATTATTATTATTATTATTATTATTATTATTATTATTATTTTTTTTTGGGGGGGGGGCGGGGGGGGGGGAGAGAGATTTCTAGACAATTTTACGTTGAGTTGTTTGTTGGTGTTTTTCTGAATGACCGACACTCAATCCTTCGAAAAGCGATCTGCTCTCAAATTGCCTGAGGCGGACATGGAACCCTCCAGGCTGTATATCGGAGGATGGTGATACTGCGTACACTAACCCCTTATTTACTGTTGCAGGTACCTTCACTAGCACAGGTGGCGTCGTGGGAATGTGACGTCTCCAGCATGTATCTTATTGTTGTTGTTACTGTTATTACTGCTGCTGCTGGTGTTGTTAATAGTGTCTTTAACTTAAATATGAAAGTAGGTGACAGCTTACATGAACTGGTATAGTACATAATGTATGGTAAACTTCGCCAAGATTCTGAACTTGAATGGTATATTATGTATGGCTAACTTGGCGCAGGTCGTAAGATTGTATAGTATATAATAATGTGTGTCTAACTAGGCCCAGTTTTTCAGTTTGTGTAGTATATAATGTATGGCTAACTTGGCTCAGTTGTTAAAGTTGTATAGTATATAATGTACGGCTAACTTGGCTCAGTTTCTGAAGTTGTATAGTATATAGTAATGCATATGTAACTTGACTCCGTTTTTCAGTTTGTATTGTATACAATGTACGGCCTCCTTGGCTCAGTTTTTTTAAAGTAGTATAGTATATAATGTATGGCTAACTTGGCTCAGTCTCTGAAGTTATACAGTATATTATGTATGGCTAACGACTCAGTTTCAGACGTTGTATAGTATAATGTATGGCTAACTTGGCTCAGTTTCAGAAGTGTACAATGTATGTCTGACTTGGCTCCGTTTTTCAAATTTTATCGTATATAATGTATGGCTAACTTGGCTCAGTTTCTGACGTTGTAGAGTACATAAAGTATTTCTAACTTGGCTCAGTTTCTGAAGTTTCAAAGTATATAACTTTTGAATAACATTGCTCATCAACGCGATGATGAATTGTAAATAATATTTGTCTTCTTCCAGTTCTATGAATTGATTAGTATATGGTTGAATGATTTGACTCAGTGAGTGAATGAATATAAACATGAAATGAAGATACACGCCACTGCACTCCAGATATTCCCACCCGTGCTCGCCCCCCCCCCCTTTCCCCCCCCTCCCCCCCTCCCCCTGCAGTTTCCAGCGAAGAGTTTCCTCGCTAATGACACCAGTTGTACGCGGATTGAACGTCGGCCTGAGTATGTATCCTCCTTGTTGACTGTCGCCCAGATCGTCTGCTCTCAGTTCTTGAAGATGAATATGTGGTCATGACGGCAATGTCAGAAATGGTGTTTTCAGACAGACCGTCGGATCAACAACTTGTGTCGCATATATTGAGAGGCAGAATCTGAAATATACTATTTGCTTTAAGTTGAGATATCATTCTTGCACTACGAACAAGTCTTTAGGTGCCAAAATCCTACCCCCACCATATGCATCAGCGTCTGGCGACTAATAGTGTCAGTTCTGTGTTGGGTGACGTAACCTCTCGTTCTCCCTAGGTGCCTCTCGTGTTTGCCCGTGCCAATTCTTACTCCCGAGTCTCTCATTCTGGATAACGATGTGGATGTCAAAGTCCTCCACTCTCTACATCTCTCTAAAAGCGTTAATAACTTCGGCATGATCCATGGGCTGGCCATCTGTGCAGGATGTAGAGCCAGCAAGTTTATCAGCTCGTTATTTCCCTCAAATGGCACGGCCTTCTCGTTAGAATGTAACACCATCGACTACCAGCACCGGTGTTAAATTTTAAAAAATTTTTTTAAAAAATCTTATACGGGAGCAAGAAAACGCCAGAGAAGAAAATGGATTGACCACATCAAACACCTTGTACATTCACATGATATGACACTATCTGGTGTCTCCTATCTTCCCCGCGACGCTTGACAGCAAAAATGAAAGATGAAGTTGATGATGATAATGATGATGATGAAGATGATGATGATAATGATGATAATGATGATAATGATATGGATGCTGAAGATGGTCATGATCATGATGATGATGATCGTGATGATGATGATCGTGATGATGATGGTTATTATTATTATTATTATTATTATTATTATTATTATTATTATTATTATTTTCTTGCGCTCACTCGCTTTAAACTCAAACGTGGTCCATACACACTATTTTTAGTAGTGATGGGCTGAATTTTGCATGTGGATTAACTTTCCCTATTAACAGTGTCCTTCGCCATCAAGCGAGCCCACTCCGACTTCAGAAGTATGCTGATGATGATGTACAAGGACATATTGTGAACGTTTCTCAGCATCTACACACGAACAATTTTTGACAAAATGTTGAGATCAAACATATTCCAACAGGCATCATTTGTCGAATGAAAATAAGAAAAAAATAAACAATGCGACAAACAGCGACACTATAATCTGTTTTGACATTCATTCACATTCACAGCACGACCGAATCAATCAGATGTCAAATCCCTGTCTAAAATAATGCTGATCCCAGAAAACATCCCACGCAGAGACACAACACTGTCATAAATGTTCCACAACAATACAGTCTATATACTTATAGAAACCATGCCTATATTATAAAATAGATCTATAGTCCTGAGAGTCTTCTTTTATACGATTGCTTTTCAATTCATTAACCAGAATTGATGTCAAATGTACTTCATTTAAAGAATAGATGTCCTAGTTTTCATGAATAAGCCAACCAAATTTTTATGTTAGCTCCAGGATAGGAAATACAATTACGAAATATTGAAGTTGTTGAAATTATGCTATTTGTGTATATAATATTGATATGCCGTGGCTAAGTGAATTGTAGGTATGTCTGAAGTAGTTTTTGATTTACGCTGAAGGGCTGAGTGGTCTCGAGGTATGGTGTCTGCCTGGAGTGCTGGAGGTCCCGGGTGAGGGCCGGGATTTTTCACGTGGACTTCTAGTAACAAAATTTCCCCTGGTCTCTGGGTTGTGAGACACGGACGCCCGTGTGTATTGTTGCGCACGTACAAAATCCCTTGGCAGTTGGAAATCGAAAAAGAGTAGCCTAACGGCGCTCCCGGGCAAAATTTCGAGTTTAAAATCTACCCAAAGTATTTCGCCTGTGAAACGGAGTTCGTGCACTGAGCTGAGATCTCGGACTCAGGCTTCAGTTAGGAGTAGAACGGAGTACTTGTGGGTTACACCTGTGTGCCGTGATGTTGATCCGTCGACTAAACTACACTGATTTAGGCACATTTACGGGACGGAGTGTTATTATTGCATATGTTTTTAGTTGTTGTTTTTTAATTGAACATTATGTCAATGATGCAGTGTTTTCCTTCATCATCATCATCATCATCATCATCATCATCATCATCATCATCATCATCTTCTTCTTCTTCTTCTTCGTCATCATCTTTATCAGCATTATCAATACATCATCATCTTGACATCATCATCGTTATCATCGTTTCAATCACATTCAGTTTACTGGCGAGCAACAGAGAAGGTAAGCTGGTGGGTAGGTTTATTGGTGAGTAGTAGAGAAGGTAAATGGTGGGTAGGTTTATTGGTGAGTAACAGAAGGTAAGCTGATAGTAGGTTTATTGGTGAATAACAGAAGGTAAGCTGGTAGTAGGTTTATTGGTGAATAACAGAAGGTAAGCTGGTGGGTAGGTTTATCGGTGAGTAACAGAAGGTAAGCTGGTGGGTAGGTTTATTGGTGAGTAACAGAAGGTAAGCTGGTGGGTATGTTTATTGGTGAGCAAAAGAGAAGCTAACCTGGTGGGTAGGCTTATTGGTGTGCAAAAGAGAAGGTAAGCTGGTGGGTAGGCTTATTGGTGAGTAACAGAAGGTAAGCTGGTGGGTAGATTTATAGAAAGATTAGTATGTTGTAGTTAGGTTAGCTTTTTTGGTTAATTAGTAGGCAGATTGGTCGTTTGATGGGTAGGTAGATGGGTAAGTAGATAGCTAGGTAGGTAGGTAGGTAGACAGGTGTTTAGGTAGGTAGGTAGGTAGGTAGGTAGGTAGGTAGGTAGGTAGGTAGGTAGTCGGTCGGTCGGTCGGTCGATCGGTCGGTAGATCGGTAGGCTGGTAGAAAAGTATGTGAAGAGATGTGTACGCAACCAGACACCCATGGATATCGTGTTTAATATAAGCTATAAACTGTAATAATAACATACAACCATATGTAAACGCAATCATTTCCTGTTTGGAACATACAATAGACATTCTATTTGTGATAGTACTCTTAAAGAAGGCGGTGAACTGTGAAAGCAGCAGGCAAGAAATCATCGGACGCCATAGGTGTCATGACATATCGGGGAAGACCGATTACGTGAAAGAACACTAGTTCGTGAGGGACATCTTTCCGTTCTAACCTTAGGGGTGTTAACTTCACTTACAGCGCCAGCCCTGGACGCAAGGCTCGTGGTTTTGCCAGTCGTTAGCGGGTATTTGACAGTCGTTGCCGAGTAATCTGCAGAACAACAACATCGAATCCATCACCTTTGCCTCGGTAATGGGATTCGTGCGTTTTCTATAGTGCTAAAGTATCCAATAAAACTGGCTTGTGGGAGTTGATTGATGCTTGATTATCTCTGTATACGTTATATTGCATCCCTCTTCTAGCTTAGGATGTTAGGGTCATTCGGTGGGTGCATGTTTAAGATAGAAGCAGTGGTATCACGAAGGGCGGCACGCTTGTCTTATCAGTCTGGTTCAAATCTCCATTGAGGTGAGAGTTTTTTTTTCCTAATTGAACTGGTCTCCCAGATCGATTCTGCCGAACATAGGTACCAGTAAATACCATGGGAAGTGAAAGAGTCAGGTGTGAAAATGACCACATCATACATCGTGTGCCGATTCGTTTAGCACCATATACCCAAGACGCCTCAAAGCGCGGGGGAAAAGCCCTTTATTTTTGCTTATGTATGTGCCGGCGCTGTGGCAAAGGTGTTACATACACAATTCGTAATCACGCATACCGAGTTTCAAACACAGCTGCTGGCGAATTAGAAGCAGACCGTTTTGCGTTGGTTTTCATACAACGGTATGAGCGTTGGTCATTTAGACAACAATGACAACCTACTAGAGTAAACTTGCCAAGACACCATGTGTGCCAAAATATGTTGAGCTTGACTGCGATGTCATGTAAAGGATATGCAACAAACTTTATGTTTGTACGCACACATAAGTAACATGACTTCATTGGTCAGATTTTCTTGGTACCGCCACTCTTACACTTAGAGATTAGAGAAATACTTAACCAGTAAGCATCTTTTCCTTCAGTCTGCCTGCTCCACTGCTTACTTTGCTGTCACAATGTCTTCCAATGTCTCTTTTCTCTCGGCCTAACTCCTCCAATGCTAACCCTTGCTGTCACGATGTCTTCCAATGTCTCTTTTCTCTCGGCCTAACTCCTCCACAGCTGACCTTTGCTAGCTGTCACGATGTCTTCCAATGTCTCTTTTCTCTCGGCCTGACTCCTCCAATGCTAACCCTTGCTGTCACGATGTCTTCCAATGTCGTTTTCTCTCGGCCTGTCTCCTCCACTGCCAACCTTTGCTGTCACGATCTCTTCCATTGCCTCTTTGATTTCAATGCCAAGATAGGGTCTGACAATAAGGGTGTTGAGAGATATATGGGAATCCACGGCTTAGGGGATATGAACCAAAACGGAGAGAGACTACTAGAATTCTGTGAAATAGCAAATCTGATAGTAGCAAACTCTTTATTTCCGCACAAAGATATACACAAAGTCACATAGAACTCGCCTGATAGCATCACAAAAAATCAGATAGACCATTTTTGCATTAATGCCAAATTCCGTTCATCAGTACAAGACGTCATGGCCTACAGAGGTGCAGATACTGGCAGTGATCACAATCTCTGCATTGCCAAACTAAAAATAAAGCTCAAGACTCTGCACAGATCACCCAGAATTAAGAAAATAAACTCACAGTCCCTACTGACTAAAAGAACACCAACTCGCATTCAATTTAGAGGTACAAAGCATCTATGCTAACAAAGAAAGTATATCGAGCAATGCGAATAATATTAAAAACAACATTGAAGAACATTGGAATTTCCTAAAAAATACCTTGCTAAATGCTGCAACAAACACAGTCGGCTACGTACAAAGACAGAAGAAGAAATGGCTAAGTGATAACACCTGGACGAAGATACAAGAAAGAAAACAAGCGAAACTAACACTTCTTTCTGCAAAAGACACATCTACATATGAAACCCATAAGCAAAAATACTCTATGTTGGATAAAGAGGTGAAATCAAGCGCACGAAAAGACAAACAGAACTTTATTCACAGCCTGGTCTCCGACGCCGAAGCAGCTGCCAGAACTGGAAACAACAGAGCCGTATTCCATATCATGAAGCAACTATGCAATCACTCACCTACACCAAATATACCCATCAAAGACAAACAAGGCAATCAACTGTTATCCGATGACCTTCGAAAGCAACGATGGGCAGAACATTTCAAAGAAATATTAAATAGACCGTAGCCTAACACTGTTCCGAACCTGGATGGAGAAATTACTATGTCCCCACTAGATGCCTCCTGCGAGTCATTCACAATGGAAGAGATTAAAGCAGCCATAAAAAAATTGAAGAACAACAAAGCTGTTGGTGAAGATGAAATCTCAGGAGAAATGCTCAAAGCAGCAGATGAGAACACCTTACAACGTTTGTTACAGCTGATCAATGAAATCTGGCAAAGCGAATCCCCACCACAACAGTGGAAAGATGGTGTAATTTTCAAACTGCCTAAAAAGAGCGATATGTCTGATTGCAATAATTGGCGTGGTATCACTCTATTATCAGTACCAGGAAAACTTTTTTGTAGCATGTTACTTGAGAGATTGAAAAAGGCGATAGGTGAAAGGCTCAGAGAAGAACAAGCAGGCTTCAGACCAAAACGGTCATGCATAGACCACATTTTCACCCTCAGAATAATCATTGAAGACTCCATAGAATTCCAGTCGAAATTAATCACCAACTTTGTCGACTTTCAAAAAGCCTTCGATAGCATCCACCGTCCTTCACTTTGGAATCTACTTAACATCTATGGTTTTCCTACCAAATATACCAACGTCATAAAATCTTTCTACAAAGAGATACGTTGCTGCGTAAGAACAGAAACAGGCAACTCTGACTGGTTCTCAGTCGAAACAGGAGTGAAACAGGGTTGTGTCTTATCACCGATGCTTTTTTGGAATAGCTATCGATTGGGTCATGCGCAAATGCACAAACAACACAAATATGGGTATCCATTGGGTTGACAAAATTCTAGAAGACCTGGACTTTGCCGACGACATAGTGCTTTTGAGTTCAACACACCCGGATGCCCAAGAGAAAATAAACCACCTCCAAAATGTTTCAGGGCAAATTGGTCTCCAAATTAACACCACAAAAACAAAGACTATTGATCTTACCAACAGTTCAAATGACACCAAATTGAACAGCTACGTTCTTGAAAAAGTCAACAGCTTCACATACCTAGGAAGCAAAATGACATCTACAGGGGACTCAACACCAGAAATATCATCTAGAATCGCACTGGCATCTAGTGCTTCAATAAACTGTCAAACATCTGGAAGTCAAAGACACTCAGCAAACACACAAAACTTAAAATCTTCAACTCTTGTGTGATTCCAGTGTTAACGTATGGATGTGAAAGTTGGAAATCAACGGTAGCTTTAGATAAAAAATTAGACAATTTTGAGAACAAATGTCTTAGAAGACTTCTAAACATCCACTGGACAGACTTCAGAACCAATTCGCAAATACGACAAGAGACTAAGCAAAATACAGTATCCAATTTCATAAGAAGACGCCGTTGGAACTACATCGGCCATGTACTCAGAATGGACAAGACAAGACTCCCCTACCAAGCCCTCATATGGTCACCAGTAGGGAAAAGAAAACGGGGAAGACCAAGAGAGACCCTGCGTAGAACCATCATTAGAGAAGGCTCATTCAATGGCCAAGTAAATATCCAAGATCTACAACAGGTAGCAGCGAACCGACAGGCATGGAGAGACAGGACTTCTGCCCTATGCGCCGCCTTAGGCTCAAGAGGAAAGACTAACTAACTCCTCCAAAGCTGACATTTGCTATCACGATGTCTTCCAATGCCTCTGTCTTTGTCTTATGACAAGTTTGTCCAGAAGCAGGTTTCTAGTATTGGTCTGTGATGTGATATCGTCATCACATTTTGTATTAAACGTCACAGTAGATTGGAGAGAGCAGTGAGGGGAGGCGTGGTTCCTGCAGGAAGAGGCAGGGTCGGCTAGCACGGAGATGGACATAGGACATTGCAGACACCTTTGACATGAGGGTGTACGAGGCAGGAGAACTGGCCAGAGATCGAGAGACTTCTTCACGCGCCGTGATGAGAGCGACGTTCTGTAAAGGATCTGCTATTTGATGAAAGGGTGAACGGGATAATTTGATATTTCTTAATGTATTCTTGCTAACAATTGAAACAAAGAGCAGAATGTAAAGCGTGTCTGTATACATAGTTCTTAACACTTAATGACCCATATTTGGTGTTTTTCCATCAAGAATGATGATAACCATTCATTTCATCCAGTAGTGTTGAAAGTATGGAGCCGTGCGTTTTAAGATGGCTGATAAGGCCTAATTTCACAGGAAATGCTCTTTGACAATGTGGGCAGAGAATGCTTGACGTTCCAGGAGGAGGATCTCCTGCTGTGGTTTTTCTGTCCAGCCTTTTTTTTTCCACAGCTCTTTCATTCCTGTTTGCTTCACAGTTGACTTCTCCCTTGCGTAATGATGTACGTCACGAATTTCGGTCTTTGGCAGCAGTCTCCCAAGTGTCGTGATGAATTTCAAAAGCTTTTAGTGAGATCTTCGGTGTCTTTAAAGCGCTTCCTCTGGCAGCCTTGGGAGCGTTTACCACAGCGCCTCTCGCCGTATAAATTCGTTTAGGGAGCTTGTGGTATTGTATGCGAGTCAAGTGACCAGCCCAGCGAATCTGATTCTTCATTAAGAGAGTGTGGATACTAGGCATGGACGATCTGTCTAGGACTTCAGTGTCTGGAATCTTGTCTTGCCATTTAATCTTCAATAGCTTCCTTAGGCAGACTGTGCGGAAGTGGTTTAATTTCCTGGTGTGTGGAAGTGGATTAATTTCCTGGTGTGTCCCTGGTAACAGATATCTGGGACCCATATGTTGGATCTTTACTAACGAATGCTCTTATCCATTCGGCCATGCTGACCTCCATTATGATGATGATGATGATGATGATGGATGATGATGGATGATGATGGATGATGATGATGATGATGATGATGATGGATGATGGATGATGATGATGATGATGATGATGATGATGATGATGATGATGATGATGATGATGATGATGATGATGATTAATGTTGATGTATGCTTGAAAATAAAAGAAACAATTAACTGATATTCTTCAATATTAACCAATTAAAGTGCCCCCTGACTCATTAAGGCACGTTAGCTTAAGGTGATGGTGACACACAGTTTCACATGACCCCGTCATACCGAGTCGTTCGTGATCATCTGCGAGCAATTTTACAGCAGACCACTTTGCGTTGATTTCGATCGTATGAACTGCGATGGTAGTTCAGGAAGCGATGGCAAACAACTGAACTAACATTGTATGATAAATTACAAAGAGCTAATAAATGCTGGGGTTTATTGCTACGCTCTATAACGGATATGTAAATAACCTAGCTCTGCATAACTTTTATTGACTTTCTTTATCTTTCTCCCATTCCTTTTTCCGGAGTCGCCGAGTAACGTAACCCAACCTCTCCTTTCAGAAAACACCCTTACCATCCCACCTAGATAAACCAGAACCATTCCACATATCCACCCATCGACCCTAAGATCTAAGAGAACACCCACAAACGGTCCGGTCCGCTCGTTTAGTCTGTGATTGCGGTTCAAGATTTACTCACACTACACTGTCTCAAGAACAGACCCCCTTTGAAGTTAAGCTCGCTCATAGATTCTTTAACCTTTTACTGGCTCGACGAATTCACCGGAAATTGTGATGACGTTTGCACAAGCCGGTACATATACCCGTATGTACATAAACGGAAATCCGCAGACCTCATACGATGTGTGCACAAAAATTACATTTGCGGGTATATTCGCCCGGAAACACTCACAGACACAAGATGGTATGGTCATTTGAATGCGCCGATGTAGAGAGCTGTCTGACCCATTCACTTTTTATTCTATATTCACAATAAGTGAGTACTTCGGCCTATGTGTGCGGGGCTCTTAAAAACAGGCGAAATAACTAGAGGTCTCTGAGAATATTCCGCGCACGAAAATTGTAAGGCAAACAGTATGGTGATATCTGTCAAGCCTATAGTCAGTAAAATCAATACAGGACTCGTTTACAAACCTTTAAAGGACTTTTTTTACATGCAGTTTTCCCTTGCATTCCACACGGCATAAGATGTTTTTTTTCGCTTATCCTATTACAGGACATCGCTGTCAACACCAACATTTTACCGCTGTTGTTGATTTCATGCCCGAGTCAGGTCTTAGTCAGATATGACTGAGCTACCGTATGACAGTAGACGGTACTACCTGCTTTCTGTCAGCGCCGAATGTTGCGCGGCGCTTACCAAACCCGACACCCCACATTGTGCCAACGGCTTCGGGCTGAAGAGCGCAATTGGGAGGGTACTAGCCTTATCCTTTTGCGAGGAAAGGCAACCCAAAGGCAAAATAAGTCATGGCAGGGCAGACCAGGCCCTAAGCCTTGGTTGGCAGCTGGTCTAGGATCGAAGCTCCGACAGGCGGACAGTTAGAGCATTGCTTTGCTGATCCGGCAGCTTCTGCAGCTTGTCTTGTTCCAGATGTATAGGTGTTAACTTTCCTCAGGAGTGAACTAGGCAGGCAGAGAGAGGGATCATGCTGCATGGGCAACACATGGTTTCTTTATTTTAGCCCAGGCTTTGTGCTATGGAGAGGCAATAACTCCATCCCTGGTCTTAACCGGTCTCGGAATCAAAGCGAGAGGCAACTGTTACGGGTTATAAGTCCTTGTCAGTTGGCGTAGACATGGGGCGCCACGCGTTGCCTCTGACGGTGGAAGACACCTACAGGTGTCACTGATCAGCTACCGCCTGCCTCAAGCTGGGCAGCCCCCGGCCAATTGGGTGCTGATCCGCCACAGCCTGCCTGCTTCAATGGGTGCTTGGGGCTAGGACAAAATCTGAATCGCAGGTTGTAAAACCAATGCACCAGGTACTAATAAAAAGAATAATAGAAACCTGAAGCTACGGCTTGCAACCTGGAACGTGAGAACCATGTGTCCAGGATTTTTCACTGACTTGACAAATATTGACGATGTGAGAAAAACGGCTGTGATTGATGCTGAACTCAATCGTCTTAACATTGATATTGCTGGCCTGCAGGAGACTCGCCTCGCTCAGGAAGGGTCACTCAGGGAAAACAATTACACCTTTTTTTGGAAGGGAAGAGGGCAGGCAGAAAAAAGGCAAAACGGTGTGGGCTTTGCAGTGAAGAATTCGCTACTGGGAATGATTGATATCCCAGCTGGAGGTAATGAAAGATTATTATCACTGCGCTTGGCAACCTCTTGTGGATTTGCCACCATTCTCACTGCATATGCACCGACACTCACTTCCTCTGATGATGTGAAAGATACGTTCTATGAGCAGCTAGACTCTGCGATCAAGGCAGTTCCAAAATCCGACTACATTTATATGCTCGGTGATTTCAATGCTCGTGTGGGCAAGGACTCGAGTTCATGGCCAGTGTGCCTTGGAAAATACAACATCGGTCGCATGAATGATAATGGACAAAGGCTGCTGGAGCATTGCACTAGAAATGACCTATATATTACAAACTCCTTTTTTAAAACAAAAGAGATGCATAAGGTCACATGGAAACATCCAAGATCCGGCCATTGGCATCAGCTGGACTTCATTATCACACGGAGACAACATCTGAACCATACATCATTAACTCGTAGTTACCACAGTGCTGATTGTGATACAGATCATTCTTTGGTTGTTGCAAGGGTTAGACTGAGACCAAAGAGAATCTACACAGCTAAACACAAGTCTAGCCCCAGGATTAATATTATTAACACTCACGATCCTGGAAAGTGCTTTGAATTTCAACAGCAACTTGAGGACGCTTTCGATGATACATCAGAAAATTGTATAGTAAATGTTAAATGGAGTAAACTTAAGGAAATTATTTATAAAACAGCGGTAGGGGTTTACGGCACTGTGGATCATAAGAGGCAGGACTGGTTTGCGGCAAACAGCCAGATATTGCAGCCCTTGATTGATAAAAAAAAGATAGCTCTCTTAAGAAACAAGGAAAGACCAACGCGTAACACTCTGAGTGAGCTGAAGCAAGCGAGGAAGGATGTACAAAAGGCAGCCAGGCAATGTGCGAATGACTATTGGATCAAGTTATGTGAGTCCATTCAAATCGCAAGTGATAAGGGAAACATCAGAAGCATGTATGAAGGGATAAAGAAAGCCTGTGGTCCAATGATCAAAAGAAGTGCACCGCTAAAAACCTTGACTGGAGAAATCATCACTGATAAGAAACAGCAGATGGATAGATGGGTCGAGCACTATTTAGAGCTTTACTCAAGTGAGACCAAGCTGGCGGATGATGCCCTCAACGCCATAGAGGCCCTGCCAACTCTTGACCACCTGGACACACTTCCCACTATAACAGAAGTTAAGTGTGCTATAAATGAGCTTGCATCTGGCAAGGCTCCAGGTAAGGATGGGATTCCAATAGAGGTGATCAGGAGTGGGCAAGACACCCTCGCTCTACAGATCCACCAGCTAATAGAGCTATGCTGGCGAGAAGGACAAGTCCCACAGGATTTCAAAGATTCAAACATCATAACGCTGTACAAGAACAAGGGAGATCGGAGCGACTGCAAGAACTATAGGGGTATCTCACTTCTGTGTATTGTTGGGAAAGTATTTACCAGAATTGTCCTGCGCAGACTTCAAGTCCTGTGAGATCAAGTCTACCCCGAATCACAGTGCGGCTTCCGTCAGAACCGGTCAACCATTGATATGATATTCTCATTGCGACAGATGCAAGAAAAATGCCGGGAACAAAATCAGCCACTGTTTATTGCCTTCATCGACCTCACAAAGGCATTCGATTTGGTCAGTCGTGAGGGTCTGTTCAAAGCACTAAAGAAGATTGGCTGTCCACCAACTCTTCTGTCCATTGTGGAATCGTTCCACACAGGCATGAAGGGTATAATCAAGTTTGATGGCTCAACTTCAGAAGAGTTTGAAATCAAGAGTGGAGTTAAGCAAGGTTGTGTACTATCCCCCACCCTCTTTGGGATATACTTTTCACTTCTACTGAAATATGCCTTTCGTGATCAGGATGACGGTATATACATTCACTCACGCTCAGATGGTGGCCTCTATAATGCTCAGAGATTGAAGGCCAAGACCAAAATTAGCAGGGTACTAATCAGAGAGTTGCTTTTTGCGGATGATGCTGCGATTACGACCCACTCTGAGGAAGAATTACAACATCTACTATCTGCATTCTCCAATGCTTGTTCTGAATTTGGTTTAACAATTAACAAAAAGAAGACACAGATTATGTCACAAGGTGCACATGGTATACCATCAATCTTTATTGACGACGCCGAACTGGAGATAGTAGACCATTTTACATATCTTGGATCAGAGGTAAATAGCAAATTATCCCTCGATCAGGAAATCAACATCAAGATTGGCAAGGCAGCAACAACAATGAACATGTTAGCAAAAAGAGTCTGGGAGAACAGGAAGCTTACTGCCAAAACGAAACGAAAGTCCTCGTCTACCAAGCCTGTGTCCTTAGTACTCTTCTTTATGGCAGTGAAACCTGGACAACTTACTCACGCCAAGAGAAACGTTTAAACAGCTTTCATATGCGGTGTCTGCGAAGAATACTTGGTATTAAGTGGCAAGACAAAATCACAAATACTGAAGTATTGGAAAGATCAGGTTGTGTGACGGTGTATTCCATGCTCAGTCTTCGTAGACTTAGATGGATAGGACACGTTAGGAGGATGGATGATGGTAGAATACCAAAGGACATCTTTTTTGGTGAATTACAGACGGGTAGGAGATCTCAGGATCGGCCTCTACTACGATACAAAGATGTGTGTAAGCGGGACATGATTGATACAGGCATTGATAATGCACAATGGGAGCACGTCGCCGCTGAACGTGTTGCATGGAGGGCAACTATCAGAAATGGAATAAAGACAAAGGAGAAAATGATTGCAGATAAAGCACACACAGAGCGTGAGAGACGTAAGATGGTGCAAAATGGTGGAAATGACCATGTTTTCACATGCACCTACTGTGGGCAAACATTTGCAGCAAGAATTGGCCTTACCAGCCACACTCGCCACCGCCATGGATCGTAGTTATTGCCATATGACAGTTATTAAGCCTTTTTGAAGCACAATGTACCAAACTATCGTCTGTCAAGACGGAAAGGTGTCAATGTATGATTTCATGGAAAGATTACGCTCAGTAGTTTGCCATTGCTTTGTTTTTAAGCTGCCGGCACACATCTCCCGTAAGTTACGGGGACGGCGAGAACCGCTACCGATACTCGCGCATGCGCGTATGCTCAAGTGGATAAACGGGATTACGGAGAAAGTCACTAATCCCTAGACCAGAGAGACATATTACATAATACAAATAGGGTACTCTAGTTATAAGTAAACAATTAGAGCATATTTCCTTATGATATAGTATATTACCCGGACATATAGCATATTACGTGAACATACAGCATAATACCTGAGCATATAACCTGAACATAAAGCATAATACCTGAGCATATAGAATATTACCTTAACATATAGCATATTACCTGAACATATAGCATAATACCTTAACACATAACATATTATCTGAGCATGAAACAAGCATCTAATTTCCAGGCAGTCGCCACTGTTTAGATTAGTTTACTCCTGAAGAAGATTCCGTCAGTCGAAACGATCAAAGTTTTCAATTTAGGATAACTCGATTGCCGGTCTCATGGCTAAGGCGTTAACGACATTTTTCGTAGTCCCGTACATCCACGTGGGGAAAACAGCAGCTGTGAGAATCGGCAGCTGTTCTCGACGCGCTGGTAACTTACGGGGGGTATGTGTGCCGGTCGTTCAGAAAGCAATGGCAAACTACTGAACGTAAAATTTGCCTAGCACATTAACAGCAGTTGAAAACTGCTGGTGTTGACTGCGACGTCCTGTAAGGGATATGCAACATTGAAAAAAAAATATACGTTGATTCAGTTTGGTGTTTCTTCACTTTTGCTTCAGTTTGGTGTTTCTTCACTTTTGCTTCAGTTTGGTGTTTGTGTCCCCTTGATTCAGTTGGAATAGATCTATCACTGATAGTCTGGGTTCTCTAGCTATGTATCTCACATACTCGTGAAGTCATCATCATCACCATACGCCATGCCGGTAATTCGGGAAGATCTTGTTTCGCCATCTCATACGATCAGCAGCCTAGATCCAGATCTGTGTTATCCCCAATCACGTCATTAAGTCTGTCATGCAAGTATGCACATTTCTTTTTGTCCATTTCCTCATCGCATACGTCAGCCGCCACTAAGTTTCCAAAGTTGTCTCTCATCATTTAAAATTTACCAGACAAATCAATCCAGCTGCATGAAACTGTGTGGCTATGTGAGGTGTTAGGATCTCCACAGGCCTGACTGCATGGAAGACAAGATGGCCAGTCGTTTCCTATCGTAGCGAACGTTGAGTGCTGGCATAGAGCCATTCTCGACTATACCAGTGCTACTCTTGGGGTAATGCCATAACTGTTACCACCATTTACCTGCTGTCTCTGGTCATATATGTCGAATACATGGGCACTGCTACGTCTACATTCTTAAATACATTTTCGATTTGTATGTGATTCTCAAATAACTGCCTCGTTTGTCTTCCACTTCTTTATTGCATTGAGTGCATTTTCCCCAGACATCAGATGTTTGCCACCATCAGTTGTTTCTTTCGCGTGTCTGCGTATTGTCCATGCCCCACAGCTAGACAATATTAATTATATAAACGTTGCATATCCTTTCCTGAACTTGCGACCTACTCCACATTGATTTTCTTAGCAATGTTATGTTCAATAGTTTGCCATTGTATTTGTGAATAAGAATTTAACATTAATGTCAAGCTAACCGATTAGCCCACCGTTAGCGCACAGGGTTGCATCATCATCTTGTGCCATACCGATAAGCATGCGAGGCCATGTTTGGCCACCTCACACGATCACCAGAGTCGTGGATCAGCTTCGTGTTCTTGTCTCGACCATGTCGCTTTGTCAAGCCATCCAGATAATTACTTATCTGCCTACCCCTTGTTCTACGCTCCCCAGAACAACTGGAAGAAGAAGAAGAAGAAGAAGAAGAAGAAGAAGAAGAAGAAGAAGAAGAAGAAGAAGAAGAAGAAGAAGAAGAAGAAGAAGAAGAAGAAGAAGAAGAAGAAGAAGAAGAAGAAGAAGAAGAAGAAGAAGAAGAAGAAGAAGAAGAAGAAGAAGAAGAAGAAGAAGAAGAAGAAGAAGAAGAAGAAGAAGAAGAAGAAGAAGAAGAAGAAGAAGAAGAAGAAGAAGAAGAAGAAGAAGAAGAAGAAGAAGAAGAAGAAGAAGAAGAAGAAGAAGAAGAAGAAGAAGAAGAAGAAGAAGAAGAAGAAGAAGAAGAAGAAGAAGAAGAAGAAGAAGAAGAAGAAGAAGAAGAAGAAGAAGAAGAAGATTAGCAGCAGCAGCAGCAGCAGAAGAAGAAGAAGAAGAAGAAGAAGAAGAAGAAGAAGAAGAAGAAGAAGAAGAAGAAGAAGAAGAAGAAGAAGAAGAAGAAGAAGAAGAAGAAGAAGAAAAGAAGTAGATTAGCAGCAGCAGTCGCAGTTGCAGCCGCAGCAGCAGCAACAGCAGACACAGACGCAGCAACAGACGCAGCCTAAGACGACGAAGGCGAGGAAAACAACACATTTGTCACTTGATGGCTGCCCCAGAAAACAACCGACTGCTGTCGTATTCGTCTTCTCAACTGTTTCCCACAGTATTTAACAAATTCAGTGACGAGGGATAATAAATGGCCACATGTAACATCCCCTTTGGACAGAAGGACCATATATCGCCATATTAGGGTCATCGTGTTATTTGTAATGTTACATAATATCTTTCACAGTTTCAATGCTCAATGAATAGAAATTTACATTATAATAATTGCTTATTGATTGTATACCATATCTGGTCCAAGATAATTTTTTTTTAGTACTGAATCAGTTAATATATTTAAATTAACGGATTTCAAACATTCACGCTGAGGAGACTCGAGTCTGCCTGTCCGGAGTCTGACAAGAGTTGCTTTTATCTTTTCTGAAGCGTCAATACTATCTATCTTTGCTTCACTCCAGACTGCTGTAGAGTGACTTACCATCAATGGGCTCGCTGTGCCGTGCATTTCAAGTTCTCTTGATGGCCAATATTTTTCAAATGTGTTCTCCCATCTCCTCTGCTAATCTCCCCTAGTGATGCATTCTGCGGGAAGTTAGATGTGATTGGATTCTCAATGTAAATCCTTTGTGTGCGTTTCTGAATGCATCTTGTTCCAGTTTCGATTTATGACTAGTTCAGTTGCATTCCTGTTTTTCTTTCTTTGCTTCGTGGTTGTTCTTGTTGCTGCTATGGTGTTGTTGTGGCTATTGTTTTTGTTGTTGTCGTTGTCGTCGTCGTCATCGTTGATTCAACGGTGTTGAGTTGAGCTGAGTTAAGAACCGACATCACTGCATTCAGGACATTCCTTTATGAGTTCCGTCCCTTCGTTCAACAGCCAGAGTCATACTACTATAGTATGTCCACATTTGTTTGCCGCAATATAAACATCCATATCTCAGTAACCAACTAAGGGAAAATTATGAGATTTAGTATATAACCTTATCATTATGTCCACCCAAAAAGAAAATTTTTGTTCTGGAGATTTTACAGCAGATTTCAAAGTTTGTTTATATGCGGTATATAATTTACGGCTTAGAGATTAAGTCCGTCATTTTAACAGTATTACAGCTTCACCAAGACACATCCCAGCTTTTTAAAAAATTTTCTCGTGGTTTTCGTTTTGAAACAAACAGCGCGAAGTTAAATGGGATTGTTCAGAGGTGTCTCCAAATGGGGGTTCTTTCATGAAACGTGTTTATATAAATAAACTAGCTGACAAGGCCCGGCCCCGCCCAGCTCCTGGCGGGGATCTATCTATCTATCTATCTATCTATCTATCTATCTATCTATCTATCTATCTATCTATCTATCTATCTATCTATCTCTCTATCTATCTAACTACCTACCGACCCACCCAGCCACCCACCCAGCCAGCCTGCCATTCATCCATCCATCGACCCTCCCTCCCACTTACCCACCTACCTTTCTGCCTACCTACCTACCTACCTGACTGTCTGTCTGTCTGTCTGTCTATTAAATATTGATAAAAGTTACTGGAAAAAATGTGAGGACCATGTGTTGAAAGAGGAAGAGGACTATTGGAGAAAGGATGGATTGAATTTTATGCAACCGAGAGCAATCATCAACCTACTGGAATCGTCCGACACAGATTAAGGTCTGAGCAGATCGCAGACCTTAATCTACGTACACACTTACTGGGATATTTTGCTCCAACTATTCAGACGAATTTCAGGCCCTAAACATTACAGCATCAGCATAATGTAAATGGCAACAGTTTGTATTCCACATTGATGAATTTTCAATTCCCAAAGCCCTCAGCGGTGACAAACAACTGTATTGAAACACACACACACACACACACACACACACACACACACACACACACACACACACACACTAAACGCATTGAATACCAACAGAAGAGTAATATTGCGGTGGAAACTGACATATTGTGGCATAACAAGAAACGTGAGAGCAAACACGTTGTCAAATTAGGGGACAACACACGTGCATACGAATCAATCTATAAACTTCAATGAAAAGAGGACCAACATCTTGGTCGTTAAGAAGAAAGCCCACTACAGAGACACTGACAACTATTTTCATAGTGCAAAACAAGTAATCATGTTCCGTCTCTGAACGGTAAACAGCAGAGTAGACAGTCTTTCACGAAGACTCAAAGCGGGTCTGTCACCCATGTTTACGTGTGAACAAACTACACAGACAGCTGATCAGATCCTTAAAAATGGAAACATGATGACTAAATTGCGGTATCATTTCTGGTCACTCCATACGCACATTAACACATTAACGCACAGCTATTTGGAAGCTTTCACGAACTCAATATAAAAAGCTAACATGAATACTGGTGTACACTTTATTAACCAGCAGCTGAAGAAACAAGAAGGAAATGAAAAATAAGGTAAGAAATATATTCCTTCTACTTTCCTGTTAATTTGCAAATTATTTACCCCGTGCCTCTGTAAATTCTGTATTTACTAATATTACACATTGCACCCCTCTCGGGATTCTCCGTGGTGAAGTGGTCAAGCCGTCTGGCTCGGGCTCCGAAGGTTGTATGTTCGATTACGGGCCGCGTCCTTCATTTCACGAGTGCATTTTTTCGGAGACTCCAGAGGGTCGTCGCTGGAGCTACGGAGTTCATGCTTTGTGCGACGCTTTCCGCGCTGCGGAAAGACACTGAGCCATATGAGATACAAATCCGGTGCAATGCAGCCGACCCTGTCGATTTTAAGCTACTTCTTTCATTGCACCCACTCCCATACGAATCCGGATACGCCTTTGTGTGTCATCTGAATTGGCGTGTCTTCCATTACTGTAAACATAAATTTGTTAGCGAGAAATCACTAGTTGTTCAACAAAACATCAAAGGAATGTCGCCGCTTTCGATGATTTAAGTTGTTTTTGGACCTATCAAAGACATATTCCTTGGGTGGGGGTAAATATAAGACGGCTGGAAAAATTTCATAACGATGCAACAGACAGTTTTCAAAATAATTGATCGTGAATGAAGGCATTCTTTGTGGGACATACTATAATCGTCCACGCCGCTGTCTGATTTAAGATTCTCTTGGTCTTCCCTCTCAGGTTTGAGATTCTTCCACAACCCCTACCGATCCCCCTCAATCTCATTCTTTCCACATACGGGTTCTCACTCTGTTCCCCCGCCTTCTCCACCTGGTCCCACAAACGCATGACCATATCCCCCTTGTCCATAGGCAATCTACCACCAAGAGGTGCATTTCCTGCCAGCCAATTATTAGCCTTTTCATTCCCCCCACCCTCGCATGGCCAGGGCAAAATATCCATACAATTCTCACAATCTGGGACCTCTGAAGTGACGAGAGCCATTCCACACGAAACATTCCTTTCTCCATCTTACTAAGCAGCTTACGGTGTTTGGACTGCTGTCTATCAGCCCAATGCCAGTTAGTGATACACTGAACATAAGTGTGTAAAGACAAGAGGATCGGCTTCATTGCACCGAGTGTTATCCCATATGGTTCGGTCTCCTTCTGCAGAGCGGCCTGTAAGTCCCGGACTGTCACACAGCGACGACGCCCAGGTGTTTCCGAAAAACTAACCCACAACTTTATGCACCATATTAAAGCTTTGCAGTGCTTACTCAGTCAGTCGTCAAATTATCCTCACTGCACATCTCACGAGCCAGTCCATAAGTGCTCGGATCCCCTCCTCAGCATCTCCCTCAGCGTGTAGCTGTCGACGTTACAAGTTCTGTGTAGGTTGACTATTCTTCTGTGCCTCCCTGTGCCTCTCTTGTCTGGCTTCACCACTTGTTGACATGTTGGTCTCTCTTTTAGCCTGGTCAAGATTGCAGATTCGCAGCCATCTTTTGATTCGTTCAGTTCCTTGCTATACTAAAGTTTAACTGTAACTAGTAACTTGTTGTCCCTTCTGACATCTCTGTATGGCAATATAATGCTGGCTAAGACACAAGTGGAGTCTCACAACTCTGACTATAATTACTCTGTTTCTGATTGTGACACTAATTCTGAAAAACTCACAGGTCTAGAATACTAGAATACTAGAAGTCCACCGTCTCTTCTGCACTAGCTACCAACTCAGTACCAAGCGACTCTCTCTCTCTCTCTCTCTCTCTCTCTCTCTCTCTCTCTCTCTCTCTGTGTATCTCTCTCTCGCTCTCTCTGTATCTCTCTCTGTGTATCTGTCTGTGTGTGTCTCTCTCTCTGTATCTCTCTCTGTGTATCTCTCTCTGTATCTCTCTGTATCTCTCTGCCTCTCTCTCTGTATCTATCTCTCTCTCTGTGTATCTCTCTCTCTCTCTCTCTCTCTCTCTCTCTCTATCTCTCTAACATTTTTTTTATACATGTGTACCGTCTGTCGCCTTAATCCATAATTTATGTAACCTTTTTTGTCCCAAATGTCTGACAGTATAATCCTTCCAATCTCAGGCCAGTCTCTAACAATATTATCCCTCAAATCGCCAATCAATCCTACTCTCTAATTATATAATCCTTCAAAACTTGATCAATCCTCCTGTCTAACATTATAATCATGCCAATCAGGACTCATCCCTGACGCTTCCCTTCTCATGGCTATTCATAGATTTATTTTATATAATTCGTACTCCTCCCTGTTTAACCAAGAGATGAAGCCCTATATTTCTAACGAACGTATACTTACATGGTCTCATCTTCATTACCACCTACGCTTACACCTCTAGACTGGTCTATGAACCTGATCTGTCTGTGGACACCAGGGATCATCTTTGGGCTTCTGGCTGTTTTGTTTAATTAATTTGTTATGCCGGCTTCATTTAATTAAATCACGCTGATTAGTTCCCCTAGTATGTCGTCGCAAGCTGGTGACTTCTCTTTCTTCAAACTTTTATTGACGATCGCACTTCCTGTAATGGCCGGCCATGCGGCTCAGAGGCAGTGAACGCGTCTCATAATCTCCCGACATACCGAATCTGGATCTCGAAATCAGGCGAATTGGAAACAGACCATTTTGCGTTGATTTCAATGGCACGAGGGAGCTGTGTTTAAGAAAACAATGACAAAAATTTTTTCGCATATCCTTTACAGGACATCGTTGTCAACATCATCTTTCAGCTGATTGTTGATTTCTTGGCAAGATTACGCTCAGTAGTTTGCCATTGCTTTCTGAGCGACCGGCTCACATACTCCGTAAGTTACCGACGCGGCGAGAACGGCTACCGTTTCTCGTGCATATCACGTTACTCACGAGAGTATACGGGATTGCGGAGAAAGGCGTAAACCCCTAAACTACTGAACGTAAACTTGGCAATAAATCACCAGCAGCCACAAAATGCTGGGGTGGCTGCTGGTGATTTATTGCCAAGTATATCTTGTAAAGGAAATGCAACTAATTGACCCCCAGATGCAGATTCGAACCCATGATAAACAGACCGGCAGGGTGGGGAGCCCAGCCACTACGCCACCCCGACTCCCTGAATAGTCACTTAACAATTAGTCATGCCTGTGTGGACGACGGCGTCACGGGCAAGGCTTCTAATCAGTTGCGGATCTGTCAAACATTCATTCACTAGACTAAATTGGCTTGACAGAATCACTGCTGCGAAGCTTCTAGAATAATCTTAAACTACTGGTGTGCTGATGCCAAGGTTGCAGGTTCAACCGTTGGACTAAAATTTGGACTTTGCTTGGGGACGTAAATTACAAGTACCTCAGAAGTCAGAGTGGGTTCACCTGATGGTGTGGGACATTGGTAATACGGAAGGCTAATCCATACGCATAACTCAATTCTGTGAAATGACGTCAACGAAAAGGTGGTGAATGTGTGTTAATTGAATGACGACAACATAAATATATCCAGTGTGTTTTTATGTAGATGACTTTAACGGAAATATAGTGTCTGTGTGTTTATATTAAATGGCGTCAACCAAAGTATAGTGTTTGCTTGTTTATCTTTTAAGAAACCGATTTCTACACCCTATATCGATTCCCCTTGCAACAACCAGGCTGATAGACAACCTCTCACGCGCTCAAGACTCATACAAACATACGCGAGTACTCATACACAAGCCCTAACTAATACACCTCTATAAGGTTGTTGTTGTTTTTTTTTGCATATCCTATTTACAGGACATCGCTGTCAACACCAGCACCGCTGTTGTTGATGTCTTGGCAAGTTTTACGTTCAGTAGTTTACCATTGTTTTCTAAACGACCGGCTCCCATACCATCACGTTAAAACCCAGCACGACACGGTCTGCTGCCAAATCGGTCGCAGCTGTTTTGAGCGCAGGTAAGCGGAATTACGAACCGCATCCGTAACGCCTTTGCCACGGAGAATGCCTAGCCCTAGAAGGTTACGCTGCAGAAATTCATGGGGTCCAATAACCGCTTACAACCCTCACGAGGGCATTGAAATGTTTTGCGTATCCTTTTACAGGACTTAGCTGTCAACAGCAGCATCTTTCAGCTGTCTGTTGATCTCTTGGCAAGATTACGCTCAGTAGTTTGCCATTGCTTTCTGAGCGGCCGGCTCAGTATCCGCAAGTCACGAGCGGGGGTCGAACCACCTCAGTTCTCGCTCCGCTGCGAGACACTGCGTGATAAACGGGATTACAGAGAGAAAGTGTTGTAACCCCACAGCCAGAGAGACCGGCCACGAGGGCATTGCTTTTAACTAATTTATAATGATACCTGGCCGTCTTGACAGACGATAATTTGTTATATTGTGCCCCAAAAATGTCATAACTACGACCAGACCATGGATAGACTTATACCTCTCCATAGCACAAAGAATGGACTGAATTGTAGCGCCATATGGGATAAAACCCTGTGCAGTGAAGCCGATCTCCTTGTTTGCACACTTTTTTGTAGACAGAGGATATGACTGCTCAATACTGCCACCCAAACATATGTGTCAGCTATGGGACTGTCGCTACCTTTAAATACACAAGGCAAGTGATTATTTTGGAAGCCTGATTTCTTCAGCATCGTCTGACCAAATGTTAGATCTAAGAGAACACAATATGCGATGGATAAGATTCTATATGAAGAGCTCACAATGCACCACGATAGGTGTGGGACTGAGAGAGCTTAAAGCATATTATGTAAGATCTACCCCTGACGCTTGCATTCTCATGGTTATTCACAGATTTGTTGTACGAAATCCCATCAATTTGTAATCCTTCGTGTTTAACCAACAGATGACCTCCTATGTTTCTAACGAAACGTACTCACCTGTCCTGACAGTCCGAAATACCGAAGACAGTTGTAAGAGACGTCCATGTGGTAGTGGAAAGCAAGGGGAAATCAACACATTATCTTCCCAAGATATCTCAAAGAGTCACATTTCGAAGTCAAGAAGTTAATTCCTTGAACTGCCAAAGTTACTTACAGTTAGTTAGTAACTAACAACAATTGCCTGGGGGGAAAACAAAAACTGAAAAGAGACGCAAAGGGTCTACTTCATTACACCGAGTTTGATCCCACATGGCTCGGTCTCTTCCAGCTGAGCAGCCTGCCGAAAGCGTCGCACTAAGCTCGAACTGCGTAGCTCACAGCGACGACCCCCTAAGAGTCCGAGAACATCGCATTCATAGACGAACGACGGACTCGAACCCACAAGACAGGCGACATAACAACTTCGCCACGGAGACTTCCCTGGAAAAGGGGCTAATGAAAGTAGAACATGACATACAAACACAAGACAGCGGTACACGGTGTTTTATCTTCGTGTAGTGAGAGAAGAGACATTGAGAAACATCCTGACCACTGGAGAGATCACATATAGTGGAGGCATGGGTAGGCCGACAGAACTAATGCTGGGTGGACAGATACAAACACAAGACAGCGATACGCTGAGTTTTTTCGTCATGTACTGAGAGAAGGGACATTGAGAAACACCTGACCACTGGAGAGATCACATATAGTGGAGGCATGGGTAGGCCGACAGAACTAATGCTGGGTGGACAGATACAAACACAAGACAGCGATACGCTGAGTTTTTTCGTCATGTTGTGAGAGAAGAGACATTGGGAAACATCCTGACCATTGGAAAAATCACAAGTAGTCAATGCATAGGCAGGTCGGTAGAACTAATGCTGAATGTACAGGGGCCGTGGTATGGAAGAACATCATTTGTTGACTTTCTCAAATCCCAAAACAACCAAGTAAATAAATTTTAATCATTGCTCAATGGACTTTAGGCCTTTTTACGCCTTGCCAGATCTAGAAGACCTGATCATTCGGAGCCACGTCGATTGACGGATGTCAGTCGCGGCGATCGGGCAAACTTTCAGCTGTAGCCTACAATGGGTGACGTTGTAATATTCTAGTATGATAATTTGGTCGCGTTTAGCTTGTGCCGCGTAGTCAAATGGTTACATACCGGCCTCACACGACAGTGATTCGGAGTTCTGGGATCCTCCGTGGCGAAGTGGTCAAGCCGTCTGACTCGGGCTCCCAAGGTTGTGGGTTGGATTCCGGGCCACGCCCCTCGTTTCACTAGTGCATTTTTTTCGGAGACTCCTGGGTGTCGTCGCTAGAGCTACGGAGTACGTGCTGTGTGCGACGCAGATAAAAACCCAGCTCAATTAGGTCGACCCTGTCGACTCTTAAGCGACTTTTTAAGAGATTCGCAGTTCGATTCCGGTTCGGGTCAGGGATGTGTACTACTGACGAGCTCAAACGAAAGCGAAACTCGAGTTAATGCTCCCAATCTGACGTGGACAAGGCCCAAGGTTCGTACCGGAATACGATCAGCGTTGCCAGTAATGGGTTGTGCTCAATTTTCTAACCTCATATCCAGAAACAGCCAAACGAATCACATTTGTGGACTTGCCCAGAACAACGGGTACCGAGACCTGTGGAGAAACTCCAATTTGGCAGGGCACGTGAAGATGATGATGATGATGATGATGATGATGATGATGATGATGATGATGATGATGATGATGATGATGATGATGATGATGATGATGATGATGATGATGATGATGATGATGATGATGATGATGAGACTTTACGCCAACAACAGTCATATTTGTACTCACCTTGAAGGTACCTGATGAAAATGCACATAAATTTTCCAAAGATAAAATCCATGAGTAGAACAGGCACCAGTGTAAAAGGCATACAGACCACGGCCAGAAGTAGGTCACTGATGGCCAGGTTCAGTAGATACACGTTTGTCACTGTTCGCATACGTTTGTTTTGAATCAAAGTGATGATGATAAGTAGATTCCCAACAAAAGCTAATATGAAAATGATTGTGTAGAATGCTATTTGAATTTCGGCGCTCAATCGAGGAAGATATGACGTATTTCCTTTTCCGGTGACAGAGTCGTTACTTCCGGTCACGGTGGCAGACGAAAGATTGGAAAGCACATCTGTGATGGAGAAATACAACTTGGAATCCAAAGTTGTGTTTTTGGTGAGTCTGCTTCTCGACTCGTCGACTTGAACATCATATACAGCGTCATAAGTCTTCGGTTTTAAGACCGTATACGGAATCGATGGTGTGAAGTTGCTCTTCATGAGCACAATAAAACCCGGATTCTGGACAATGTCGGAATGGCCAAAAGATTCTGAGCTTTTCATTTGAATCCATTCCATATTTGGACGAGGGGTTTCTGTGGTGAAATTACAATGACATTTCTGCTCCAGCTGTCACCAATGCTGAATTTAGGTCTGCTTCAAAGAAGTAAATCTCTCTGCGAAATAATTCCTTCACTGAGTGATTCTGTGTGGCCTCGATTTAGTATGTTCGACTCCATAATTAGCTCCAGCATACTTTAGATTCACTTGGATATTGTGTTTTATTGTCAGGGTAAAACAAGGAAAGCTCTGTATTTTTTTCATTAGCGCAATGCTCTAGTGAATTCAATGCACAAGACGTAACGAGTAATTAGTCCTTTGTTTCGCCACACGTACAAATATGTCTTCAGATCCTTTTCAACTTTACATCAAATTGCCATTGGAATAATCAATATGGCAATTCATCCATGGCCAATGGAAAAGGAGGCGGTGCTTGTGAAGGAATGTCCCAAGAGAAAGGTGTCGATTCTAAATCATGTATTAAATTAAGTATTAATATGTCCTTCTGAAAGATTGCACGTACACATGTGGCGTCCCGGGAGCTGTCAAAAGAGAATGTGTACAATGTGCATGTCCTGAGAATCTTTCAGAAGATGTTTTGTACTGAATGAATGTCCTGATTTAGTTTCTCCAGAGGGGATACGCGTAACGGGATAACGGCCTGGCCATTGATTCCACGTTTCAGAATGAGGATCTGTTTGGTCAAGAGTACTTACAAGCTTGAAACCTTCGTGGCAATAGACAACAATAGAGAGCCCTTTGAGTGTTTGATCAAGGGTAGAAGTACACTTGTTCTTTCAGGGGGGGCATTTTGATTTGGCGGTTCCAATCGGTGCCCCTGTGTAATAAATGTACAAAATGACGGTAACTGCGACATTATCTACACATCCTAATTAAAGAGTTTTCTTCTTCTTCTTCTTCTTCTTCTTCTTCTTCTCCTTCTCCTTCTCCTTCTCCATCTTCTTCTTCTTCTTCTTCTCCTTCTCCTTCTCCTTCTTCTTCTTCTTCTTCTTCTTCTTCTTCTTCTTCTTCTTTATCTTCTTCTTCCTCTTCTAACCAACCAATCAACCAATCAGCCGTCCGCCATACGTAATAATGAAGTTGCCTTTTCCTGTAGTGGCATCAAAACCATCCTATCAACTAATATGTGCAATTTTGAACTAGTCATATGTAGAATAATCCCAAGGATTCAACCAATCAATCAACGTATGACATAATTGATTCATGTATATGAGCTACAACCAACCAATCAGTTACCGTGTATAATTATGACACGGCTTTTTGTGTGAATATCTTACAACCAACCAGTCAGCTTCAGTATATAATTATAAAACACCTTTTTTCGTGTAAGCGTACATTTCTTTATGAAACGATTACAATGAAGAGAATGTCTAAGAATGTGTGTACATGTGTATGTGTGTGCGTGTGTGTGTGTGTGTGTGTGTGTGTGTGTGTGTGTGTGTGTGTGTGTTTCGTGAATCTTTGCGACAATTATGCCTCAAACACAATATGTCACGTAGCAGGAATCCGCTATTGGCATGTGATGTAATAGAGCCCTAACATTGTGTCCGTCTGAAATGACGAAGGAATAGGTGGCCTGTCTTTCCCTCACTTAGTGAGACGACGAACGCAGGCCTCGAACCCTCGTCTCCCACCTCCCATGACACTGCCAGTGTAGCTCAATATCCACCCCGTTGACGCGCCCGCCGCCCTTCGTTATTTTTGTTTGTTCGCATATCCTTTACATGACATCGCTGTCAACGTCAGCATCTTTCAGCTGATTAATGATTTTTTGGCAGGATTACGCTAAGTAATTTGCCATTGCTATCTGAGCGACCGGCTCACATACCCCTAAGTTACCGACGCGGAGAGAACCGCTACCGATTCTCGCGCAACGTCACGTTACTCATAAGAATATACGGGATTACGGAGAATGTCGTGTAACCCCTATACATGTTTAGTGTGTCTTTAATGTAGAAGAGGAGGGACAATCGTCAGAAAACATACGTCTGTTTACGTCAAACAATCAAAGGCTTGTGTTCTTATTTCCCCCTGGACAACAGTTGTAACCAAATAAATCGAAACTATCCCGTATTAAATCCTCACAGCCGTAAGCTCAAATTGCTGTGTACACCCTATTGTGGGAGAGGAACAACATTAATGGCACTTGTGATCGCATTAACAATTGGCGGTGCATATTTAACATTCGAAATGTACACATGGGTCTCATGTTTTTCGGCCTTATTTGCTACGACTAGTTAGTAATCAGATCACACTACCAAAAGAATCAAGGAGACGTGTGAAATCAATAGAAACCAATTAATCTTGTAAAATGTACCGAGTCGTTTACTGAGAGTGGGTCGATTTCCTTCTTCTTCGGGGATTAAAATTTGTTATGCGACTATTTCAGAATGGGTCACAAACAGAATCGTTCGCTTGAGGTCTTCTCTGGTCTCCCGGAGTTTGTCTCGCAAGTTCGCTCCAGATTTCCATCCTCAGTTCGGCGAAGTCAGGATTGTCTTATGGGACATTATTTGGCATTAGCTGGAGTGCTCCACATTTGCATGAGGCAGGGTCGGTGAGAGCCATTCGGTGGAGGTGAGCTCGCTGTCAACAATGTCCTGTTCTGCGTCTGAAGATGTAGGTCTGTAGGTTTCTGCCAGGCTCATGTATGCGGCCCTGTTTCTGCCAGGGTCATATATGCTGTCCTATTCTGGTATATGTTAGTGTCTGTGAATTAGGGGATAGTGAAGACGTTTCACAACTGGACACCAAGTCCAGGGTTCGAAATCCACCTCATTGATTGATTTAGAATGGTTTAAGCGTAAGTCGTTCAGAAAGCAATGAAAGTAATATTGTGTCGTAAATCACAGCCAATAAATACTGAAGTATCCTTTTTGTCCGTTTATGTGTGTGTGAAGGGCTCAAGGTTGCCCAGGTGCTGGAGCTGTTCCCTGAAGTTTCAAGTCCCGGGAACCTGTGGGGTAAACACCTCTGTAGACAAACAAGGCCTGATCAAGTGTCGAGAAGTACATTTTGATCTTCGCCATAAGGCCGAGAGAACACGCAACTAATTATATTCTGGTTAAGTTGTTTTTTTTTTTTTTCAATTCTTCCTTAAAGATAGTAGTTAATATTGTATGACAACTCTCAGTCAGATATAACTGAGTTGCCGTATAACAGTAGACGGTATTACCAGCTTTCTGTTAGCGCCGAATGTTGGGTGGCGCTCACTAAACCCGACACCCCACATTGTGCAAACGGCTTCTGGCGGAGGAGCAACATTGGGTACATGTCTTAACGTAGTGCGAGGAAAAGGAAAATTAAGACTAAATGAGATGGCAAGACAGAACAGGCCCTAAGCCTTGGTTTACAGCTGGTCTGGGATCGAAGCTCCGACAGGTAGACAATTAGAGGATTGCTGTGCTGATCCGGCAGCTTCTGCAGCT
The DNA here is from genome assembly GCA_963921405.1 of Cepaea hortensis. NCBI lineage: Eukaryota > Metazoa > Mollusca > Gastropoda > Stylommatophora > Helicidae > Cepaea > Cepaea hortensis. The sequence goes on along the minus strand of OY992876.1, from coordinate 313,696,075 downwards.
GGTGTATTCGCGTTACCTTTCCTCTGGAGTAAACTAAGCAGGCCAAGAGCGGGATCATGCTGCATGGACAAAACAAGGTCTCTACAATTCAGCCCAGGCTTTGTGCTATGGAGAGGTTGTTGTTGTTTTTTTTAAATAAGGTCTCGCGGTTCACCTGTGTCCAGAGCCGCCCCATGAGGTTCCACGCCCTTGTGTCATTCATATGATCGGCTCTGCTGGTGGCCCTGGCCGGATCAAAGTGCAGGACACTACGCTTTGATCTTAGCTTAAAGGCCGAGAAGCGACCAGTTTAAAATTTTTTTTAAAGGTCTCTTAGTCCCCCTTTGTGTCTTTCGACCCATTGTGGTCCACCAAGACCCGTCTGCCAGAGTTAGTGGAAAGTGATTTGGTGATTTGAGTTTGCAGTTTGTCTCTACACCCTGACCAGATTATGATCTAATAAATCTGCACTTTGATCTTAGCCAAGAGGCCGGGAAGCGATAGTTATAAATCAATTCCCCCCCCCCCCCCCGCCATGGGTTGTAGTTATAATGTCGATTTGATTCTATCATACCATTACTCTTACACCGTTCAACCTCAAAGAGAAGTTGTATTAGGGTCAATCCCTAGCTCAGAGTAATATATATTTTTGTTCTGAGTCAACCACAAATTGGATATTAATTTGAAGGTGATAATTGTCCAAAGAGGGTAATGGCCGATGTTGTCTTTTTTGAAGCACAATGTAACAAACTATCGTTCGTTAAAATGGCAAGGTGCCAGTAGTAGTGAATATGTCAGCTCTGATCCTCAGACGGACACGGAAACCTGCCAACCACACTCTACAACGAATCCCGGTACTGCTCTTCCTAACTACTCACCATTTGAGGTGTCGGCGGTGTATTAAGGAGTCCAGGCTAATGCCGCTGTTTATCATCTCTTTCCCCTGATTATTTCCCCTGGTCTAGATAAATTTTTTTTTTCATGTTGCATATCCCTTACAGGACGTTGTAGTCAACACCAACATTATTCACCCACTGTTGATGTACTAGGCAAGATTACGCTCAGTAGTTTGCCATTGCTTTCTGAGCGACCGGCTCACATACTCAGTAAGTTACCGACGCGGCGAGAACCGCTACCAATTCTCGCGCACATCACGTCACTCACGAGAGTATACGGGATTACGGAGAAAGACGCTAACACCTACGCCAGGGAGCCCGACAAGATAATTGATAATCTAGATAATTGTGTCTTGCTAATTTGCTACGCTCAGGAATCAATCAACGCCTAGTTTGACCCAGGTCTGTGAAACTGGTGGCTACATCCAGGTAAAAATTGAACGCATTATCTGAATGAAGTATCTCATCTCTCTTCAGACGAAAATTAGCTGCATTAGCCCGTGACATGCTTATTCTTGCAAGCACTTATTAAAGTGTAGAGGGAACAGAATGGGCCAAGCCATAATCATCATCAGCTTCCACTTTTGCCGTCAAGTGTCGCGGTGAGGAATATGTGACTCTCAAGCACCCACTTGGTGGCACTGGATAGCATCATTCCATGTGATTGAGCAATGTCTTTGATGTCTCAAATATATTTTATTCTCGGGCGCCCGCTTGCTCCCATATCAGATCTTCTTTGATGTAGCGCCAGTGCAGGTAGTTGATGGTCTTGCATTCTAACGAGATGTCCGAACCATTTGATCTTCTGCCATTCAATATATGTGGCACAAGGTGTTGATCCCACTGTCTGTCTGATAACATCATTTCTTAAGCGGTCTCTGATAGTTAAGTCGGCAGCTCTCCTCAAGCATCTCATCTCACAGGTGTTCATACTGAGTAAGTGTGATTTAAATAATGTTCAAGTTTGATATTGGTAGCATAAGGTTTGTGTGAAAATGTTATTGAAGGGACTAGAACCAGCTGTGGCGAAGGTTACCTTTTGCAAGATGGAAAACATACTGACCAATAACAAGATGTCAACTGCAGCCAGAAAAAGAGTTTTGAAGTACCACATAGAACGTGTACTTTTGTAAGGTTTTTTTTTTTTTTTTGGGGGGGGGGGGGGGGGGGGGGGTATGTGCTCGCTCATTTTGAACTCGATCGTAGTCCATATACGCCGCTTCTAATAACACTGGGCTGAATTTTGTGTGTTGATTATCTTTCCCTATTACCACTGTCCCTCGCCATCAGGCGAACGCACTCTGATTTCTGAGGTACTTGTAATTTACGTCCCCACGTCAACGATGAGACGTCAACATTTTAGTCAAATTGACTAGTGTAGGGGTTAAACCCCCTACCTCAGCATCAGTACGCCGAATGTTTAAGATGCTAAACGTGAACAATGAGCAGACAAACTGAAAAACATCTAACGGTAGTGGAAATGTGGTTTCAGAGGAAAATGCTAAGAATACTATGTTAAGTTATGTTAGTTGCATATCCTTTACAGGACGTCGCAGCCAATCCCAGCATTTTTATGCTGTTTGTGATCTCTTGGGAAGTTCATCTTCAATAATTTTCCATTGCTTTCTGAACGACTAGCACCCATAGCATTTCATTTTTTTTAAATCCAACGCAAGGCTGTTTGCTTCCAAATGGCACACAGCTGTGTTTCGAACGCGGTATGCGGGATTACGAATTGCGTCCGTAAATAGCTTGGCCACGGAGCCGGCAAGAAACCATGCACAGACTAATGTGCAAGTCATACAAGAAGCAAACCAGTGTGCAAGTCATACAAGAAACAAATTAAAATTTAGCCGGAATCGAACCCACGACCTTCGGAGGCGGCGTAAACACTTCGCCACGGAGCTCCTAACACGGTGTGCCAAAAGGGCCTTAACTCGTTTGTTTATTATCCGTACTTTCTGTTTGCTCTCTGTAAAACTGTCAGTTTGTATTATTTCGTGCTTGTGAATAAATATTTCACATAATTTCTCTTTTCTAATTCTCTTTCTCCCGATAAAAACTGGGTCAAATGTTGGGTCATTTTGTCCAATTCTTGTGAAACTTTCCATCTTGTTTTTTTCTGTGATGTTTAGATTTCTTGCTAACCAGCAATCACATTAGGTATGCAACAATATTTACCCAAATCCCATCGCACGAAACGGGTCGTTAGAAAATGATGCGCCAACTGTTTTTTTTTTTTAAATGGACACATTTGGTAAATATGGAGAATGAGTTTAGCATGAATAATACAAGTATTTGGAGTTCTGCGTCTAACTTGTGAGAGAGGCATCGATAGATGTATGTGGGGGTGGCGATAACAGTAAAAATATGATGTAGCATTGGTAGCAACAGATATATGTGTGAGGGAAAATGTAGCAGTAGATATATGCTGGGGAGTGACGACAGCAATATATATATATATATATATATATATATATATATATATATATATATATATATATATATATAGAGAGAGAGAGAGAGAGAGAGAGAGAGAGAGAGAGAGAGAGAGAGAGAGAGAGGGGGGGGGAGAGTTGAGTTGAGACAAGAACCGACATAACTGCACTCGGGGCATTCCCATACGTGATCAGTACTCATCTTCAACAGCCAGCGTTGTTCCAATACTAATGGTGCCCGCTGCAATCTGATTATATGTAAGTCTTTGTTTAGCTCTGAGTGACGCCTGTCTACCAGACCCTCTGACCACCCCTTGCTGCCGCATTCTCTCTAGACCTTGATAGTCTATCTGTTCTTCTGCATTATTCACGCGCTCCCAGAGGGCCCTCACCACATCTGCCTTATCATCATCATTAATTCACCCCTCAATGATGCAGCATCAGCGAATCTATCTGCTTGTTAATTTCCAACCACACCAGAGTGTCTTGGAGAACAGATCTAGCGAATGCTCACAAGCCGTGACCTCTGAATCGATGCATGCCATTGAGCACGAAGCATGCCAGTCTTCACCTTTGCCAGCATTCTTTGTGAATCAGTCACAGTTACAACATGCGTATACAGATTGTTCTCCAACCAGTGGAAAGCTACTGTAACCGCCTTCACCTCCATTCTCAGACTTAAGGTTGTGTTGTCATATGCCAAGTCATTGACTTTTGCTATGAGTCCTCTTAACACAGAGCCATCAGTATAGATAATCACATCGCCAGGACGAGAGTAGTCCTGAATTAATTGCTGAATTTCTACTTCTGTAGCGCCTACTGGCCACTCCTTACACTCACGTCCCAGTGTGATTATAACCCCACACAAGTCTGAATGTTTATTCGGCACTCTGACCCACTCCTAGCCTCTGCCAATCTTCTCAAGTGAGCAACCTTTCATGATGGTATCTGTGACGAAACGCCTACAGATCGGCAGATCTCTGCATAATATCCCTTTGACGGGAGTGCGATGCGTTGGTCTCCCTTGAATTTAATATCAATTAATAGGGGATTTCCCATCTGAAGTAGTGCGTGGCGGCGCGATACTAGTTATTTATAGAGAAATCTAGAATGTTCCCCCAAGTGCGTACGTGGTCGAGATCTCTAGGTTCACGAGTGCTTCATGCAGCACGGGTTGGTAGAACTTGTCGTGACTCTGGTTTTCTCCATGGGTCATGGAATTCATGCGGCCCGTGTAGGCAAGTTGAAGGCGCACTGAGTTAGTCGTGATCAGTTGCCAGCCAGACCTCAGCGTAAGACAGATCACAGCCACAGGGCTGCTGTAATTTTGATGTCAATGTGCGCGGCCAGAGCGGACATCTGCAGTCGAGTTTGTGATGGTTAAATCACAGGTTAGTTCAATACTTATTCTATTGTTTAACTGTTGTCTTTATGTCGTGCCGACCTCCCCGAACGAATTAATTGCCGTCAGAAATGAGTAGTCACGTAGCGTTATAATTTACAGCTGGCTGTCTGCATATTTAATTAGCCTTTATCGATCAGTGACGTAATATGTTACCTGACGGAACAAGCCTTATCCCACAGCGAGAAGTGTGTAAATAAAATAGGCCGAACTATGTGCTTTCGAGGACTGGTGAAAATTCCATGTATTTAGATAGATATATTTGTTAACTGATTGTTTACAAATGAGTTGCAGGGACAGTGATATGTATATTATTACTGCGTTGTGCTACAAAGTGTGTAGCAGTTATTTGTTTGGTTTATTAATTACGCATGCAAGGCAGGAAGTTTGTCAGTCATTACATCGACATGCTAGACGCGGTAAATAATGATAAGGTAGATCTTATTATTATAGATGTGTAATGTGCTTCGTGACATTAGAATTGTAACTTAGTTGTTCTATCAGTGGTGGTGATTTTTCGATGAATCAAGGTGAGATCGGCCGTGGTGTATTTGTTGTGTGAATATAGCAGTGTTATTCCGCGTAAGCAGAAGGGTGATGCATCGATAGGATAACAGTTGATAGGAAGTATTTATGATACTATTGTTACTGCTTGTTCTCATGTCCGTCCGCTAGAATGACCGTGCGTGTTCCATCTTACGTTTGTCTAGACAGCCGACTGGGAGGTAGGTCGGTACGCCCAACCCGTTAGGTTACAGGTCCGACCCAAAGCGATCGTGCCTATCCGATGGTTGAACATACCCGATCGAGGGTGATGCGGCACTCCGTATTTCGAGGCCGTTGTGTCTAGATAAATCGAGGATTTGAACCTAACCCATTTCTGTCTCTAATATTCTACTCTTCTGGAAACCTGACTCTGTTCATGGAGTACTGGGAGTACTGCCGTGAAGTAGTAGTAGGTGAGGGGAATAACCCCCCCCCCCCCCCAAAAAAAAAGGTGGAGCCAGAGTTAGGTAGTGGAGAGTCTGGAGGCTTGCTACATTGGATGACGTGACTTCAGTCGTCACGGGACAAGGTACACGGGACCCACAGTAGCTGTGGGAAAGTGTAATGGTGGATGGCCACCAAAGCTGTGCTCGACCGGCACAGGTATGACTGACCTGGAAGATAGTCAGTGAATAAAAGGGCAACTCAGGATCTGGGACAGGGATCCCAGAACTGACACTATGGCTGTGATATGAGTTGGTTATTTAAGTGTAACAATTCATGAGTTCTCCTTGGTTAATACTATAGTAATGAATTATCAGGAGAATAATTTATTATGGTCATATAGTTATTAATGTGTGTAATTGATCAGTCCATGGGTTAACGGATTGGTGAATTGATGAGTCTGTCAGGAAGGAGATGTCCGGCTGGACACCTTCTCAATAAAGTAATCACTACACTGAAAGGGAAGTAGGTGTATATGTTGATTGATGATGGAAGATGAAACCGGATTGGACTGGCACCAGGCGGAAGATGCTTTGACAGAGTCATGCAGTCGACTCTGGTGCTAGGGGTATTTGTAGCCCAGAAGTGTTATTTGACTGAACAGATACTATTGCTTTCTCTAACATCATTATGCCTATACATTATGGGTACAAGTAGATCTATGATGTGATGATTTCATACTCATGTTGGTATACATGAGGAATGACTGAGAGGCAGGTGACATGGTGGAGATGCTGTTAGTCTTTGTTGTAGTTGAGTACTCACACCAACCTCTCCGTGTTTCAGGATCTGTTATTGCTATACTGAAGAAGATTCGAGAGCTTCACCATGAGCTCTATGGGCCCACTCATTCCAGTGCCTATCAAGAAGTTGATTGAGGCCATACTGGGATTGGTCTTCTGGTTCTGCGAGATCAATGTTGGAAGGAGCTGAGTGCTGAATATGTCGGTAGGTCTAGGTTAGGACCTCCGCCAAGAGTCCGACGAGTGTCATCCGATCCCGAGAGGATCCAACACTGAAACGTCTGGTGATTCTAGCCAGTGAAGCACTGGTGAAATTCAAACTCAGTGTAAACCTTGGTGATTGCAAGGTCGTGAACTTTCAAGTTGAGCCAAGTGATCATTGTTACCGGTCACCCTGGCCTGTGTGCTATGCTTCCGGCCCGGCTGGTTTGTCATGGGACACCGTGTATAATTGTATGCTTGAATAGTATATCTACATCGGTTTACCTTTATGAAGCCAACACGTGGTCCAGTGACCTAAGACATTGATTACATAAGTGGTGGGAACACCAGAGGGACATGTTTGTTAAGGTAGGGAGCTACCTTATTCCAACGTGGTGAACTGTTGGCAGTGTATGCTAGGTTGTGATTGATACCCATCGATCAGGGGAGTTACATGAGACTGTGTGAAGATCTATTTGTCCAAGGACATGGAAATAAGGTGAAGTGTTTAGTCACCTGATAGACTTTGCCAGTGACGTTTTGTGTTCATGTGGAGCAACCGCTCATTTTGTAGGTGACATATCAGTGTGTGGGTCACTTATGAGATAGAAGAGTGACCAGGCTCTTGTGTATTTTGATACGGTGCTACATGTACTTTTTTCTGCAAGTGGGAAACCGCTAATATTCTAGGGTCGGCCCAGACTTCATCAGGAGTGTGACGAGTGAAATAGTCCGACAGCAAGGAAGGATCCTTGTTCATCGGTGCAGTGTCAGTCAGGCAGTGGTACTGCGCTTGATCAGCCCGTGATTGGTTCTCTGGGTGAAGCGGGAACTTTGGAGAGGCAGCAGACCTTGGAGTTCCGGTCCACTGGAGGAGCCTGGGTGAGTCGCTACCACGACTGGACAACCGCACGAGCTATCGTCCGCCTCCATGATGAAGAATCCTCATCTGCATATCTGCTCTTGTACATAGTACCTTCTAGTCTGGCTTTCAGCCATCCTTCTCTGTGTTGTAGTTGACTTAGTTCAGAATTTAATTTTGCTCTCTTAGCTATGACTTTGTGCAGTGATATGACTGGTGTCTGGTCCGAGCCCCCTTGGGGTAGGGAACCCTAGGTGAGGGAGGGGAGGTCCAGCTGTCCCGGCTTGTGTGGGGCCTGGTAGATGTAGAGTGCTATTGAGGTGGTTGGAGCAAAGGCTGGGGATAGTATCTATCGTGGCAAACCAGTCCAAGCCCTGGCGGTCTTGTCACAGTATCTTCTGCCTGAGCCATCCATGAACTTCCTCTCAACAGTCCTTGACTGAATCCAGGGAATCATGCAGGAGGTGTTCCTTGTCCGTAGCTACCTTGGGGTATGACCGTACCTGCAACACCTTGAGTCTGTCTGCAATGTAGTGCCAAGATGTATCGCTTGCGTACTATCGGGGTGTCCCTTGTATACCCCAGAATCACACTCATGGCTTCATTCTGTATGCGCTCTATTTTCACAAACTGGCTCTTGGAGACAGTGAGCATTCCTAGTCCATACTCTACCACTGAAATGATAAAGTGCTGACAAAGTGTGAATAGCATTTTCTGCTCCATGTTCCTTGCCGCCATACACTTCGGTGCATTGAGTCTCTTCTGGCATTTTGTAGACATCACTTCACCGTTATTCCTAAAGGACAGGCTTCTATCAAAAGTGATTCCTATGTGCTTCAGTCTGCTTTCTCTATTCACATTTCTACCATTTATTGCGAGGTCTGGGAGGCCAGCACCAACAATCCCATTGTCTAGAGAGCACCACAAGACAGAGACACCTTTTCTGGGCCATTGACAGCATTCATCTCCGTGCGCCAATCCATCACTTTGACCATTGTCACCTGCAGCTTTTGGGCTATTTGATTTCTGTCTCTCCCCTGCTTGCATGCGAGAGCACCATCTGCAAAATCCTTCAAGTTCCTCGTGCTTCGTGGCTTGCAATCTTGCTCGTATACACATTGAAAAGCACAAGTGAAACTGCTGACACATGTGGTAGTCCGGAAGTTATGATACATGGCTCGGAGTTCCATGTACTCAGCCGGAGAGCACTCTACAAGAATACAAAACAGCTACAATCCAGTTCACCAACCAGACTCTCTTCTTCCTGAAAGCGTACATCAAAATGTCATATCTGACTCTGTTGTACGCGTCCTCGAGATCAAGCGCTGCGACCGCCCTCTCCTGTCTGTTTTGGAACCCTTCATAAACATCATAGATAAAAGTGGCTGCATTTGACCAAATATCTTTCCCTGGCCTGTAATTACCCAAACCTTTCGGTGGGAACTTTTCCCTTTCTAAATATTCCTGAAGCTTAACAGCAAAGATCTTCTCCAGCACATTGCCAAGAGTGTCCTGTAGTGTGATAATCCTGAACCCATTGAGCTTTGAATGATCTTTGCCTGGCTTAGGAAGTTGTATTAGATAGCTGTGCGCCCAATCCTGAGGTACTGATAGCGTCCTGATGCTCAGGTTAAAGCAAGAATCATCTCCATGAGTTCTCCATCACTCACATCTCTCATATGGGTGTACCTAACCCCATCGTACCTGGTGCGATGTCTTTTGCTTTCTTCAAGACATGTTTGATATCTTCCGGCTGTATGATATCTTCACAGTAGGTATCTTTAATGGTACCTTATAGATCCTTTCTATCTGAGTCTCTGATGTCCCCATCATTCTGATCTGTCTGTGCTATAAATATCTGCAGAAAAGATTCCACTTTCTCTTTGTCTGTTGTCAAAGGCGAACCGCTATCTCTGTGTATTGTACCCACTGTGACATGGCGATCTTTCCTTTGCATCTCTCTATGCAATTTCCAGAACTTTCCGAGTGTTTTTGCTACCCCAATCTCATTGATAAAGTGTCCCCATTTCGCTCTTTTGGTTTCTGCTGCACAGCGTTTGAATTCCTCCATCTTATATTTCTTCTCTTTCGAATCTTTCTCCATTTCCTCTTGTGAGCATTGGGGTGTCCACCACCCTTTCTGTAACCGTTTAACCACCGCTCTCTTTGATCTACATGTTAGGTTCCACCTTGGAGGCCCACCGTGGAGGTTGCACATAAATAGGTTTACTAGTGACAGTGCATGTCCTCTGTCTGAGCCGTCCCAGAAGGATGTTTTCCCTCTTATATTTAAAGGGCCTATGTGCTCTCACAGCATTGGCCTTGTTTGACTTAGCTATCAAAACTGAACAGGGTAGATGGTCACTCCAAAGATCACCCAGGACAGTCCATTTTACATCCTAAAATGCCAACTGGGTCATAAATGCCAGGTCAATAGCCGTGTCTGCATAACCAGGCCTTACTCCCATTCTCGTTGGCCTCTCCTCGTTTATGCCGACTACTTGTGAATCCACCATGGCTTCCGCAAGAAATTTCCCTACAACTTCCTCGTATACAGT
>OY992876.1:313623506-313681006 GCA_963921405.1 Cepaea hortensis | reverse complement strand
GGTTCGAATCGCAAAAGTGACTTATGAGAGTATGGAGCCGGTCGCTCAGAAAGTCGTGGCGTGCTGATGAGCGTAATCTAGCCTAGGAATCAACATACAGCTGAAAGATGCTGGTGTTGACCGCAATATCCTGAAACAGGATGGAAACGCGGGAAAAAAAAAATAGTAATGTTTGTAAAATAAGTCAAAAAGTTAATAAGGACATAAGAAAGAAAACAAATTGAACAATATAACTTCAATACTTCAGGTAAAACATAAATAAAGAACTTCGACAAACTCGGACAAAGTTAAATTTTTGTTATTTAACATTAAAATTTCTAAAATTAACAATGAACGGTTATGAAACCCGACTAGACAGAGCTATGTCTGCTTTGTCAAATTTGCAATTTTTTTTTATTTTGGTGTCACCCCTTGATGGTGTCACCCGGTGCGGCCCGCAACCCCCGCACCCCTCTAGTGACGCCCCTGGCTTCACATCCATACAAAAGTACACGTTGTAGCACTTCAACACTATTTTACTCCAGCATTAAGTTGGACTTAAATGCAGACTTGTCGTTCAGAAAGCAATGGCAAACTTCTGAAATTAACATTGCCGAGAAAATCAACCTGGGGGTTGATCACAACCTCTTACAAAGAACATATCATATTAAATCTATGACCTAATTGTTTTTGTTTGTTTATTTTTTGTGCTCTCTCGCTTGCTCGCTTTGAACTCAAGCGTAGTCCGTACACACTATTTATAGTAGTGATGGACTGAAATTTGCATGTGGATTAGCTATCCCTATTAACAGTATCCCTCGTCATCAGGCGAACCCACACCGACTTCAGAGGTACTTGTAATTTACGTCCCAAAGTCAAGGACGATAGGTCAACATTTTACTTCAGCTGTCCGGTGTCCGCCCCACCGGTGAGAAGAGGGGCATTGGAGGATGTATACAACAAAGGATATATACAACAAAGGATATATACAACAAAGGATATATACAACAAAGGATATATACAACAACAAATACATACAACAGATGGTACAACAATAAAGGTTAAATGCAGCAGTGGTTTCCGCTGGCTTGTGAATGGTTCAAGTCCTATAGTCTTTGTCTAAGAGGACAGGCCCTGCAAGGTAACATAGTGTGAGGGACAGACAGACAGACAGACAGACAGACAGACAGACAGACAGACAGACAGACAGACAGACAGACAGACAGACAGACAGACAGACAGACAGACAGACAGACAGACAGACAGACAGACAGACAGACAGACAGGCAGGCAGACAGACAGACAGACAGACAGACAGACAGACAGACAGACAGACAGACAGACAGACAGACAGACAGACAGACAGACAGACAGACAGACAGACAGACAGACAGACAGACAGACAGACAGACAGACAGACAGACAGACAGACAGGCAGGCAGACAGACAGACAGACAGACAGACAGACAGACAGACAGACAGACAGACAGACAGACAGACAGACAGACAGACAGACAGACAGACAGACAGACAGACAGACAGGCAGACAGACAGACAGACAGACAGACAGGCAGACAGACAGACAGACAGACAGACAGGCAGACAGACAGACAGACAGACAGACAGACAGACAGACAGGCAGACAGTGAGAGATATACAGTGAGAGACATACAGAGAGAGGATGAGAGAAACATACAGACAAAGACAGACATAGAGAGAGAGAGACAGACAGACACGGAGAGACAGTCAGAAGGACAGAGGGAGAACTATAGCGCCTCTTACCCACCGATGACCATGTCACAGAATGGTGAGATATGTTCTAGAGACAGCTACCTCACCAACTAACTCTCCTCCACTCAGTGACCACCGCCTGCAATGTTCCGCGGCTGCTGTTCAACATATCGGCCTGTCGCCTTTATATCTAGGGTCATTGCCCCATCCACCACACACACTGGCACCTCGCTATCTTGACAGACATAGATTGGTAAATTGTGTTTCAAAACAGGCGTAATAGCTACAACCCATTGCTGTGGCGTATGTGACTGATCAGACCAGTTCGCCCGGTAAATTTTCGTTCATAATGGATGCATGTGAACACATTGTCATTTTCACCATCACGCACCATCTGAAGTTTCACGCTGGGTGTGTGACCTATCTGCGAAGATTTTCTCCGTTGTCTTTATTCCATTTCTGATCAGTGTCCTCCTTGCAACACGTTCAGCGGCCGAATTCCACATTGTATGACCTGACAACTGTACAGGCTCCCAAGGTGCAATATCTGTATCAATCATGTCCAGCTTACACACATCTTTGTACCGTATTAGAGGTCCCGAGATCTCTTATCCTTCTTTAATTTATTCACCACCCGAAACAGGCTGTTTATATATATATATATATTAGTTTAGTTTAGTCGATAGATCAACATCACGGCACACTGGTGTAACTCATAAGTGCTCCGTTCTCCTCCTAACTCAAACCTGAATCTGGGGGAAACTCAGCTCAGTGCACGAACTCCGTAGCACCGGCGAGGATCCTGAAATACTTTGGGTAGATTTTAAACTCGAAATTGTGCCCGGGCAGCACCGTTAGGCTACTCTTTTTCGACTCCCAACTGCCAAGGGATTTTTTACGTGCGCAACAATACACACGGGCGTCCGATCTCACTACCCAGAGACCAGGAGAAATTTTATTACTAGAAGTCCACGTGGAAAAAAAAAATCCCGGTCCTCACCGGGGCTTGAACCCGGGACCTCCAGCACTCGAGGCGGACATCATACCACCCCCCCCCCCCCACACACACACCCACAGACCCACACATACACACACACACACACACTTTAAAGTGTGAGTCCGCTCTGACGCGAAGGAGTTACGAACACAATTCGCAATCCCGCATACCGAGTTCGAAACACAGCTGCGGGCGATTTTAAAGCTGGTCACCTTGTGCTGGTTTTAATACAATGGTAAGAGCATCGGTCGCTCACAAAACACAGGTAAACTACTGAATGCCAACTAGCTAAGACATAACGATTAGCCAAAAATGCTGAAGTTGACTGCGATGGTCTGTACAAGACGTGCAAATAACTTTGTTAAAAGTGTGAACTAATGTAGTCGTTCGTTCAAGTACAATTAAAAAGTGTGAACTGATGTAGTCGTTCGTTCAAGTACAATTAAAAAGTGTGAACTGATGTAGTCGTTCTTTCAAGTACATTTTAAAAGTGTGAAAAAAAAGTAGTCGTTCGTTCAAGTACATTTTAAAAGTGTGAACTAGTGTAGTCGTTCATTCATGTACATTACACCTTACTCTACCTCCAGATCTGTTGATTATAACACCCCCCCCCCCTTCCCACCCATGTCTGATAGTATGTGTTTGAGCCCACAAAGAGGTTATTTACGGGATATATCTTTTAGGAGCCTTGGTTGAGCACTTCCAAGCCTGTCTCAGGGAAAGGCCAGACGGACACATAATCTACTGGAATCATTCGTATTGGGACTCTTCGCTGGCTGTTCAATATAAAATGGAGAACGTGTGGGAATTTACCGAGTGCTGTGATGAAGGTTTTTGACTTAACTCTACTCATCTCTTCCAAAAGACTCCATTTATATCGTCTAACTCTTATGTTTTTAGACCTAGCATCTGTTGTAGTTTCATCTCCCATTGCAAGTAGTTGTTCCGCGATGTTCTCATTTATTATGTTGATATACAGATCTATGTTTCTATCTTGAAAGAACTCACTAAGGGAAGTGATTACTTACATCAGATGAAGACAGTCCACTTTTTGGGCATGTCACGAGGCGAGAAATGGCTGGAGCACGCCATGACAACGGGAAAGCTCCAAGAGTGGAGAGGCAAGGGAAGATGAGAGAGAAGATGCTGGACAGTTTGACATCATGTCATGGACGAATATACGTATCAGAAATGATTTGCAGTACACAAGACATGAGCTGTGGACAGACAGGATCACCAAAGCCACGCGGTATGGAACATAAGAAGAAACAGATAATAAACCGTATTGTCTTGAATTACGTAGCCAATATCGGTAAGATGTATCTAGTGAGAATCGAACCCCATACTATGGCATGCGTCAGTTAAGGGGTTCCAAACTGAGCCACCTTGTGCAAACACAATCACGTTAACATTGACAGCGTCAAGTAAGGAAATGTAACTGCTGTTTGTGTTTGAGAAGAGCTTGTCTGAGGTTACATCCCCTGAATTATTTTATATGTTTAGTTTAGTCGATGGATCAACATCACGGCACACAGGTGTAACCCATAAGTGTTCCGTTCTCCTCCTAACCCAAGCCCGAGTCTGGAGAATCTCAGCTCAGTGCACGAACTCCGTAGCACCGGCGAGGATCGTGAAATACTTTGGGTAGATTTTTAACTCGAAATCTTGCCCGGGCAGTGCCGTTGGGCTACACTTTTTCGATTTCAAACTGCCAAGGGATTTTTTTTTCTGTGCGCAACAATACACACGGGCGTCCGATCTCACTATCCAGAGTGTACAAGTTAAGTGGAGGGTTCCAAATACCCCTGTCACAATACTTCCCTATTATTCTTTAGCCTTGGCTGGGATAGGTCGATGTCTGCCAACCCTCCTCCGTTCCCCGGACTCACTGTCACTCTCTCTCTCTCTTTTGACCCCAGGACCTAACTCCCTGAGGTGTTTTTCTGGCTGACAACATATAACATCACCATAGTCATAGTAACATATAACTTCAATTTAATAATTTACTAAAGGACAACACAGAAAGAGATCAAGACAGTTGAACCAGATAGTTCTCTACAAACAAACAGGGGTAAAATGTTCAGTCCTGGCACAGGGCCTCTTATTTCTTGTCATCATAGACCCAGGCTTAAGACACTGTCCCTTCAGTCCACATCAACCTCACCGAGTGTGTCATCAGTTCCTTCCTTCCCGGTAAGTGGTGAGAACAACCGGTCGCAGTAGAATTTGGCTTCCGGGTTTTTGTGGACATCTCTGCGTAGTCAGTCTATTGTGCTTCGAAGCCACATGGATTCACCTGGCACTCTTTTGGGTAAGAATGGACACGGGGGAACAGTTCGTGAATATGGAATGGGGATGTGCCTTTCGCTGTCACTGACAAGGATTGTGATGACTGAAAAAATAGGCGTATGTCCAGCCAAGAATATAAGATCAATCGACCCTATGTCGATGAGATGACTTGCGTTGAGCTATCACTGAGGATTGTCACTCGTTCTGGACTAGTCGTACTTCTATCCCTTGGATGGTGCATTTTGCATGGTACGGCCAATAACTTGAAAGTCCATGGTTCACTTGAGAATTGCGTCAGGTGACTATCTCGTGGCCTTGCAGATACATTCTGCTCCTTTCACTTCCAGGAGGACCCTGGTGTCGTGTCTTCCTTTAAAGTGTCGTCCCTGGAGTGAGGGGAGTCAACACCCACATTATAATTTTTTTTTCTCTATCAATGTCCTGGAGAATCCACCAGCTTCCGTCCAACACACTCCTTCAGTTCATGGACACCTTTTCCTCTCTCTATCACTGTCGTACTACGCCCCCTTTCATGCTTCCCCACGCAACATATTCAACAACTCTTGCTTCCAAAAATTAATAAAGATTAATTTATTAAAAGAAAAGTGTAATGTACGTGAGACGTGTATGCGAAGAAAATGTGAGATGTGTTCTATAATGTGTGTAGGATCGGACCCTCAGATAATAGCATAGTCAGTTCATCCTTGCAAGGACACACCACAGCACGTTAAGTCAGAACAAGTCCATCTCACCCAGTACTGTATCTCTCCTGCCGGACACCGACTGTCATCTGTAGCTACCTGGTAATCCATCTTCCTGATCATCCGAAATAGATACTGTCATGGACCGGTTGCACACTACACATTATAAGTTCCTATCGGTCCTAAAAACTGTACGAATCCGTTGTTGTGTGTACTTAGGTATCACTGTTATTGTTAATATACTTGATCTTAACTAGTGTCTATAAGTCTCAAGTATGATGTCTTTTGTAATATTTCACTGGAATCTATCACACGATGTGACTTACATTTTAATGTTCTCGTTCCTTTAACAATGTTTGTATGATGTGTGACATATCAACAATCATCACCCATCCTAGGTGAACCTTAACACGCAGGAGTCGTTATATTGGCTGGCTCTTCTGGGCCATGTTATGGTGAACCCTCCTGATTATGAGTCCAGCGTAAACATAATACCATCTTTCTTCTCGGGTGTTATTCGTTTTCCGTAAGAAAGCATTTGAGTGGCCAACTGGTGTTCTTCTAATTGGAGTTGCACTTCTTCAAAACCAGTGTTGAACTTCCTCGTAACTGGCAGGGAACCTGTTAGAGAAACAACACATCTGGTGATAGCACTAGTCACTGATCCTACCGGCTGAGTGTAAGCCTATTGCCTTGCTCTGTTATTTCTCAGCTAACTAAACTCTGTCATAGAGCCTATTAGCTCCTCACCTACGCCCGAATCAGGCTATGACAAGGAAAGACCCATAAACAGAGTGCAAAACTTCAGTGGGCAAACCACCGAAAGATCCCCCCATTGGACACTTTCCCCATCTCCCAACCCATCTTAAATCTCTCCAAATATCACCCCGCTATCCTATTCATCCTAGCAGAGCCAATTATCCCTTCACTACTCTAACTAGTTTTCCACTAACAGTGCTAATCATCACACTCTAGTTTTAACAAGACTACTGCCTATATTAATTAAGCCTAAATAGACTATATTAACTACCTTAGGCAACACCGCAGTTCGATCAAATCACATCTACATTTGCCATGACAGGCACGTGTAAAATTAAATTAACTTAATTCGCACACGGTAGACATATTTCAGCTCAGAACTGCAGTGCCAAAGCACGTCCGCCTAAATCAACTGTTTGAGTTACACTGTCTCCCCCAATCATGGTTTTTCAAACAGCCTTGAATTGTTCACGTGACGTTGTTGATGTCCTGCAGGTGTCCCAATGTTTCCAATAACAAACCCACAACTTTCTGTCAGGTGGTGACAATTCCGTTTGATGTCGGGAAATTCTAAATGACAGACGGACTGTTTTCTCCCGAGCCGGGCACTTCCGCTTGAATCCGACCTGTTTTTGAACTGTCAAGGGCGGCGTATTGATTCATCTCTCTCACCCCCTCCCCAGTAAATATCTGCAGCTGTTACTTTTGACCGTCCTGGGATTTTTGACATCCAATTTGTTTTTTCTGTTAGTTAAAATAGTTGTGGCTGTGAAAACATCCCGTTTAATCAGATTGCCTGTATTATCATCAACTGGTTAATCACGGTGTTTTCCGTGACACCTGGAGAGGACAGAGATTAGTGAGCTTCCGGGCTGACTCAAGTACCGCAATCTTGAGGACCAATATGGGCCTCAGTCTAATAAATTTGACATCATAAACCTCACTAAAATAATTAGATAGGAGGCCCGAGTGAATGGGCCTGACCTGTCAGGTAGCCCCTGGATTGGCTACGTCCTTTCTAGACTACGCCTCCAGCTTGTATAGGTCCTGTCGTTTGACCTTAAGAACATTACATCCTCACTTCATACAAGATTCACTCTTTTCTCTCATGCCATGCCTTTATTATTACTGGGCACATTCGTTTCCTGGCTTCCCTCTAACTTGCAAACCCTGCCTTTCTCACGACAAAGCTTTTGTGGGGTGTGTGGGTAATTATGTGTGTTCCCCCCTCTCCTTTAATATGTGTAGGGGAACGTGTAAATCATACTCAGTGTTCTTGGGACCCATCTTCGGTGCCCTACTTAATAGCCTCTTTTGGCTCATACGGTTAGGTAGTGCTCTAGGTTTTCGTCACTCTGTGGTTATTTTAGTCAACCCCCTTTCCCGCTTAACGAGTAGTATAGTGGTGGTTATGTATGGAACGAAGTTTAGTTCCCTATCCTTATTAAGAATAGGAAAGAAGGCACTACACTTTCCGGCCGCTGCTCTCGTCTGAGCCGTCGCCGCAATGCACAGGCTGTGCCTAGCATAAACGAATTTGTTTCGATGATTTATTGTTCTTCCCAGTGAGATGAAGTGGTCTATTTCTCTCACTGGAATAATCTTAACAACCAATGCCTATTTGGTCCATCTGGCTACCATATTTGTTAAAAGATGAAAGAGATAGCACAGTGCAGACCTTCTTCCGCCTTAGGTAAATAGAACAGGCGTGGGTGGTGCCCGTCCCCACGGAGAGCTCCCTTAATTCCTGCAGACAGTCGATATGTCATGCTTATATTCCAATTAAAGCTGACACTATACATTGTTCAGGTTGTAGGAAGAAAGATAATAACAGCCCATCTGCTGCCAAGAACAAGCAAAATCATCGAGTGAAATATATTGCTCAGATTCGTTCCAAGGCTAGGCCAAGAATAAGACGCCTAGCTGGATTGGCCAGCTGTCGACCCCCTCCCGTTATGGTATGACTGGCTTTTCGCCAATTCGTCTCCCCAGATGCAACACCAGAGATTCGTAGGCCAAGGCCGGGCATGAATCAACAAAACCCACTCTTACCTTTCTCTACCATTAAAATTTTCACCAGAATTTTGCACCCAGGATGTCACAATCTTTAACTTATCAAGACATAGTGCAGAGAACCAACGGTTGTTGTTTAGACGGACATTGATTGCCCAAGAAATTGCACAAGTGCGTATTCGGTGCAAGGCGCCCTATCTGGTTTTCCCGAAGAAAAGTAAGACTTCTAATAGTTCTCTTAAGAAGATCAGAAGATCTTCTATGGGAGTTGAGCGGATAGGAGAACTGAGGATTCCCGAAAGGGGTTTCCCGCTGTTTCCCGAACCCAAAGAAGGCATAAGGACATGGGCTACTGGCGTTTCGTTACACAGAGACCAGGGGACATTTTGAAAAAATCCCGACCCTCACCGGGGCTTACAGCACTCGAAGCAGACACCATACCTCGAGACCACTTAATCCCCATTTATTATTATTATTATTCTCTCTCTCTCTCTCTCTCTCTCTCTCTATATATATATATATATATATATATATATATATATATATATATATATATATATATATATATATATATATATATATATATTAGCTGACTTCGCCCAGCCCCTGGCTGGGAGCATCTCATTTAATTCATATTCGGCCCCTGCTCCCGTTCCCGTTCCCAAAAAAGAAAAAAGACGACCTGGCCCGGCTTCGCCCAGCTCCTGGTGGTGAGCTTCTCATTTAATTCATATTCGGCCCCTGCTCTCGTTCCCGTTCCCAAAAAAAGACGACCCGGCCCGGCTTCGCCCAGTACCTGGTGTGGAGCGTCTCATTTAATTCATATTAGTAGTCATATAAGCTCCCGTTCCCGGAAATATGGCGAAAAGATTGGAAGAGAACAATCTTCATCCCAATAACTAAATAGGGCAATATTTATTTATTTATTTATTTATTTATTTTTGGTGGCTTTGGTGGTTCCCCCGCCCCCCCCCCCCCTTTTTTTTGGGCGTGGACCCTTAGTCTCACTGTGATGTGGTTTGATCACCCCGGCCCCCGACCAGACCAGGCACACTACTGAGGGGGGTGGGGGGGGTGTGCAGCAAATGCGTCTGTTCCTAGCCAAATGACCGAGAAGGATCATCCCGGCCTCCGACCAGTGTACTACTGAAAGCCAGCAAATACACTCGGATCTTATCCAAAAGGCCGAGAAGAATCTGAAACTACTGAACGTAAACTTACCAAGATATCACGAAAACCCAATAAATGCTGGGATTACTGTATAGATGTCGAAGAAAAATAAAAAAAAGATGAGTTAGAAACTTTTCACGTATTTAAAATAGATGCATTATTTTTATGAAAACTTTAAAAATGCCTTAAAGATTTATCATTATATATTATAACGCATATGCCTGTAAATAACTGTAGACAAACATTTTATAAAGCTTTGATAACAATGCAACAATTATATATAAAATTTATAGCAATGCTACTAAAAGTTATGTCCGTTGATATAACTTTTCTTAAGGTATGTCCCCTCGCTATATATAAATTATAATGTAAATAACAAAATTAAATTTTATTACGTAAATAGCTGTTTGTAAACTAACAAACTATGACAGTTGGCAGCACCGGAATGAGAAGAAGACGTGTAGAAAATTTCATCTCAATCAGATGGATCGTTCGCGAACGAATAAATAACATGCAGACAGACAGACAGACATTGCATTTTATATATATATATATATATATATATATATATATATATATATATATATATATATATATATATCGTATTTATTTAGTCATAGGGAAATAAAACAATGTGTACATCATCATCAACATCATGGCGGCGCCTTCCGAGAAACGAAAGGCTAGCAACGTTTCACACCTACACTTTTTGTATGTATGTTTTAATTTTCAATTACATTTTCTTATTACATGTTTTTCCTTAGATCTGCTTGTGTTGTTCCTGATGAAGATTATTATGATCGAAACGTCGGTTCGTTGTGTCGTGGTATAACTTATTTTTATCTTGTTTTGTGTTTCTATTTTTCATTTATTGTGTGTGTGTTCCCCCCCCCCCCCCCGTGATTCACGTTTTCCTTGCTGGATTTCGTTGTAAGTTATGTAACTGTGTCTGTATTTATCTCTCCCTTTTTTCGCAGGAGTCATACATAATTTTTATATAAACAAACTTGCGAATTTCGTGGGCTGCCAGAGTAATTAATTACAACTGCCTGAAAGAGGCTAATGGAACTAGAACATTATATACAGCTTTAAGAAAGAGACAAGCAGCTTTCTTCGATTAATGAAGGGAAGAAAGGCATTGCAGAACTTCGTGACAATTGGAAAGATTTATGAGAAAAGAGGCAAAAGCAGACCAAGAGAAATTATGCTGGATAAACTGAGACGGTATCATGAGGGAATCTCATCAGCAGAGTTGATCCAGAACACCAAAGACCAAGATCTGTTGAGAGACATGAACGCCTACGCCAACTGGCAAGGCACTTGATCACGATGATATAAACAGAAGTGTGATTCAGCAATGGGTCACATCACATTCTACTCGCTCGCTCTATCAAGAAGCAGATCGAAATCAGATGATGCAGCGGATGCCTCGCATTAAAAGTGTCACGAAAAGACACGCAATTTATGCAGCCGGGAAGAAGAAGGCAGAGGCTAGGAAGGCTGCTGAATCTGTGGTGACACACAGCAGTCCCACTTCTACACCAGCTGAAGCTGTGACTGTACCGACGCTAGAAACTACAACTGAAGCCAGCAGCAGCCCGGAAGTCCACAACAACACAATGAGAGGCAGCCAAGCAACTCACCAAAGACCTCCACACAGGAGGACACCACAACCGAAGACTTCAACGGCAGAATCATGTTGAAACAAACCAGGGATGGGGAGGCTAAACAATCGGCGTTACCAACAGACAAGATACTGAGTCTGTTGGAGAACGAGCTGGGAAGACACAGCGTCGCCCAGCTGTGCAACCGGATGGAGTAGTGGTCTCCATCAACAAGAACTCAAAGACCACCGCACTAATGCAGAAGATATCGCAACAAGAGAAAGCCGACATCAAGCTTCCCCACGGCATCACAGTAGACGCAAATCGACACCGCATGATGAAAGCATGGGTCAACAAACGAGTCAAAACCCATCTCACTAACGATCAGATCAGGGAGATTCTGTCGAGAGAAAACTCGACACTCGAGATAACCAGTGCAGAGAGGAGAAGAAGTAGAAGAGGAGGAAGAACGCCAGAATGACAGCGACCAAGATCAAGATTGGACGGAGACCAGGAGAAGAAATTACTCTCCACCAAGATCGAGCTTTCAACCAGTCCACGACACACGGTATCAGAGACGACGAAGAAGATTCGACGACCAACCAAGACGGGGTAATAGATGGAACCCTAGGAAACGATCGCGGCAGCGCTTGATCTCGAGGATGCGTACAACAGAGTTCGCTATGATATTTTGATGACCGCACTGATGGAGAAGGGGGTAAATCCCTGGTTGACGAACTGGATAGCAACCGTCCTGCATTCTCGTCGGGTTGCTCTACGTCTGGGTACATGGACCTCAGAGCTACATAATTTAACCCGGGGACTGCCACAGGGATCTGCAATCTCACCGGTGCTCTTTAACGTGTATACGAGAAAGATTGCAAACCTAGAAGCACCAGGGATTGGAAGGATACTAACATTTGCAGATGATATTCTTGCATATAGGCAGGGGAGAGATAGGGAGCAAACAGGCCAGGAGCTACAGGCGACAGTAGACAAAGTGATTGACAGTTGCACTGAAATGAGTGCTGTCATCCACCCGGAAAAGGCAGCTGTTTTGTGGTGCTCTCTGGACAACAGGATTGTGAGAACTGATGTTCCAAGCCTCACGATAGATGGTAGAAGCGTCAACAGAGAGAACAAACTGAAGTATCTGGGAATCACATTTGATAGGAGCCTGTCCTTCAAGGACTATGTGGAGTCGGTTGTGACAAGATCTCAAAAGGGACTCAATGCACTTAAAACTATGGCTGCAATGGACACAGAACAGAGAATGCTTTTCACACTATACCAGCACTTGATTCTCTCAGTGATTGATTATGGACTAGGAATGCTCACTGTCTCAAAGTGTCAATTGGCGAAATTAGAGCGCATACAGAACAAAGCTGTGCGGGTCATTCTGGGATGCACCAGAGACACCCCAGTCGTGTGTATTCGTTACATCCTTGGTTTGTCGACTGTTGCTGGTAGGCTCAAGGTGATGCAGGCGAAGGCATACCTCAGAGTAGTTGCTGACACAGATCACCCGTTGCATGGGGCGCTGGAAGTAGTTGAGGGTCAGCGACTGATAAGAGGGAAATCATGGATGGCTCAAGCGGAGGATACGATCAGACAGGTGTGCATCTTGGAGAACATTAGGCGAGGAGAGGAGTGGGTCAGAGTACCAGCGGAGCAGTCAGACTTGTGCATAGTTATAATCACATTGAGCCGGGAGTGCAGGGAGTGGCCAGCAGGGGCCACGGAAGTGGAAATCCAGCAACTAATTCAGGATAATGCTAGCCCGGGTGATGTGATTATATACACAGATGGTTCGGTGTTGAGAGGAAGGAGAAGTGCCTGGGGGTTCTTAGCAAAAGCTAATGGTCGCCGTTTGGTGCAGGAGAGCCTGGCATATGATACCACAACATCTAGCTTAAGAATGGAGGTGGAGGCGGCCAGTGCAGCTTTCCGCTGGATGGAGAATACGATACACACACACACCGTGATTGTAACTGACTCAGAAAGCATGCTGAGTAGGGTGAGGACAAGCAAACTTCGTGCAGAGTGGCTTGCTTTGCTTCGGAAGTCACGGGTGACAAGCATCGTCTGGATTTTTTCTCCGGGGCATGCTGGTGTGCTTGGGAATGAACAGGCGGACAGATTCGCTGGCTCTGCAAAACTTGGTGGAGTATTGATGCATGATAAGGAATACGCGGTTGCGGCCTTGTGGGAGCACGTGTACACCTCGGAGGAGCAAATGGATCACCATGGTCTGGCAAGAATGCGACAGCGAGCGGTGACGAGGGGATCTGGCCGACGATCGACGCTCAGAGGAAAGACGAGACGGACATATAATCAGATTGCTACTGGTACTATTATTGTTGGAACTCTTCGCTGGCTGCTGAGGATGGGGACGGAGCGCTTATGGGAATGCCCCGAATGCTGTGATGTCGGTTCCTAAATCAGTCAATCAATCAACCCCAGGAGATACGACTGGTAAAACTCCCTGAAGGAAACAACACCATAAGACGGTGCGGGTACACAATTATGCCAGACCTTAACTAATGTGAGACTCTGTCCAGGCATGTAAAACTACAAGGATGAAACGGACACAATAACAACAAATCAGCAACGGAGAAGCATATATAAGCATCTCTATTTACGAATGAAGAAGAACGAGATACACCACAAGGGTTCCAACTATAACCAAATTGTTAAGTCGACGAACGAATTGGAATTTGAATTGGCAGCAATGGGGAATTCCCAATACTGTTTGCTTGGCTAATTCCCTGGGAGAGAGCTTTAAGTTTTTAACTCTTAAGACGGTGCGTTGGCATTTAAGTCCCCTGACAGCATTATTATCTTCATCACTACGTTACCTGCAAAATGGTGTAGGCGTTCATGTATCATATCTGGGTGCTTGGTTTTCTGGGTTAATTCTATTGCAGATATCACCCCCCCCCCCCAATACCTTTGTCACCATCTTAGGCTTCTAGTATTAATTCTATTCTCTGTTAAATTACGTAACATGAAAAGAGTGTTGAAATGATATATAGAACCTGTACTTCTGTAAGAATCTGAAAAGTGGACAAAGAGCAAACAAGCTGAAAAACTTCTACTGGCAGTGGAAATGTGGTTTCTGAGGAAAATGCAAAGATTACCATGGAAAGATCAACAACAACAAAAATGAGCAAGTCCTTCAACAATCAAATTAAAACCGTAAACTGATTGGAGAAATTAGACGCAGAAAGTCAACGCGTTATGAGAAGAAATAAACTGGAGAAATTAGTGACAGCAAGACTGAGGAGAAAAGAACACGGGGATGGCAGAGAAGTAAATATCTGGATGGCTTAACCAAATGGCATGGTTGTGGCAAAAATAGAGAGCTGATCCACGACTCTTGTGATCGTGTGAAATGGTGAAACATGACCGCCCACGCTTATCGGCACGGTACATGATGATGACGAATCCACACGCAAACATCAATTCAGTGCACTCTCCAGTAAAAGAGATATTAGCACAAGTGTGGACTTCGCTTGGGTGGGAAATTAAGTCAATTTTTTTTTTAAGTGTTCTGGCTTTAGCTCTTCTTTCTGTTGCCATCCATAGAGGATTTAAATGAACAGATTTGTGCAGTACAGTGTTTGTTCTTTATTTAATTAATACCATCGCATGTCCATCGATTGTCAAAAGTGAACATAGATATTCAAACTTGCTCACGTTCAAAATGGCACCAATACTAAAGAACTTGCTTGCTTGGTTTAAAAACAAAAATTCAAAATTCGGCCTCGTTCAACCTGCTTCTTTCAGCTGTAGTTATTATTGAGGTCCGTTTTTGTGGGTTTATTCACCCTGATTCTTGTCTTATGCGCTCTTACAAGTTGGTCCTGAGCCGGTCTGGTTTTGCCGGCTTTTATGTCTGTGTCGTAAGCTGGGTGGGGGGAAGGGGGGATGGCGGCTGTTTTTTGTGCCCGTCTCCTCTGGTGGTGTCTTTTGTTAGTGAAGGCTGCTGGTTCGTCTGGCTTGACTGGTTGCAATCCTTATAGGGACTTTTTATTTGGTATTTTTGTCTCATTTTTTTGTGTATTGCATGTAGCAGCTTTTCGATGTTTTTATTTTCCTCCCTGCGCCTGTTTTCACTTTCCATTTTGAGTTTCTGGTGCCTTTCGATTTCTTCCTCTGCGGTCAGCCATAGGATCATCTCTCCGTCTTCTATATAGTACGTGTAGCCGGGTCCGTCGTCAGGGTCATAGTGTCTCTCTGGGTATTCTACCGGTCTCCTGAGTTTCTTGGGCTTCTTCTTTAATTTTTCTTCCCAGCGTCTTCTGAATTCCTGGCACCTGAGTTCCTCAATCCTTGCCGATTCTCGTAGCTCCTCCAAGGTAGGTCTCCGGGGCCTCTCCGTGCCGACATCCGGGTGCTCATCTCGGTTTTCTTCGGATGTCTGGTGAGATATTGATTTCCCCTTGTATGTCTCGGGCGTCGTGGTTGGGCTGCTGGCTTGAGCTTGCGGTTCAGGCTCGGTCTCTCGGTTTTTATCCTGCGGTTTCTCTCTGTTGGTTTGTTTTAGAAGAGTTCCATTTCAGCTTTTTGCAGTTCTCGCTCTGATTTAATGGTTTGTAGGTTTTTTTCGTTCTCCTTCTTTATCAGTGCCATATGTTCCACTTCTTGCTTGATGTTTTGATGGATCTCCTTTATTTCATCCAGAAGATTCTCATTGTCGCTGGACGGAGTCGACGTCAGCAGTGCCTTGACTTGCTTCTTCAACTCGTCTATCTGGTTTTGCAGTTGATCTCTTTCAGCTTGTGATATACCCGTGGCTGTCTCGCACCTCCACATTGCGTCCTTATATGGGGTCTTTGTAGTAATGGCGATCTTTAAGACGTCTCTGTGTCTTTGAAGGTACGGACAGCCTAAATATCTTGCTCCTTGCTTGCCCAGACAGTTGACGCACTTTCTTTTGTTGTTGGGTGCTCGGAAGTTGGTGTCCAGCTTGGCCAGCGGACACTCCTTGAAGGCGTGGTGATCGGCGCAGTACCGGCAGATTTCCGTCTTACTACGACATGGTGCTCTGCTGTGGCTGGCCTTCTGGCATCTGGAAATTGACTGACTCTTGGGATGAATCTCTCTGGCTGCTGAATTTTCTTGTTGATTGATACTGTGGTCGGCATCTCGCTGCCCTCTGTCGTCATCACCGCCAAGGTTGTACTTTCAAGGGTTCAGAGGTTCCTCAGAAACCATATTTCTGCAGCCATCATGTTTTTCAGCTTGACTGCATATTGTCCAAGTTTCACATCCATACAAATGAACAGGGTACGCCAGTTGGCAGGACACATCATGATGATGATGATGATCATGAAATCTTCTGAACGCGAAAGCTTAAAACCCCTGCCTTTTATTTACCCACAACAAAAACGAATGATTTCCTTCTGCGCATGCGCACAACAATCAATTGTGCAGAAGTCAGGAAACGACAAGAAGCCACTGTGTACCCAGTTTGGCGATGTGTTTTACTCGTAAAAAAATTCCCTTATAAAGTTACTACATCATGGGGCTCCAGCCGCTTGAGTTCGCTGATTGTCTGACTGACAGTCCTTTCTTTCGCACCAAGTTGGCTGAGCACGAGCAGGAGCTTGATCGGACTAGCAAGTTTATTAAGCAACTGGTTCACCACGGAAGAGATGTTTACAATGCAGCAAAACGTACGTTGATTTGCTTTGCTGATGAAATTATCATTGTAGCCTCACCGTTTGTTAGCTTTTGTTCGGAAACAGTTACAGTTATAATGTGGGAGTTGTAAGAGACTTAGCTGTACTTGCAGCTTATTAACGCACGTTGTTGTTATAATTCTGTATCTAACAAATTTGAAACGATTTGTTTTTCCGTCCCTAATATATTATTATTATAAACCTGTGTACCCGCCCAGTGAGTCAACCACCCGTGACTGTGGTTATTTTCCGATTTTCATTTCTACTACTACTACTACTACTACTACTACTACTAGTACTACTACTACTACTGCTAGTACTACTTAAGGATGACGATGTCCTTTTTGGAGCAAGAGATTGTTTGAATGACTGAATCTGTGAAGAAAGCAGTGTTTTCCTGCATTAATTCTGCTAAGGGAGCTGCTATTAACAAAATTGTGTGAATAGTATGAGCTGCTATACACAAAAATTTGTCGCTGGTCACGTGATTATTCGGCCCAAAATTTTGTGAATAGTGCGAGCAGCTATACACACAAATTTGAAGAATACCCTATTATTCTCTCTTCTTGTCTGTCTTTTTTTGTTGTTGCAAGTTCTTTTCCTTCAAACCTCACAAAAGCAATGTTTGTCGACAAGGACACACTCTACGTACAGTGATATATATTTTAGTTCCTAAAACAAGCAACTAGAAAGTCGCTTAGAAGCCCTGGAGATGTGGATATACAGACGAATATGTCATATTTCATGGAAACAAAAACAATCAAATGCAGAGGTTCTAGAAAAACTTGGAAGAAATAAAGAGGAGGCAAGTGAAATATTTCGGCCATGTTAAAAGACATGATACTCTTATATAAACCATACTGGAGGTTGAGGGCAAGCGAGCAAGAGGTAGATAACAATACAAGTGGGAAGATAACATCAAGTGATGGACGAACATTAGCCTGACAGAATGTACACTCAAGGCGAGAGACAGACAGTGTTGGAGATCCATTGCAGCCAACCTTCATTGTGGAGACCACCTGATTGATTGATTAAAATTTTTTTTTTAAATTGCTGGCGGGGAGTCGAACCCCAGTCTCCCGCGTGATAGGCGGAGATACTAACCACTAGACTATCG
This sequence comes from Cepaea hortensis, assembly GCA_963921405.1. Lineage (NCBI taxonomy): Eukaryota > Metazoa > Mollusca > Gastropoda > Stylommatophora > Helicidae > Cepaea > Cepaea hortensis. The sequence continues at coordinate 313,662,959 of OY992876.1, read as the reverse complement.
AAACACAAAGATGGTTCCACAAACATTAATAATGTAGTCAAAAGTAAACACGTGATGTAGACATCACGTGACCAGCCACAAGTTTTTGTGTATAGCGGCTCGTACTATTCACAAAATTTTGTGTATAGTCACTCCGTTCTGTTAAACCAACCTAGCCTCCACATAGCATTATAAAGTGATTTACATTATTAGGACTTTACTTTTGCAATATTGATCCCTTATTAGGAATGTTTCTTCTTATAATACATTGCTAAATTTGTCTAATTGCAGTTCTCTTGGACTATGTTTGACATGGTCTACTAAATCTTATTGTATGTCCAGCATAATATATATTCTGATGAAGGAGCCTATCCTACTACTAGGCACATCCACTGGGTAGCAGATTGTGGTTTGGCCTATATATATTTTGTCTGGTGGTCAGCTGTGAATATGTTGAATAAGCAGCTGTGGAGCAGCACAGGCAGTGGTCACTGAGAGGAGTTGAGTTAGTTGGTGGGGTAGCTATCTCAATAAAATTGTAGGCGAATAAATCCCTGGAAGCCTTGGTGATGTGGTTTTATAGAAGAATGCTGAACATTAATTAGAAAGCCAAAGTGAGCAGTCTGGACATGAGAGAAGCTAAGTTGCAAACATAACTTATCAGAAAGAAGCAATCATCATTTTAGGCCACATTATGAAAAGACAAGAACTGGAGCATGTGACATAGTTGTGGCAATAGAGATAGAGTAAGACAGCAAGACAAAATTCTTGTGTCACAGAGGGGAGTCAACACAAATTGATCCATGCTATTGAAGATTCTTCTTCTTCTTCTGCGTTCATCCGGAGTTTTTTTTTTTTCGGATGTGATTGCGTTGTGCTTGTTTACAGCAGAGCTGCGTTCTTGCGCCGTTAGGCAGACACATCCGACTTCTGCGGGCATTTGTTGACCGGGTTAACCTTCCCGGGGGTTTCTTAGGACGTTTGACTCACTGTTGTGGTGTTATCCCCCATCCCTGCTGGCCCATATAGAACAGCCAAAGATCCTGGTCAGCCCTCAAGGGAAGGCAGGGGCAGACCATGGGCATTCCCCGCCATCCAAGGAGGCTTCCATACTTGCAGAGACGATACATAGCGCTCTGGTACTGGGCTCACCCAAGGAATCGTCACGTCCTGCACATGGCTGCTTAGCCTCACTTCCGTATATTGGGCCTTCCGTTCACCATAGGCTGTTCTTCTGGAAACCAGAAGTATGCAGTCTGCAGATGACATCCACACAGTGAGCTTTCGATTCGGACTTTCCATGTAATGGATTTGCTATCCAAGCAATATTCCATTTCGTGCCACTAGGACACTTTCCCACCTTTTATGAAGCCCACACAGTGGGCTTTTGATTCGGACTTTCCACGTAATGGATTTGCTATCCAAGCAATATTCCATTTCATGCCACTAGGACACTTTTCCACCTTTTATGAAGCCCACACAATGGGCTTTTGATTCGGACTTTCCACGTAATGGAGTTGCTATCCAAGCAATGTGTGGCAGTCTAAATACATCTTCATGCACCTTTAGATGTCAACCTGAATGTAGTTAAAGTAAGCTGTAGTCAACTTGAGCTTGTTGATATCTCCATAGAGCTTGTCCTCAAATGAAGCAGGCGTGAGCCAAAATATCTTTCTCTGTTCTGCATATATTAAATAAGATATACTATGCACTACAACATCTACTAAAATCAAAGGCGCTATCTCGTAACACCAAAATCACAATATACAAAACACTGATCAGACGTTGTGCTGTATGGCTCTGAAACCTGGAGTACAACGAAAGGAGACGAAGCCTTGTTACAAACCTTTGAGAACAAAATTTTAAGACGCATCTTTGGACCCATTAGGGATACACAAAGTGGAGAGTGGAAAAGAAGAAGTAACAAAGACATTTATGATCTGTTTAAGTCCCCGCTAATCACTGGTATCATGAAGGCTAATAGACTACAATGGCTGGGGCATATAGAAAGAATGCTTACACTCAGGAAATAAATGACCGTAGACCCCGAGGTAGACCAAGAAGGCGGTGGAGAGATAATACATGTACAGACCTACAAGCACTTGGAATCAACGACTGCCAAGAGAAGGTCCACCAGAGAGACGAATGGAGACGGATTGTATTTGCAGCAAAGAACCTCAATGGCTCGGAACGCTGAAGAAGAAGAAGTTCTGCATATATTGGGCACTCCTGCAGCAAATGTTTAGCTGTCATTTTACCAGTTCCACAATTACATTCATCGGTATCTCCTATCTTTAGTTTATTGAACAAGTGGTGTTTCAGCCTGTTATGTCCTGTGCGGAGTCTGAAGATTGCTACTTTTTCTCTTCGGTCGAGTTTGTAATATGCATCATCCTTCTGGTGGCCTGGATGCTCTGATTCCCATTTGGTTCTATAAGTGCTTTTTATAAACCTTTTTGCCTCATTATAGGTTATGTCTATGTCAGGTTGTGGTAATCGTCCACCCTCTTTTGCTAGTCTGTCAGCCTCTTCATTTCCAGGTATACTGCAATGTGATGGGATCCACTGTATTACAACTTATTTGGATTTCTGGCATAGACCGTGGAGTGCTGCTCTTAGGTCAGCTAGTTCTGTGCTGTTTTTGCTCTTCAGTATTGAGACAGCTGATTTTGCATCTGTGAAGATAGCTATTTGCTTCTCTTTATTTTCCTCCATCAAGAGCATTTCTGCTGCAGTTTTCAAAGCCTCTACCTCCGCTTTGAAGTTACTTGAAAATTTTCCAGTTGCCACTGACTGTGTTTTTATCACTCCATTTGTTAAATTAAGGAGAATTCCTCCTCCTCCATTTTTAATTGAATCTTTGGCTGATCCATCTGTATATGCATGGGTCCAATTGCTGCTTGGGTAATGTTCTTTTATGTAGTTGAGGGTTATTTTTCTTGTTTCGGTTTCATTCTGAGTGTTCTTTTTCTCAATACCAGGAATGTTTTCTATCATCTCAGGCAGTTGCTGCTGTCTCCAAGCTGGGAAGTTGTGTGCATTGTAAATGGGCTTGACTGTTGATATGTTAAGTATGGGATCTGCCCTAATCTTTCGTTTTGCAGTTTCTACAAAGTTGCTACGCTTCAGTCTTCCTTTTCCAAAACCATTAAACCTGTTATACATAGGGTGGTCTGTCAATCTTCTAAATTTTTCTGCTTGTTGCTGGGCTCTGCTATCTCTTCTGTCCTGCATTGTTTGTAAACAAGTGATCTTTTCTAGTGCATTAATAGGCGTTGTCTTCAGGCTTCCAGTTATGATTCGCATTCCTTGGTTTTGGACTCTACTTATTTTGTTAAAGTTTGACTTAGCTGCTGTTGCCCAAGCTGCAATGCCATATTCCAGTACTGGCCTGACCCGTCCAGTATATAACTTCTTGAGAACTTTCTCATCTGCTCGCCACGTTGTACCAGCAAGCTTTTTCATGATTGCCATTCTCTGCCTTGCTCTTGTTCGATTTTTCTCAACCTGTGTCTTCCATGTCAGGCGACGATCAAAGGTGACTCCTAGATAGTTTGGATTTTCTTCATGGCGCAATATTTTTCCATTCAATACCAACTTAGGTTGCTGAGTTTTATTTGAGAGGGAGAACACTGTGCATGTTGTTTTCTCCTCACTTATCTTCACTAGCCATGATTTTGACCAGTCCTCTAGTGCTAATAAGGCTTGCTGTATTCTGCTGTTAGCTGTAGTGAAGCATGATCGCCTAGACAAACCGACAAGGCACTGGATGACGCTATATATATATATATATATATATATATATATATATATATATATATATATATATATATATATATATATATAAATTTTGTCAGTCTTGAAGATCTGTTCAAGGCACTAAAGAAGTTTGGCTACCTGCCAACTCTTCTGTTCATTGTGGAATTATTCCATGCAGGCATGAAGGATATAATCAAGTTTGATTGTACCTCTTCTGAAGAGTTTGAAATCAAGAGTGGAGTTAAGCAAGGTTGTATACTAGCTCCCACCCTCTTTGTAATACTCTTTTCACTTCTACTGAAATATGCTTTTCGTGATCAGGATGGTGGTATATACATTCACTCACGTTTAGATGGCGGCCTCTACAATGCTCAGAGATTGATGGACTAGATCAAAGTTAGTACTGATCAGAGAGTTGATGTTTGCAGATGCTGCTGCAATTACGACCCACTCTGAGAAAGAACTACAGTTCTACCATCTGCATTCTCCAATGCGGATTCTGAGTAACAATTAGTTAAAAGAAGACAAAGATTATGTCTTAAAGTGCACATGGGGTACCATCAGTCTTATTGACTACACTGAACTCCTGAACATAGTAGACAGTTTTATATATCTAGAATCAGAGGTCATGAAATAAACAGTCATTTACTGCCTATAGTACCTTACAGTGTAGGGCAGTGGGGTCTTGAGCCTGAGGAATTAAGGCTGCCTGTCTAGTGCAGTTGCTACAAACTGTGCAGGTTAGGATTTTCTTTTTTCTCCCGACAGAAAAACATCCACATCTTACCGAGGCTTCGAACCTGGGTCTCCCAAAGGAGAACCCGGCGTTCTTAGCCACTCAGCTAACCACTCCTCTTTGGATCAGAGGTAAACAGCAAATTATCCGTAGAAACATGCTTGCTCACACATGTAGAGAGGAGAGAGAGGGTTGAGTGTTCATCTTAAGTGAATGTGAAGTGGCCCATGATGCACATTCTCATGTTGCCACAGGAAACTTGATTCATGTGCTGGTATCGTGCTGTTGGCTCTTCACACCGTTAAACCTAGCAATGCTGTGGCTGATCTCCAGCTAATGTTGAAAAGTCTGCATTATTGCATATTTTGACACCAAGGTTTTCAAAGTCTGACATTTTCTATTTCTTTATTGTTGGTTGTAATTTTTGGTTGAGATGTTGCTTTGTCTGTGGACATTATATTAATTTATCTTCAAGAAAAGATTTTCATCTTGTCTTTTTTTTTTTTTTTGACAGACAAGATGTTGCTGTTCAAATCCTTTGGCATTCTTTAAAAGGGGAACTGTATCATCTGCATATCTAACTTCTGGAATCAGATTTTGGCCAATTATAATTGAATTACAATTGTCACAGATTTATAAATTGTTGGCATTTCTCACTTCACTTTCTGCTTAGGTATTGAACAAGTATGGGTGTGGGATGAAATCCTGTCTTACGTCCCTTTGTATGTCAAACCAATTTAATGTTTCCCCTACTTGTCTGACAGCTGTTTTGTTGTTCATGATACGATGATTCAGTTAAGTGGATGAATGTGCTGGAAACCCTGTGTATCTCATCTGTCCTGCTGTAGTCTGTGAAACAAGTATTGGTAGAGGATGCAACCCAGTCTTACTTCCCTTTGTACATTGTTTGACTTCCCTTTGTGCATCAAGTCTTACTTCCCTTTGTACATGAAACCATTTTGTTTCTCCGGCTAGTCCGACAACTGCTTATAGTTGTGCAATGAGGATTCGGTTAAATGGATAAAATGTGCTTGAAACTCTGTGTCTATCATCAGGCTGTTGCTGTAGATACAGTCCCTGGTAATTATTATTGTTATTGCAGGGAGAACTTGTCAGTGAAAAATCTCTGGGGCCATCAACCAGTGGATTGATGCTTTCATAGACAGAGTTTTACAAGCAAGAATGGTAAATGAGAAATCCCTGGTGACATCTATCAGTGGATTGATGGAGTTTTACAAGCACGAACGGTGAATGAGAAATCCCTGGTGACATCAACCAGTGGATTGATGGAGTTTTACAAGCAAGAATGGTGAATGAGAAATTCCTGGTGACATCTACCAGTGGATTGATGGAGTTTTACAAGCAAGAATGGTGAATGAGAAATCCCTGGTGACATCTACCAGTGGATTGATGGAGTTTTACAAGCAAGAACGGTGAATGAGAAATCCCTGGTGACATCTACCAGTGGATTGATGCTTTCATAGATAGTTTTACAAGCACAAACGGTGAATGAGAAATCCCTGGTGACATCTACCAGTGGATTGATGGAGTTTTACAAGCAAGAACGGTGAATGAGAAATCCCTGGTGACATCTACCAGTGGATTGATGCTTTCATAGATAGTTTTACAAGCACAAACGGTGAATGAGAAATCCCTGGTGACATCTACCAGTGGATTGATGGAGTTTTACAAGCAAGAACGGTGAATGAGAAATCCCTGGTGACATCTACCAGTGGATTGATGCTTTCATAGATAGTTTTACAAGCACAAACGGTGAATGAGAAATCCCTGGTGACATCTACCAGTGGATTGATTGAGTTTTACAAGCAAGAATGGTGAATGATAAATCCCTGGTGACATCTACCAGTGGATTGATTGAGTTTTACAAGCAAGAATGGTGAATGATAAATCCCTGGTGACATCTACCAGTGGATTGATGGAGTTTTACAAGCAAGAACGGTGAATGAGAAATCCCTGGTGACATCTACCAGTGGATTGATGGAGTTTTACAAGCAAGAAAGGTGAATGAGAAATCCCTGGTGACATCTACCAGTGGATTGATGGAGTTTTACAAGCACAAACGGTGAATGAGAAATCCCTGGTGACATCTACCAGTGGATTGATGGAGTTTTACAAGCAAGAACGGTGAATGAGAAATCCCTGGTGACATCTACCAGTGGATTGATGCTTTCATAGATAGTTTTACAAGCACAAACGGTGAATGAGAAATCCCTGGTGACATCTACCAGTGGATTGATGGAATTTTACTAGCACGAACGGTGAATGAGAAATCCCTGGTGACATCTACCAGTGGATTGATTGAGTTTTACAAGCAAGAATGGTGAATGATAAATCCCTGGTGACATCTACCAGTGGATTGATTGAGTTTTACAAGCAAGAACGGTGAATGAGAAATCCCTGGTGACATCTACCAGTGGATTGATGGAGTTTTACAAGCAAGAACGGTGAATGAGAAATTCCTGGTGACATCTACCAGTGGATTGATGGAGTTTTACAAGCAAGAATGGTGAATGATAAATCCCTGGTGACATCTACCAGTGGATTGATGGAGTTTTACAAGCAAGAACGGTGAATGAGAAATTCCTGGTGACATCTACCAGTGGATTGATGCTTTCATAGATAGTGTTACAAGCACAAACGGTGAATGAGAAATCCCTGGTGACATCTACCAGTGGATTGATTGAGTTTTACAAGCAAGAATGGTGAATGATAAATCCCTGGTGACATCTACCAGTAGATTGATGGAGTTTTACAAGCAAGAACGGTGAATGAGAAATTCCTGGTGACATCAACCGGTTGATGCTGTCATAGAGTATTACAAACAGCTACTTTCTGACAGCTTTCATTGTGTTGTCTTTACTGAGATCCAGATGCGTCATTAAAATACCAATATTATTAGTGTGAAACCTGCTTTCATGAATTCAAAGGCAAGGAGATTTTCTCTTCTTCTTCTCCGTTTGTCTCGAATGTTGTTTTACACGTAATTGTGTTGTGCCTGTTTGCAGCAGAGCTGTGATATTTTGCACCTTTTGGCCAACACTTTCAACTTCTTTAGGCATTTGTTGACCGGGTTAACCTTCCCGGGCAAGGGGATTTGATTTCATGTAATCAACTGTGCATATTAATTATTTTACTGGTTAACAACAGTTATGCTTCTTCTTGTTCTTCTTCATACACTTTCAGATGTTGATATGAATAAATACAAGGAAAGCAGTAATAGGATTGGGCTTGTTGAAATCTCCAGAGGATTTCCATTATAACAAGCATATATTAGAAACAACAAGCTGCCGTAGGGATTAATAATGAAGTAGGTCAATATCAGCCTATTAAGAGAGGTGTGAGACACGGATGGGATGCCTTCCAAGAGATAAAGCTCACACTAGCGGTCTGGGTAGATTTAGAAAAAGCATTTGATAAAGTATGGAAGGAAGGACTGAAAGTAAAAACTGCAAAAAATGCATGTTTGTGGGAAAATGTACGAATGGATCAGCCACTACCTTGAGAACAGAACTGCGAGGACAAAAGTACAAGGACAAACCAGCAAAATGATGCTGTTGGAGCAAGGTGTCCCCCAAGGAGAAGTTCTTTTACCAACATTATTCCTAGCATATATAAATGACATCACAGAAAATTTTCCAGCTAGAGTACACACATCCTCCTTTGCAGATGATCTAGCCATATGGACATCTGAAGAATATATTAGTACAGCTAACAGCAGAATACAGCAAGCCTTATTAGTGCTAGAGGACTGGTCAAAATCATGGCTAGTGAAGATAAGTGAGGAGAAAACAACATGCACAGTGTTCTCCCTCTCAAATAAAACTCAGCAACCTAAGCTGGTATTGAATGGAAAAATATTGCGCCATGAAGAAAATGCAAACTATCTAGGAGTTACCTTCGATCGTCGCCTGGCATGGAAGACACAGGTTGAGAAAAATCGAACAAGAGCAAGGCAAAAAATGGCAATCATGAAAAAGCTTGCTGATACAACGTGGGGAGCAGATGAGAAAGTTCTCAAGAAGTTATACACTGGATGGGTGAGGCCAGTACTGGAATATGACATCACAGCTTGGGCAACAGCAGCTAAGTCAAACTTTAACAAAATAAGTAGAGTCCAAAATCAAGGAATGCGGATCATAACTGGAAGCCTGAAGACAACGCCTATTAACGAACTAGAAAAGATTGCGTGTTTACAACCAATGCAGGAAGAAGAGATAGCAGAGCCCAGCAACAAGCAGAAAAATTTAGAAGATTGACAAACCAGCCCATGTATACAAGGTTTAATGGTTTTGGAAAGGGAAGACTGAAGCATAGCAACTTTATAGAAACTGCAAAACGAAAGATTAGGGCAGATCCTATACTTAACATATCAATAGTCAAACCCATTTACAATGCGCAGAAGTTCCCAGCTTGGAGACAGCAGCAACTGCCTGAGATGATAGAAAACATTCCTGGTATTGAGAAAAAGAACACTCAGAATGAAACAGAAAGAAGAAAAATAGCCCTAAACTACATAAAAGAACATTACCCAAGTAGCAATTGGACCCATGCATATGCAGATGGATCAGCCAAAAATTCAATAGAAAATGGAGTAGGAGGAATTATCCTAAATTTAAAAAATGGAGTGAAAAAAAAGCACAGTCAGTGGCAACTGGAAAATTTTCAAGTAACTTCAATGCAGAGGTGGAGGCTTTGAAAACTGCAATATAAATGCTCTTGATGGAGGAAAATAAAGAGAAGCAAATAGCTATCTTCACAGATGCAAAATCAGCTGTCTCAATATGGAAGAGCAAAATCAGTACAGAACTAGCAGACCTAAGAGCAGCACTCTATGGACTATGTCAGAAATCCAAAAAAGTTGTAATACAGTGGATCCCATCACATTGCATTATACGTTGAAATGAAGAGGCTGACAGACTAGCAAAAGAGGGCTGACGAGTACCACAGCCTGACATAGATATAGCCTATAATGAGGCAAAGAGGTTTATAAAAAGCACTCATAGAACCAAATGGGAATCAGAGCATCCAGGCCACCAGAAAGATGATGCATATTACAAACTCGACCGACGCGAACAAGTGGCAATCTTCAGACTCCGCACAGGACATAACAGGCTGAAACACCACTTGTTCAATAAACTAAAGATAGGAGATACCGATGAATGTAATTGTGGAACTGGTAAAATAACAGCTAAACATTTGCTGCAGGAGTGCCCAATATATGCAGAACAGAGAAAGATATTTTGACCCACACCTGCTTCATTTGAGGACAAGCTCTATGGAGATGTCAACAAGCTCAATTTGACCGCAGCTTACTTGAACTACATTCAGGTTGTCATCTAAAGGTGCATGAAGAAGTACTTAGACTGCCACACTGCATACCACAGTCTGTAGCAAAAGCATCCCAGAGGCATGAAATGGAATATTGCTTGGCTAGCAAACCCATTACATGGAAAGTCAGAATTAAAAGCTCATTTTGTGGGCGTTATAAAAGGTGGGAAAAGTGTCCCAGTGGCACGAAATGGAATATTGCTTGGATAGCAAAATCCATTACATGGAAAGTCTGAATCGAACGTTCACTGTGTGGATGTCATCTGCAGACTGCATTCTTCTGGTTTCCGGAGGAACAGCCTGTGGTGACTGGAAGGCCCAATATACGGAAGTGAGGTTAAGCAGCCATGTGCAGGACATGACGATTCCTTGGGTGAGCCCAGTACCTGAGCGCTATGTGTCGGCTCTGCAATTATGGAAGCCTCCTTGGATGGCGGGGGAATGCCCATGGTCTGCCCCTGTCTTCCCTTGAGGGCTGACCAGGATGTCTTTGGCTGTTCTAAATGGGCCAGCTTGGATGGGAGATTACACCACAACAGTGAGAGTAAACGTCCTAAGAAACTCCCGGGAAGGTTAACCCAGTCAACAAATGCCCGCAGAAGTCGGATGTGTCAGCCTAACGGCGCAAGAACGCAGCTCTTTGGTAAACAGGCACAACGCAATCAAGTCCGGAAAAAAAGTCTCAGTATGAACGCAGAAGAAGAAGACAGGGACGTGTAATGTCTCCACATCTGTTTTCCCTCTATAGTGAAAATATTTTCAGAAATGTACAAGATATGAAAGGAATCATCATTGGAGGAAGAAACATCAATAACATTAGATATGCAGATCCCCGGGAAGGTTAACCCGGTCAACAAATGCCCGCAGAAGTCAGATGTGTCGGCCTAACGGCGCAAGAATGCAGCTCTGCTGTAAACAGACACAACGCAGTCACGTCCGGAAAAAAATCCGGATTAACGCAGAAGAAGAAGAAGAAGAAGAAGAAGAAGAAGAAGATATGCAGATGATACATGATTGATTGCAGACAATGAGCAGGATCAGAATCTGCAACAATCAGTGGATGCGTTTGTTGCACACAGTGAACAACTAGGGTTAGAATTAAATTGTAAGAAGACACACTAGTGGTCGTCACTAGGAAGAATGAAATACTACGAGGGTAAGTTCTTCTCTTCTTTTCGTTCATCCGGAGTGTTTTTTCAGATGTGATTGCGGTGTGTCTGTTATGCGCCCTTGGGCCGAAACCCGTAGGCCAACACATCGACTTTAGCGTGCATTTTTGACCAGGTAGCATTCCTGGGAGACTCTCACTTTTGTGGCGCCATCTGCAACCATGCTGGCCAAGGTGGAACGGTCGAAGACAACGGTCATCCCTCAAAGGAAGGCAGGGACAGTCCATAGCATTTTCCGCCATCCAAGGTTGCTTCCATAGTTGCAGGGCCGACACATAACGCCCTGGATCTGGGCTCACCGAGGGAGATCGTCACGTCCTGCTCATGGCTGCTTTAAATCCTCACTTCAATATATTGGTCATTTCGTTTCCCCGGGTCATTCCCGCACAAACCAGACAGGTTTGCAGACGGCATCCACTCAGCGAGTTTTCGGACATGTGCTTGTCGTTGCGCCCATCAGAGCTTTTCCAGGCTCAACAGACATTCGGAGAACTACCCAGTCAGAGCTGTTCCGAACAAGAGCGGCATTCGGAAACTAGGTAGTCAGAGCTGTTCCTAGCACGAGAGACATTCGGACGAGACATTTCACTCGGACGTAATTGCGTAGTGTTAATTTTTAGTTTGCCACCCGTAGGACGACACTTCCGACTTCCAGCGGGCATTTTTTAATGAGGTTAGCCATCCTCTGGTTTCGAGGCACGTTGGACTGTTGTGATGTCGCTAACATCTCAGCTGGTCAAGATAGAACGATGAACGACATCGTGGTCGGCCCTCAAGGGAAGGCAGGGGCAGACCATGAGCATTCCCTCGCTATCCAAGGAGGCTTCCATAATTGCAGAGCCGGCACATATTGCTCTGTGACTGGGCTCACCCGAGGAGTTGCCACGTCCTGCTCATGGCTGCTTTAGTTCCTCCCTTCCATGTGTTGGGCAACTCGTTTGCCACTAATCGCTCAAGCACACACCAGGGACGGTCAGACTGCAAGCGACACCCACGCTTTTGACTTCGGACCACGCAATAGGTTCGCTCGCCGTGCGTTCCATTTTGCGTCATTGAGACGTTCTTCCACTTTTGTCTACACTCTCTATGAGTTAGATACAGTTTTCGCAGCCACTTTCTTCGACTTGGGGCACTTTTTGACTTTTTTTACTCGCTCACGAGGTAGGCTACTTGTGCTGCCGGATCAGCACCTTACCTTCGTGCAGCGGTGAACGAGAAACGGCCTGGCCTCTCATCCGGGAATCTCTCATATCCCCCAGCTGAGAGCCTTCGAACTTCTATCAGACCTGAGCATGTTGCTTGCTCAGTATCACGCCTTTATTTTTCGTGAGATGGCTATCGGCCCGGCTCTCAGGTCCGAGGGTTTGTGGCTTAGAGGCGTTCAGCCACAGCCCTCGACAGGGAGCCTTTAGTGTTTTGTCCGGACCAAGAACTTCTGCCTTCGTGCGCCTAATTTAAATTTTGGACTGCTATCCTCAGTCTCACCTGCAGAGCAGCAGGTTGTGTCTCTCTTAGTCTGGCCCCTATCCCATATGTTGTCCGATATGTAGTTTTTCACCCATCGGCAAGCACATGGGGTCGATGGGACACGCAAGCTCCCCCACCACGGCAAGGTGGAGACACAACGGGGGAGCGAGGGTAAGTTAATAAGTAAGTCACAAATGGCTGTAGAAAAATATCAAAATGTGATAACAACTTGAAACAAGTTTATTTTTATACATACATTGTCCCTTTATTTCTCAACATAATTTCCACCAACATTGATGCACTTATCCCATCGTTTTATCAGTGCTCCCAAGCCGGATGCATAGAAATGCATGCCTTGTTTTCATTTACCTGACATCCCACAGAACTGTGTGACTTACTTATTGACTCACCCGCTTACCTTTTTCTGCCCAACTATGCACCGCTTTATGGGAAATCGCTAGGGGCTAAGTCCACTGATATCCCACCTTGGCGGGAGACATTTCGCGAATGACGCCGAAGTTGAATGTGAAGTGAAAACGTGGCTCAGAAAACAGAGCACGCAGTTCTATGCAGCCGGTTTGGGAGGACTGATAAAACGATGGGATAAGTGCATCAATATTGGTGGAAATTATGTTGAGAAATAAAGGGACAATGTATGTATAAAAATAAACTGGTTTCAAGTTGTTATCATAGTTAGTTATTTTTCTACAGCCATTTGTGACTTACTTATTAACTTATCCTCGTACAATGTAATATACAAGTAATTCATTCATTCCGTAGCATGTCCTTTGCAGAACCTCACTCCCATAACAACCTTCTGGAAAACCTCTCAATCATAAGCAAGACATCCCACATCTGAAACACCCATCTGGAGATCATCCCCCACATCCTGCACCCATCTTCTCTTTGACCTTCCTCTCTTTCTAGTCATATACCCTTCCATTATTGTTCTCTTCTTTGTTTTATCATCTTGACTTGCCAACCTTCTTCAATATTCAGCTCTTGAAGTATGGATGCATATGTTCATTTCTTTATCCAAGATATTCTTAGACTATACCATTTATATTCAAAGGCATTTATGCGCTGTTCAGCTTGTTTAGTAAGTGTCCAGGTCTCATAGGCATATGTTGCAATGGGAAAGATGCATGCTCTTAAGAATGTAATTTTTGTAGTTCTATCTATCTCTCTCCACAATTTATTCAGCTTTTGTAGTCTTTGAAGAGCAATAGATATTCATCTTTTAACTTCTTTCATTGTGTCACTATTGTTGGTAATCAATAACCCAAGATATTCAAAATTTTCCACCACCTCCAATTTTCCCTCATTAACATATATTTCTTTCCGCATAGTAGTTTTATCTGTATACATTATCTTTGTTTTTGCTATGTTAAGATATAAGTTGTGATTTTCACTATTCATTGGGTTGAGGTTATTAGGATTTATTTACCATTCTGTGTAGTGGATATACAAGTAAATGGGAATATTCTTCAACAAATAAATCGGTACAATTGTCTCGGAACAGTCATAACATCTGATGGGAGATGCCTTGAAGAGATTAGAACAAGAATCGCCTTGGTGAAAGTAGCCTTTAGCAAGATGAAAAACATTCTGACCAATAAAAAGATGTCAATTGAAACGAGAAAAAGAGTGTTGAGGGGATACATAGAGCCTGTTCTTTTGTATGGATGTGAAACTTGGACAATGTGCAGTCACGCTGAAAAACATCTGATGGCTGCAGAAATGTGGTTTCTGAGGAAAATGCAAAGAATACTATGGACAGATAGAAAAACCAATGACCAAGTACTACAGGAGACAAATGAAAATCGTAAACTGATTAGAGAAATTAGACATAGACAGTCAACATTTTTTGGACAAATTATGAGAAGAAATAAATTAGAGAACTTGGTGACAACTGGCAAGATCAAGGGGAAGACAGAGAAGTAAATACCTGGATGGTTTGACCATGTGGCATGGTCGAGACAGGAACACTGAGCTGATCCACGACTCTGGTGAACAAGTGAAATTGCAAATCATGACCGCCCATGCTTACCGGCTTGGCATATGATGGATGTTAAATGTTTTGCGTATCCTTTTACAGGACTTAGCTGTCAACAGCAGCATCTTTCAGCTGTCTGTTGATCTCTTGGCAAGATTACGCTCAGTAGTTTGCCATTGCTTTCTGAGCGGCCGGCTCAGTATCCGCAAGTCACGAGCGGGGGTCGAACCACCTCAGTTCTCGCTCCGCTGCGAGACTCTGCGTGATAAACGGGATTACAGAGAGAAAGTGTTGTAACCCCACAGCCAGAGAGACCGGCTATATGATGGATGGATGGATATAATTTGTCTTCAAATGTAGCAGGTGTTGGCTAAAATAGTTTTCTCAGTTCTGCATATGTTGGATACTCCTGCAACAAATGTGTTAAGTTGATTAGTTTGTCAGATTGAGAAACTTGCCTTCTTCTTTGTGTTACTGAAGCTGTTTAGTTTGTCAGGTTGAGAAACTTTCCCATATCTTGTTACTGAAGCTGTTTAGTTTGTCAGGTTGAGAAACTTTCCCATATCATCTTGTTACTGAAGCTGTTTAGTTTGTCAGGTTGAGAAACTTTCCCATATCATCTTGTTACTGAAGCTGTTTAGTTTGTCTGGTTGAGAAACTTTCCCATATCATCTTGTTACTGAAGCTGTTTAGTTTGTCAGGTTGAGAAACTTTCCCATATCATCTTGTTACTGAAGCTGTTTAGTTTGTCAGATTGAGAAACTCGCCTTCTTCTTTCTGTTACTGAAGCTGTTTAGTTTGTCAGGTTGAGAAACTTTCCCATATCATCTTGTTACGGAAGCTGTTTAGTTTGTCAGGTTGAGAAACTTTCCCATATCATCTTGTTACTGAAGCTGTTTAGTTTGTCAGGTTGAGAAACTTTCCCATATCATCTTGTTACTGAAGCTGTTTAGTTTGTCTGGTTGAGAAATTTTCCCATATCATCTTGTTACTGAAGCTGTTTAGTTTGTCAGGTTGAGAAACTTTCCCATATCATCTTGTTACTGAAGCTGTTTAGTTTGTCAGATTGAGAAACTTGCCTTCTTCTTTCTGTTACTGAAGCTGTTTAGTTTGTCAGGTTGAGAAACTTTCCCATATCATCTTGTTACTGAAGCTGTTTAGTTTGTCAGGTTGAGAAACTTTCCCATATCATCTTGTTACTGAAGCTGTTTAATTTGTCAGATTGAGAAACTCGCCTTCTTCTTTCTGTTACTGAAGCTGTTTAGTTTGTCAGGTTGAGAAACTTTCCCATATCATCTTGTTACGGAAGCTGTTTAGTTTGTCAGGTTGAGAAACTTTCCCATATCATCTTGTTACTGAAGCTGTTTAGTTTGTCAGGTTGAGAAACTTGCCCATATCATCTTGTTACTGAAGCTGTTTAGTTTGTCTGGTTGAGAAACTTTCCCATATCATCTTGTTACTGAAGCTGTTTAGTTTGTCAGGTTGAGAAACTTTCCCATATCATCTTGTTACTGAAGCTGTTTAGTTTGTCAGATTGAGAAACTTGCCTTCTTCTTTCTGTTACTGAAGCTGTTTAGTTTGTCAGGTTGAGAAACTTTCCCATATCATCTTGTTACTGAAGCTGTTTAGTTTGTCAGGTTGAGAAACTTTCCCATATCATCTTGTTACGGAAGCTGTTTAGTTTGTCAGGTTGAGAAACTTGCCCATATCATCTTGTTACTGAAGCTGTTTAGTTTGTCAAGTTGAGAAACTTGCCCATATCATCTTGTTACTGAAGCTGTTTGTCAGGGTGAGAAACGTGCCAATAATCTTCTTGTTACTGAAGCGGTTTAGTTTGTCAAGTTAAGAAACTTGCCTGTATTATGATGTTTGTGAAGCTGTTTAGTTTGTCAGGTTGAGAAACTTGCCCATACCATCTTGTTACTAAAGCTGTTTAGTTTGTCAGGTTAAGAAACTTGCCTGTATTATGGTGTTTCTGAAGCTGTCTTGTTTGCCAGGTTTAGAAACTTGCTTGTATCTTCTTGTTACTGAAGCTGGTTAGTTTGTCTGGTTGAGAAACTTTCCCATATCATCTTGTTACGGAAGCTGTTTAGTTTGTCAGGTTGAGAAACTTTCCCATATCATCTTGTTACTGAAGCTGTTTAGTTTGTCAAGTTGAGAAACTTGCCCATATCATCTTGTTACTGAAGCTGTTTGTCAGGGTGAGAAACGTGCCAATAATCTTCTTGTTACTGAAGCGGTTTAGTTTGTCAAGTTAAGAAACTTGCCTGTATTATGATGTTTGTGAAGCTGTTTAGTTTGTCAGGTTGAGAAACTTGCCCATACCATCTTGTTACTGAAGCTATTTAGTTTGTCAGGTTAAGAAACTTGCCTGTATTATGGTGTTTCTGAAGCTGTCTTGTTTGCCAGGTTTAGAAACTTGCCCGTATCTTCTTGTTACTGAAGCTGTTTAGTTTGTCAGGTTCAGAAACTTGCTTGTATCTTCTTGTTACTGAAGCTGTTTAGTTTGTCAGGTTGAGAAACTTGCCTGTATCTTCTTGTTACTGAAGCTGTTTAGTTTGTCAGGTTGAGAAACTTTCCCATATCATCTTGTTACTGAAGCTGTTTAGTTTGTCAGGTTGAGAAACTTGCCCGTATCTTCTTGTTACTGAAGCTGTTTAGTTTGTCAGGTTGAGAAACTTTCCCATATCATCTTGTTTCTGAAGCTGTTTAGTTTGTCAGGTTGAGAAACTTGCCCGTATCTTCTTGTTACTGAAGCTGTTTAGTTTGTCAGGTTCAGAAACTTTCCCATATCATCTTGTTACTGAAGCTGTTTAGTTTGTCAGGTTGAGAAACTTTCCCATATCATCTTGTTACTGAAGCTGTTTAGTTTGTCTGGTTGAGAAATTTTCCCATATCATCTTGTTACTGAAGCTGTTTAGTTTGTCAGGTTGAGAAACTTTCCCATATCATCTTGTTACTGAAGCTGTTTAGTTTGTCAGATTGAGAAACTTGCCTTCTTCTTTCTGTTACTGAAGCTGTTTAGTTTGTCAGGTTGAGAAACTTTCCCATATCATCTTGTTACTGAAGCTGTTTAGTTTGTCAGGTTGAGAAACTTTCCCATATCATCTTGTTACTGAAGCTGTTTAATTTGTCAGATTGAGAAACTCGCCTTCTTCTTTCTGTTACTGAAGCTGTTTAGTTTGTCAGGTTGAGAAACTTTCCCATATCATCTTGTTACGGAAGCTGTTTAGTTTGTCAGGTTGAGAAACTTTCCCATATCATCTTGTTACTGAAGCTGTTTAGTTTGTCAGGTTGAGAAACTTGCCCATATCATCTTGTTACTGAAGCTGTTTAGTTTGTCTGGTTGAGAAACTTTCCCATATCATCTTGTTACTGAAGCTGTTTAGTTTGTCAGGTTGAGAAACTTTCCCATATCATCTTGTTACTGAAGCTGTTTAGTTTGTCAGATTGAGAAACTTGCCTTCTTCTTTCTGTTACTGAAGCTGTTTAGTTTGTCAGGTTGAGAAACTTTCCCATATCATCTTGTTACTGAAGCTGTTTAGTTTGTCAGGTTGAGAAACTTTCCCATATCATCTTGTTACGGAAGCTGTTTAGTTTGTCAGGTTGAGAAACTTGCCCATATCATCTTGTTACTGAAGCTGTTTAGTTTGTCAAGTTGAGAAACTTGCCCATATCATCTTGTTACTGAAGCTGTTTGTCAGGGTGAGAAACGTGCCAATAATCTTCTTGTTACTGAAGCGGTTTAGTTTGTCAAGTTAAGAAACTTGCCTGTATTATGATGTTTGTGAAGCTGTTTAGTTTGTCAGGTTGAGAAACTTGCCCATACCATCTTGTTACTAAAGCTGTTTAGTTTGTCAGGTTAAGAAACTTGCCTGTATTATGGTGTTTCTGAAGCTGTCTTGTTTGCCAGGTTTAGAAACTTGCTTGTATCTTCTTGTTACTGAAGCTGGTTAGTTTGTCTGGTTGAGAAACTTTCCCATATCATCTTGTTACGGAAGCTGTTTAGTTTGTCAGGTTGAGAAACTTTCCCATATCATCTTGTTACTGAAGCTGTTTAGTTTGTCAAGTTGAGAAACTTGCCCATATCATCTTGTTACTGAAGCTGTTTGTCAGGGTGAGAAACGTGCCAATAATCTTCTTGTTACTGAAGCGGTTTAGTTTGTCAAGTTAAGAAACTTGCCTGTATTATGATGTTTGTGAAGCTGTTTAGTTTGTCAGGTTGAGAAACTTGCCCATACCATCTTGTTACTGAAGCTGTTTAGTTTGTCAGGTTAAGAAACTTGCCTGTATTATGGTGTTTCTGAAGCTGTCTTGTTTGCCAGGTTTAGAAACTTGCCCGTATCTTCTTGTTACTGAAGCTGTTTAGTTTGTCAGGTTCAGAAACTTGCTTGTATCTTCTTGTTACTGAAGCTGTTTAGTTTGTCAGGTTGAGAAACTTGCCTGTATCTTCTTGTTACTGAAGCTGTTTAGTTTGTCAGGTTGAGAAACTTTCCCATATCATCTTGTTACTGAAGCTGTTTAGTTTGTCAGGTTGAGAAACTTGCCCGTATCTTCTTGTTACTGAAGCTGTTTAGTTTGTCAGGTTGAGAAACTTTCCCATATCATCTTGTTTCTGAAGCTGTTTAGTTTGTCAGGTTGAGAAACTTGCCCGTATCTTCTTGTTACTGAAGCTGTTTAGTTTGTCAGGTTCAGAAACTTGCTTGTATCTTCTTGTTACTGAAGCTGTTTAGTTTGTCAGGTTGAGAAACTTGCCCGTATCTTCTTGTTACTGAAGCTGTTTGTCAGGGTGAGAAACATGCCCATAATCTTTTTGTTACTGAAGCGGTTTAGTTTGTCAAGTTAAGAAACTTGCCTGTATTATGATGTTTGTGAAGCTGTTTAGTTTGTCAGGTTGAGAAACTTGCCCATATCATCTTGTTACTGAAGCTGTTTAGTTTGTCAGGTTAAGAAACTTGCCTGTATTATGGTGTTTCTGAAGCTGTCTTGTTTGCCAGGTTTAGAAACTTGCCTGTATCTTCTTGTTACACACAGGATAGAAGATAAAACATTTAAATGAATGTAGACATTTCTCTGTATGTTTCCAGAGCTTTCTAAAGCACAACGGATTTTTGCCAAAGATATGATGAACTTCAAGTTTGAGTGTATCGGCAACCAGCTGA
Organism: Cepaea hortensis; assembly: GCA_963921405.1. NCBI lineage: Eukaryota > Metazoa > Mollusca > Gastropoda > Stylommatophora > Helicidae > Cepaea > Cepaea hortensis. The sequence goes on along the minus strand of OY992876.1, from coordinate 313,643,342 downwards.
CAGATGATGAAATCGTTATTTGTAAGTAGTTGCAGGATCTGTGTTGTGTTTGTTCACGTTTTTACATTGTCAGCTTGATCAATGGTTGTGTTTGTTCACCTGTTTTTAAAGTTGTCTTCTTGATCATATGTTGTGTTTGTTCACCTGTTTTTAAAGTTGTCTTCTTGATCATATGTTGTGTTTGTTCACCTGTTTTTACGTTGCCTTCTTGATCATATGTTGTGTTTGTTCACCTGTTTTTACATTGTCTTCTTCATCATATGTTGTGTTTGTTCACCTGTGTTTGTCTTCTTGATCATATGTTGTGTTTGTTCACCTGTGTTTGTCTTCTTGATCATATGTTGTGTTTGTTCACCTGTTTTTAAAGTTGCCTTCTTGATCATATGTTGTATTTGTTCACCTGTTTTTACGTTGTCTTCTTGATCATATGTTGTATTTGTTCACCTGTTTTTACGTTGTCTTCTTGATCATATGTTGTGTTTGTTCACCTGTTTTTAAGTTGCCTGCTTGATCATATGTTGTGGTTTTTATTTGGTCATTGCTGTGTGTGTATGTGTGTGTTTATTTTTTGTTTTTTTATATAGCTGTGCCAGAAGACTTTATCAGTTGTCCAAGAGAGGAAATAATGATAGCGATATATATTAGTTAGACATCGTTACAATTTCACAGCAAAGGGTCATTCCATAATACTCCGTTCCTGTGCCAGTAAATATCACACAAAATGCTTCTCATTGTCACTTGTGGAAAGTGGCACGGACTGTAGTCCCGACAAACCAACAGCATGCACAGGCATATGTGCTTAAGACTGCTGCTGGAATGCCAACACGACAGTCCGTCACTAAAATGACAGTTCATCATTGATGGAAGCAGCAGTCATAGAAAACTAGCAGTTTCACACACATTACTGCACAAGGGAAAAGCTGCTTGTTCAGCAACCATCCATCTGCCAATTTTCTGAACATGCAGTTCACAACACAAACAACCATGGACAGATGAGGTGGAGATGTGGGGGAATACTGGTGGTGTGAACTTCTGACCACACCAGGGAGGACATTGTCATATGCCGATGATGTGTTAGTGTATCGTCAGCGTAAGGATAGAGATCAGATTGCTGTGGAACTACAAACCGAATTCAGTTGCATAAGCACGTGATGTGTTGAAGCTGGGACAATGGTCAACTTAAAGGCAGCAGTGACATGGTTCTCTTTGAACAACCATATTGTCAACACTCGAACACCAACTGTTAATATGTGTTCAGAGACTGGAAAGAGCCAGGCAATGAATTACCTGGTGATACGATTCAATCGAAGCCTTGCTTATACTGAGCACATAGACCAGGTGTTAACAAAAGCCAAGCGGGGATTGGCTATGATGCAGGTGATGGCGGCAGAAAACTGTGAGCAGCGCCATCTATGTCTTCTTTACGAGGGTCTGGTCCTTTCTGTTTTGGAGTACGCAATGGCGATCCTGACTCTCAGCCATAAGCAGATGGAAAGGATACAGAACGAAGCTATACATATTATTCTTGGATGTACAAGAGATACAGCATACAGGGCGATGCGCTACCTTCTTGATTTTCCAACAATAGGGGACAGAATACAAATTTCCTGAGCATGTACCTACCTCAGAGTCAATGCAAACACACAACATCCACTGCATAGTGAAGTTAAGAAGGTGAAGGGCAGCAGGTTAAAAAGAGGAAAGTCGTGGATGGGTCAAGCCGAAGACATTCTTCAACAGGTGTGTTCACTTGAGCACTTAGAACCTGGCGAGGAGTGGGTACAAGTGCCAACAGAGTTCTGTACATCCTTTTCAGTTTGCACCCAACTAGACAGAAAATGCAGACAAGAAAATCCAGCTGCTGTGGAGGCGGAAGTACAGGCTTTTATCTTCAAGAATTCTTTAGAGGGTGATGCTGTCATTTACACAGATGGGTTGGTCGTTCGACGAGTGAGAAGTTCATAGGCCTTTACGGCTCAGGCCGGAGGGAGAATTGTGAAGGAAGGTTCTGGTGCTTTTGTTTTGACGACAAGTAGCCTGACTATGGAAGTCATGGCAGTAAGTAAAGCAATAACATGACTCGAGACAAGACATTCACTAGGGCATGTTTCCTTAGTGACTCAGTGAGTATGCTCAGGAGGATAGAGATGGGGTGGATCCGAAGAGAGTGGTTGCTGTCTCTGGAGTGGTCTCAGTTGGTAAAGATTAGTTTCATCTTCATGCCAGGGCTTGCGGGTGTACAAGGAAATGAGCAGGTTGAAAGGCTTGCAGGTAAGGCTACTGTGGAAGGCGGATGAGCCATGGACCAGGCTGATATTCTGAATGCTCTATGAGAAGTAAGTTATTTGCGAGAACCAAGTGATTACTGTGAATCTACAACCATGGTCAGGATGCGAGAACATCAAGTTAAAAGAGGTGTGGCTAAACAAGAGCACTATGAAGGTAGCCAAGGAAGATTGATAAACCAACACAGAACTGGTATCGTGAGCCGCTACACGCTGCGGGATTTGCTGAGGAGGGGATCCGAGCACTTATGGACTGAATGATTCAATGTGCAATGAGGATGATCTGTCAACTAACTAACTAACCTCATACCACACTGTGGATAGATCAGTTCACTACTGCCTTCATCTCTATGGGGTGCAGACATGGGGGAATACTGGTGGTGTGAACTCTGGATGACACTGTGAATAGATCAGTTCACTACTGCCTTCACTGCTACAGGGTGCAGACATGGGGAATTGCTGGTAGTTTGAACTCCTGACCACGCTGTGGATTGGTCAAACTTGCTAACAACTATGCTGCTAACCCCTTTCCTTTTGGTTCGGCTGTGGTAGTTCAACTAAGTGGGATGCATTGGCTTTCAGATGTTCAATGCCCTGAGAAGGGCTTGTGTCTGTCAGTGTGGAGCTGGCGTTGAGATTAATCTCCGGACCCGGTACCAAAGTACTATCTCTATGAGGACTGTGTTTCCCTTCTCCAAGCCCCGAAACCAATGGGGTGTACAAGACCAGTATTGAAACTTCACATCTAGCGAGAGACCTATTAGGAGGTCACCAGGTGATGATCCAGCACAGCACGTGGGCTGGCGGGATTGGCCCTGGATTGACAGTGTTTCCTCCATGGGTTTGAGGTGTTGTATTGTAAACATCCTTTAGCCCAGTTCCAAACTGCTGTTATAGCCGGGGGCAGAGAGTTTAGAGTCAGCGACTTGGGTCAGCCTTGCAACATAGCCCCATGGCTTGTGCATTCATCACCTCTGGCAGCAAAAGTCCAACTCCTGGCCTTCACGTGGCAGAACTGTGTTTACTAACAGGAGCAGGGGGGATTGCTCTAGATAGTATTTACATACATTCATGTGCAAACATGTAAGTACATATATAGATATCCAAACTTGTGTAAGACCATGGTCTACCTTAGCAAAAGAAAGGTGCTGAAGGCAGAAGCAACCAGCCAGGAGGCGCACCACAGCAATCAGGAAAGCCACGCAAGCTATGAAAAATGAGCGAACTAAAGAGGAAGAAAACTCCAGCCAATTACTCAGAGAGAAGCTCTTTACTGTGGTATGTAGATTTCAGACAGTGAAAACACCCTCACACAAGACATGGCTAACAATATCAGCCTGCTGCATGCGCATATTTGATATCCATTGAGGGCATATTATTGACCCGGTGACTCTGTCATACTGTGGCTGGCTGATTTGTTAATCAATAGGCTCTTCTGGAACAGGCACACCATTATTTTAATGATGTTAATATCACTTTCATTAATATGGTTAGTACCCCACACTATGGATTTATATGATCTTGTGTGTATAGTCCTTCTATACTTGTATACTGCTTACATTAATGTTTTGAAGTGCTATACTGTTTACCTAGCACTTTTGTATTTGTAAATAATAGAAAAAAAGTAGTACTTTTTGTATGATTTCTTTCTATCTTCTGTCTGCTTATGCCTTCATGTAGCCACTTTGGTATCATCTCTGTGGTTTGTGTACTTTTGTGTTTACTGATGAAGGCTTGTCACCACAGCGCCCTCTGTGTCAAGAATTGTATTTTGTACAGCTGCACTATGTAATACAAACAATAATGAGCAAGAATGCGAGGAATTTTGCGAAGACATCCATGACGTGCTAAATAAAATAGATAAGCAGGACAACACCATAGTTATGGGAGACTTCAATGCAAGACTAGGACACAACAGAGCTGGCATAGAAAAACATCTTGGAGCATTTGGAGACCAACATAATGAAAGAAATGATAACGGAAGTAGACTGATAGAGCTATGCAGCCAACACGACCTCTATATAACAAATACATTCCATAAACACTGATCAGATAAGTTGTGCTGTATGGCTCTGAAACCTGGAGTACAACGAAAGGAGACAAAACCTTGCTACAAACCTTTGAGAACAAAGTTTTAAGATGCATCTTTGAACCCATTAGGGATACACAAAGTGGAGAGTGGAAAAGAAGTAACAAAGACATTTATTATCTGTTTAAGTCCCCGCTAATCACTGGTATCATGAAGGCTAATAGACTATAGTGGCTGGGGCATATAGAAAGAATGGAAGATAATAGGGAAACAAAACTCGCTTACACTCAGGAAATAAATGACCGTAGACCCCGAGGTAGACCAAGAAGACGGTGGAGAGATAATATATATACAGACCTACAAGCACTTGGAATCAACGACTGGCAAGAGAAGGTCAACCAGAGAGACGAATGGAGACGGATTGTATCTGCAGCAAAGAACCTCAATGGCTCGGAACACTGAAGAAGAAGAAGAAGAAGAAGAAGAAGAAGACATTCTATAAACACAAAGACTCACAAATATACACCTGGTATAAATGGAACGATCTAGATAATAAACGCGAAATTGATTTTATATTAACAAGAAATAACAGAAAGAGAAATATATTAGATGCAAGGGCAGTGCCCAACTTAGGTATAAACACAGACCACAAAGCAGTCGTTGCCACAATAAATACCATCAGTAGAAAGAAGCAAAGACCAGGAAAATATTTGTCATGCGAATCAGTAAACTTAAAAAACCTCAAAGACGAGGCAGTGAGAGAAAATTATGAAAAAGAGCTAACTGAAATCTTTGTAAAATTACCTACAGAAAGAAAGACAGTGGAAGAATAATGGGAGATGTTCAAATCAAGCATTTTAAATACTGGAAAGATAACTTGTGGAACCACGAAAAAACGCAAAACACGGATAAAGAAAATAAGTTGGGGGAACGCAGAAGTAAAGAAAGCTGTAAAAGACGAAAAAGAAAAATATAAAAAGTGGTCGAAGAGTAAACAGGAGTGCGATTACATAGAATATAAAATAGCGAGAAGACATGTGAATAGAATAGTAAAGAGAGAAAAACAAAAGGACTGGGAGGAGTTTGGAGAAACTCTAAATAAAAACTATAAGGAGGCAACTTGAAACTTCTATAAAAAGATAAGTGCAATGAGAACCAGAGGAGAACCCTTTGACCCAGCTGAAGTAATTAACAATGAAAATGGAGAACCAATAAGTGAACAAAAACAAATCCTAATAAGATCGAAACAGTGCTTCGAACAACTTCTCAACATCCCATCAAATGTCACAGGAATTCAAGAAACTGACACAAATGCCACCGAAGAACTAGAACCAGACATACTGAAAGAAGAAATTATTGAAGCCATCAGATTAGCCCCATTGAACAAATCACCAGGACAAGATGAAATACCAAATGAACTAATTAAAACGGTAAGAGAAGTAGGAACAGCATGACTACATAGACTATTCAACCACGTTTGGGTAGAACAACAGACACCACAAGACTGGGGAAACGCCATAATTATCCCAATTTGGAAAAACAAAGGCGGCAAAAGAGACTGCACACAATACAGAGGCATTTCACTATTGAGTCATACTGGGAAAATATTTTGCAAAATTCTTGAGAAAAGATTACGAACTATTATAGAACCCCAGCTAAGCGAAACACAACTTGGATTTTGGAAAAAAAACAAAAGATGCACAGATGCCATTTTTGCTCTTAGACAACTTATATAAAAATCAATTGAATTAAATGAAACACTCTACTTAGCCTTTGTAGTCCAAGAAAAGGCATTCGATAGAGTAGATAGAAACAAGCTGTGGGAAATTCTTAAACAATATGGAGTGAGTACACATCTAACAAACCTATGTAGAAGTTTATACAACAACAGTGAATGCATAGTGAGAGCAACTGGAGGACACTCAGAACCCTTCACCATAAGATCCGGAGTACGACAAGGTTGTGTTCTGTCCCCTCTCTTGTTTATAACATATATAAACATATGTAAAGAAACCAGCCAAACAGAGACCACAAGAACACTGCATTACGAGAACACAGAAGAAGAACCATCTGCAAATCTTACCATTAGAGAACTCCTGTTTGTGGACAACCAAGCACTAATAGCAAAATCAGAAGCTGAATTATAAGACTACATGAATAGTCTTAACGAAATGTGTAGGGAACAACATGAAAATTAGCACAAGTAAAACAGGTATTGACTGTAACTGAAAAAGAAAAAGCATCAACGATTCACCTAAACGAACATCTCTTGAAACAAGTAAAGAGTTTCAAGTACCTAGGAAGTATAATATCATCAAATCGCAAATCAGAAGACGAGATCGAACATAGATGCAATAAGGCAAACCAACTCATTAGACAAATGGCACCAATACTAAAGAACAAACATGTATCAATAACTACTAAGAAAGCACTTTACAACACAATCTTCCTACCAACTCTATGTTACCAATGCGAAACCTGGACAATGACAGAAAAAGAGGAAAAAAGAATCACAACAACAGAAATGAGATTCCTGAGAAGAATACTCAATGTATCAAGAAGAGATAAGATCAGAAATGAAGAAATCAGGACTAAAGTGGGGGTTATAGCTGCACTAGTTTATATTAGAAGGCAGCAAGTAAAATGGTTTGGCCATACAAGTTACCAACTAACAGTATACCACAACAAGCAATGATGTACAGACCAGAGGGAAGCAGAGGAAGAGGCCGACCATGTAAACGATAGACGCGGGGAATAACAGAGTTCATGGGAATATCGATACATGAAGCCCATAAGCGGGCACTCTCCCGCTGTTTATACTTCACCTCGAAACCGCAAGGTACAAGAGGAACATGATGAGATGAGATGAGCCCTATGCTTTGCATGTTTTCTATTATTTACATTTCCATGGATTGACTACAGTTTTAATTCATTTTACATTTATATTTTATTGTTGTATACTGTCAATGTTTTAAAGTGTAGGATTGTGTTTACTAGTCACTCTGTTTTTGTATATTGTTTACATTAATGTGTAGCATTGTGTTTACTATTAGTTCTAGTGTTGTCATTAATGTTTTACAGAGTAGCTGTGTTTTATTAGTGCTAATGTTGTATATTGCTTACGCTAATGTTTTAAAGTGTGGCATTGTGTTTAAATAGTCCTTCTGCCTACACCACGTTTTAAGGGTAGTATTGTGTTTACTAGTCATTCTGTTGTTGTATATTGCTTACATTAATGTGTTACAGTGTGTTATTGTGTTTACTAGTCTTTCTAGTGTTGTCATTAATGTGTTACTGTATGTCATTATGTTTACATATTGCATACATTATTTTAAAGTGGAGCATTGTAAAAATAAAGGAGGGAAGTATAGATGTGGTGGAACTATGTCACTCATCAAAGTTATGCTTTGTTTCTTTAATAGATATTGATGTATGTTAGTTGCATATCCTTTACAGGACGTTTGCAGTCAACACCAGCATTTTTAGCTGTGGTTGATGTCTTGGCAAGTTTACATTCAGTAGTTTGCCATTGCTTTCTGAACGACTGGCGCCCATACCATTTCGTAAAAAAAAAAAACAGCACAATGCAGTCTACTGCCAAATCACCCGCAGCTTTGTTTTGAACCACGTCCGTAGCCCCATATTGATGTATGAAGGAAAGAATATAATGGGAGAGTGGTCTTGTCAGAGGATACACTTCTTCCGCTCAGTTGTTATCTATCCACTTTTAGGGTATAGGCCCTCAACCAACTCACTCCAAGCTTTCCCCCTCCCCCATCTGTAGCTATCCCATGCCGCTCTGCCCATGTCCTTCCCATTTTGTTCATATCGTTAAATGAGGGGAAGGAGCGTGTATGGAATGTCCTGAGTGCAGTGATGTCAGTATGTAGTTAAATGTTCTATCCTTGTGACTTAAATTGTTGCTTGTTCTATCCTTGTGGCTGTCATTCATTGTTGCTTGTACTATCCTTGTGGCTGTCATTCATTGTTGCATGTTCTATCCTTGTGGCTGTCATTCATTGTTCTTTGTTCTATCCTTGTGACTGTTATTCATTGTTCCTTGCTCTATACTTGTGGCTGTCATTCGTTGCTCCTTGTTCTATCCTTATGACTGTCATTCGTTGATTTTTGTTCTATCCTGTGACTGTCATTCCTGGTTCCTTGTTCTATCCGTATGACTGTCTTTCTTTTTTGCTTGTTCTGACATTGTGACTGTCATGTTTGTTCTTGGTTCTATCCTTGTGACTGTCATTCATTGTAGCTTGTTCTATCCTTGTGGCTGTCATTCATTGTTCCTTGTTCTATCCTTGTGGCTGTCATTCATTGTTCCTTGTTCTATCCTTATGACTGTCATTCATTGTTTATTATTCTATCATGTGACTGTCATTCCTGGTTCCTTGTTCTATCCGTATGGCTGTTATTCATTGTTCCTTGTTCTATCCTTGTAACTGACATTCGTTGGTTCTTGGTTCTATCCTTGTGACTGTCTTTCTTTGCTCCTTGTTCTATCCTTGTGACTGTCATTCATTGTTCCTTATCACTGTCATTGGTTCTATCCAATTGGTTCTATACGGAAGCCATCTGCTGTCCTAGTCTACAATTGTGTGTATAACACTAACATGTCGCATAGCCACAACCAACTGCTGTGGTCTGTGATATGATCGAACAATCACATGGTGCAGGTCTGGATGTACAGAGGAATGCCTGGCCAGTCTTCCTCTGTGAGCAGACAACCAGTGCAGGCGTGGAACCTTCCATCGAGCCCTCTTATGACATTATAAGCGTAGACCCCCCCCCCCCCACCAACAACTACACTGACACGCCCATCAATTCTTGTGTGTAAACGGGAGTTAGACATATTGTATGTCAGGCATACATATTCGGGTACTGTCTGTCTGTGTGGTCCTTGTTCTACCATTGTACGTATTGAGAAGTCAGACATCTTGTACATCTACACACACGTACTGTCTGTCTGTGTGGTTTTTGTTCTACCATTGTACGTATTGAGAAGTACATATACACACACGTACTGTCTGACTGTGTTGTCCTTGTTCTACCATTGTATGTATTGAGAAGTCAGACACCTTGTACACACTCGTACTGTCTGACTGTGTTGTCCTTGATCCCTGGTTCTAATGATATGTAGTGGAACTAACGCCAGCTCCTAATTGTGTGTGCACGCACGCCTGTGTGTGGGTGGGGTGTGGTTACCGGACGCCGTAGGTGACGACACAGAAAGCCAATAATTGTTAGTAAGAAGCTTGGCAAGTTGGAAAACAAAAACTGGCCCTAAGTGTGTCTGTTGTTTGTCCAATTTTCTATGATCAGATTGGGTTCCAAACAAAAAAGTAGGTTTAGGATCAAACAAACATCTCTCTCTCTCTCTCTCATCATGTTCCTCTTGTACCTTGCGGTATATTACATAGATGTTGGAAAACGGGAAGTACTTGTGTGTCACAGTTACAACTTAAAACTTTTTAATATGGTAGCAGACTTGTTGTATTATATATACACAATTAAACAGTAAAACTACTGTATTGATATTGTAAGAATAGTTTGATTTATAACCCCATGTCAGCTAAGTGAAGTTTGAAAAAGTCGATGTATCATCTCATGGCACTGAATCAGTTAAAGTTTGTTTCCGCTAGATAAATTCCGTCCATGGTGGCGGGTTCTATCTACTTTTGGGCAGGTTTTCTTTACTAATAAATGTTGCCTCAGCAGCGGCTTTACCGCCTACTTTTTGCGAGTTCCAACTGCCGTGGGATGTATACCTTACGCGCGAGACCTCCTGTTTTCCGCCCTTATCTGGGAAGTCTATGTAGCAATCTCGAAACTCAAGAGATAGGGGACGTGTGCTATTATTAGACACCATTGGTTCCAGGAGAAAAGTCCTAGCCCTGTGATGGCATTAAACCTGGAACATTCTTAGGCGGACGCCGTAACCGCGACCATGCCGTCCTAATGACAGCTCGGTCAGAAACGTATACTGGCCCTCTGATGCCGCCCTCCTGACAGCGTGGCAAGAAACATATACTGGCCCTCTGATGCCGCCCTCCTGACAGCGTGGCAAGAAACATATACTGGTCCTCTGATGCCGCTCTCCTGACAGCGTGGCAAGAAACATATACTGGCCCTCTGATGCCGCCCTCCTGACAGCTCGGTCAGAAACATATACTGGCCCTCTGATGCCGCCCTCCTGACGGCTCGGTCAGTAACATATACTGGCCCTCTGATGCCGCCCTCCTGACAGCGTGGCAAGAAACATATACTGGCCCTCTGATGCCGTCCTCCTGACAGCTCGGTCAGAAACATATACTGGCCCTCTGATGCCGCCCTCCTCACAGCTCGGACAGAAACATATATTGGCCCTCTGATGCTGCCCTCCTCACAGCGCGGTCAGAAACGTATACTGGCCCTCTGAATCAACATTACGCTTCCGGAAATATCAGTTGTTGCGGAACCATTGAGGCCTTTAAGACATCTCATAAACAGATTCACGAGTATTGATTGGCGCTCGTAGAAGTGGAAGAAGGCGGTAGGGACAAGACAAGATAACAGTTCAAAGTTATAGTCACTATAGCGTGATTCGAACCTGTCCTCCGAATGACAACAGCACCTCGCTGGACAGTCTTAAACTTTTAATTGTATGGAACTAACAAGAAACTTCTGCCTCTCCTCCCCACATACATACATGCATGCATACATACTCACTCACTCACTCATCATGTTCCTCTTGTACCTTGCGGTGTCGAGGTGAAGTATAAACTTCGTGAGAGTGCCCGGTTATGGGCTTCGTATATCGACATTCCCATGGATTCTGTTATTCCCTCCGTCCAACGTTTACGTGGTCGGCCTCTTCCTCTATTTCCATCTGGTCTGTACATCATTGCTTGTTGTGGCATGCTGTTGACTGGTAGCCTACTTGCATGGCCAAACCATTTGACCTGCTGCTTTCTAATAAAATCTAGAGCAGCTTTAACCCCCACTTTAGTCCTGATTTCTTCATTTCTGATCTTATCTCTTCTTGATACGTTGAGTATTCTTCTCAGGAACCTCATTTCTGTTGTTGTGATTTTTCTTTTCTCTTTTTCTGTCATTGTCCAGGTCTGGCATTGGTAGCACAGAGTTGGTAGGAAGATTGTGTTGTAAAGTGCTTTCTTAGTAGTTATTGATACATGTTTGTTCTTTAGTATTGGTGCCATTTGTCAGTCCGTTTATACTTCTTAGTTTTTCTACGAGCAGTATGAAGATCCCCTGTCGGCTTGCTAGGCCTGTCGCAGGTTTAGGACACTAATCTGACCACAGGGAGTCCATCCCCTATGCATACATACATACATAATACATCAGTTATCAGTTGGGGTATCTTCATTGTGCACTTCGGACAGGTTCTTAGGTGCTCAGATCCACCCCCCCCCCCCCCCAGCATATGCATCAGCGTCCGGTGGCTAATAGTGCCAGTTCTATGTTGGTTGACGAGGCACCTCGTTTTCCCGATGTACCTCTCGCGTCTGGCCGTGCCAATTCTTACTCCCAAGTCTTTCATCCTGGACAGCGATGTGGATTCACTGACGTCAGTCCCCTGTTCTCGACATATCTTTAAGGACATTAATAACATCGGCACGATCCATGGGCTGACCATCTACAGGGGGTGCAGAGCCAGCCAGTTTATCAGCTCGTTCATTTCCCTCGACTCTCACATGTCCCGGGACGAAGATGAAGGTGACTTTATGGACAACATATTTCCGCAGCGACTCAGTCCACTGTCTACGTACAAATCCAGCTTCGACCTTCCAAATCATGCTCATTGAATCACTTTGTACACACACGTTGGTATAATGCTGTGATTCCAGCCATATGAAGGCCTGTGTAACTGCCATCACCTCCATCGTCATGCTGCTCGTGGTCATAGAGTGGACACCACTGGTTTCTTGAACGGTTCGGCCCGATGAACGGGCTGTAAATGCCCACACACTTCTCTGCTGCTTTACAACAGATCCATCTGTATAGATGAGCACTTCGGGGCTATCTGAGTGTTCATAGATGAGCGCGTTGACCTCTGCGTTGACAGCGGCAGGGTTCTGTTCTCTGCACCGTCTGTCGAGTGTGATAATGTAGGAGAAAGTGCACTTAAAAGCTGGGGGAACCGGCTCCCATTCCTTGCCGGGGTTGATACTGGTAAGACTGCAGACCTGTCTGACGACATCTTCCGTCCGACCCATCCATGATTTGCCCCTGAATATATAGCGTCATGCAGAGGGTGCTGCTCATCTGCACTATTTTTGAGCATGCACGAGCTCTCCAGATCTTGATCCTGTGGTTCATTGTCGGGAAGTCAAGGAGGTATCTCATTGCTACACAGCTGGTGTCTCTCGTGCAACCCAAAATGATGCGCATGGCTTCGTTTTGTACCTTTTCAAGTCTTCCAATCTGTGTAGGGCTGACAGTGAGGATGGCCAGGGTATACTCGATGCGTGAAAGCACCAGTCCTTGGAATAGAAGTATTAGCAGTCTTTGCTCGATATTGGCAGTCGCCATGACTCTCATTGCTGACAAACCTTTTCGAGCTTTCGTTATGACATAATCGACATGATCTCTGAAAGACAGGCTACAATCAAGCCTCACGCCAAGATATGTCATTGACTGTGTTCTACTCAAAATTCTCCCATCCATTTTTACTGCCGGCAGGTCTGTGTTCACAAAATGGTTGTTTATATGGTTTACATAATACATACACACATACGCGCGCGCGCACACACACACACAGAGGCTCTCCCTCACACACAATCGGCGGTCCTCTCACACACAACGCACACGTAGCTGGGCCCATTCCCCATACGCCCCCCCCCACACATACACACGCGCACCCCCCCCCCCCCCTCCAATTAAAAAAAATAATTTAAAAACCGACCACGTTGATAGGGAGAATTCGCTTGTCGGCTGTCATCAAAGACGGCGGCGATCGCGAGAGGAACAACACGCTGGTCGTATCAAGAATGTCATGTTAGGCACACACTTTTTGTTGACCACACGGTTTGGTGTGGGGAAAATCTGGTCAGTATCCCACCTGTGACTTGTCCACGGAGATGCGTGGTATTCTTTGATGGCGCTGGCAGCAACGTGATAGCTCAAATATTATGACTGCCTCTTTCTGATGCTGGTGATAAGTTGTTTCTGTGTACTCGTCATCATCCAGTGCCTTGCCGGCTGGCGTGGGCGATCATCCCCTCACAAATTCCTATCGCTGGCGGGATGGATCAGTTTGTTCCTTACCATGACAACCCAAGACTGCCCAGAATATTCTCTCGCTGTCTTCCTCTATCTCTCTTTCCACAAATATGTCCGATTGTCACATCATGTTCCAATTTGTGTCTTCTCATAAGGTGGCCTAGCCTCCTTCAAAACGTTTATATTTCACATGTTGACTGTCCAATGAATTTTCAGAGTTCGTCTGTAAAACCACATCCTATATCTTTGTTGATGAGAGGCACCGCTTCCATGAACTGTGTGAAAACCGAGAAAACTGGGGGAGTTAATTTAAGCACATTTTTGATGATGTCATGTACTTAATTTTTCAATATTGTTCTACATTCAAAGTGTTATGAGACTTTACAAACACCCTATATATTTAGCATACCGGAATTCCAACCTGTCACCTCCGAATTCGAAACGAAAAAGAGGATTATTATAAGGCGGATATGGCGCCACGGCCGCCATACATGGCACATGATAATCTCATACACACATACGTCGCCTGTGAGTTACTGCGCTTGATAAGGAAAGGAAAGTATCGCCATCGTGTGCCATGCCGATAAGCGTGGGCGGTCATGTTTCGCCATCTCACACGATCACCAGAGTCGTGGATCAGCTCTGATTCTTGTCCTGGCCATGCCATTTGGCCAGACCATCAAAGTATTTTCTTCTCTGCCTTCCCCTTATTCTTTTCCCATCAGTCTTGCCAGTTGTCACCAAGTTCTCCAATTTATTTATTCTCATAACATTTCCATAAAATTGTCACTGTCTGCGTCTAATTTCTCTAATCAGTTTACGGTTTTCATTTTTTTCTTGTAGGACTTGGTCTTTGGTTTTTATGTCTGTCCATGGTATTCTTTGAATTTTCCTCAGAAGCCACATTCCCACCGCCATGAGATGTTTTTCAGCTTGTTTGCTCATTGTCCACGCTTCACATCTATACACAAGTACAGGTTCTATGTAGCACTTCAACACTCTTTTTCTCGTTGCAAAAGGATACCTTCACCATGGGATTCTGGTTCTAATCTCTTCAGGGCATCTCCCATCAGATGTTATGACTGTTCCGTCTGTTGTAAAACACAATCCGTCATGACTAAGTCTACAACGGGCTTGGGGTCAGTAGGTTGAGGGCCTGGGCTCCATTGAGGGGAGGGGGAGGGCGGTGACAGGCTGATCCTGGAGAGGGAGACATACACGTAACATGCATAATAACAGTTCAGATATATGTTAGTTAGTCAGACAGTCAGTCAGTTAGTTAGTTAGTTAGATAGTTGCGGTTACAACTTCACGGCAAGGGGTCACCGCAGTATGCTCCGTTCCTGTGCCAGCGAATATCGCACAAACTGCTCTTCATTGCCCCATGTGGAACAGACAGGAGTCTCGACGAACCAACAGCCCGAACAGGCATACAATGCATACTGCCGCTGCCAGAATGCCAACACAAAAAGTACGCCACGAAAAATAAAGTTCATCGTCGATGGAAGCGGCAGTAACTAGAAAACCAGCATGTTCACGATACAGACAACATCGGACAGATGTTAAAGTACTCCACGTGAAATCCACAGTTCACATTGTCGCTCCACGCAATTAACTAAGTAGATGGGCGACGGAACCATTATTATAGTTTTTTTTTTTTTTTTAAATGTTAATATCTAAGCCATGGATGAATGGATAAGAATCAGCAATGTCATAGTTGATTCTATTGTCAACAAAGAATGGATTAACTGATTCAATGCCAAACCATTCCCCACTGTCAACATCTCATGTCGCTCGTTTGTCTGTGTCTTGACAATTAACGTACATGTACATAGAAGTCAGTCAACTTCACTCAACATGTTCAAGAGATTTAATAATGTAAATCTGAAATATGACAATAAAGTATCACAAATGGAGTAGCGTTCAGCACTGCACTCGTTCGCTCAAACAGTAATATCTTAGCTCATATAACTAGTGCACACGCAGTCTAATATCATGCTTTCAGTGCTAGCAAACACTTGTATCGGTTATGCAGTTCACACTCTCAAGCAAACATCCAGGCACATTCTTCCTCATTCAAAATCCAGTCTCATCTCTCCAGCTTTTGCCCTGGGTCTACTCTCACATGGTATCTGACCTCGTGCTGTCTGAGGACAATCGTGGTAGGTAATGCGTCTCGGTATTGGGACTTTGTCCTGTCCTTCCCCTATGTTTCAGTCCATCCATTGATGACTGCTGTATCATGTAGTCCAGTCCAAGGGTGCAATGTCCTGTCTGTTCAAGGGTGTACTGTCCTATCTTCTATTCCCATGTCCTGTCTTCTGTTCCCATGTCCTGTCTTTGGGGTCTGACCTCTCTATCAGGTCCCTAGGACTGTGACAGGCTCCTGTTGCTCTCCCCTGGGTCACTTATCTTATACTAGTAAGTGACACGCTGTCATATATATCTAACTAGTCTGAACTAATTCGTCAGAGGCCTATAGGGAGTCACTATATGGTTATGGTTATTGTCGGTTGGGGTGGCAACTATAGCTTGAAAAGGTCTAATCTACTTTTGAAACCTGTACCATCTCGTGTTTGTACAATGGTACCTTCTCGCTCAGTTGACATACAGAGTCTCATTCTCTAGTTCACTTCACTACTGGGGACTGTACCGGACCAAGGTTAGCGTTGACTTATGTTTTCTTGGTGTGACCCTCAAACAGCAACCCTTTCACTTCACTCATCCCGGACGAGCCCCCATGTTTACTGTCAATGTCTCATGTCGCTCATTTGTCTGTGTCTTGACAGTTAACTTACATGTACATAGAAGTCAGTCAACTTCAATCAACATGTACATAGAAGTCAGTCAACTTCAATCAACATGTTCAAAAGGTTTAATAATGTAAATCCAAAATATGACAATAAAGTATCACAAATGGAGTAGCGTTCAGCACTGCACTTGTTCGCTCAAACAATAATATCTTAGCTCACATAACTAGCACAAACTCAGTCTAATATCATAATGCTCTCAGCGCTAGCAAACACTCGTATCGGTTATGCAGTTCACGCTCTCAAGCAAACATCCAGACACATCCTTCCTCATTCACAATCCAGTCTCATCTCCTCAGCTTTTGCCCTCAGTCTATTATCACATGGTATCTGACCTCGTGCTGTCTGAGGATAATCGTGGTAGGTAATGCGTCTCGGTGTTGGGACTTTGTCCTGTCCTTTCCCTAGGGGTCAGTCCATCTGTTGATGAATGCTGTCTCACGTAGTCCTGTCCAAGGGTGTACTGTTCTGTCTGTTCAAGGGTGTAGTGTCCTGTCTTCTATTCCCATGTCCTGTCTTCTATACCCATGTCCTGTCTTCTATTCCCATGTCTTGTCTTTGGGATCTACCCTCTCTATCAGGTCCCTAGGACTCTGACACCCATCCACACACACCCCTCACCCACAAAAACACCCCCACCTACCACACATCCCTTCACCCACCCATTCATTCTCCCATCCATCTACACACATCCCCCCAAACACAATCCCTCCACACATACATCCCTCACACACACACACATCCCCCACATACACACACACATCCCCCACATACACACACACATCCTAACATCTAGACACATACATGATGCCTCACATAATCACTAAACTAGTATGAACAAACTCCCACACTTTACACACACATACACAGACGATTGTCGTGATCATTCTCGCAAAAATTGTAAAGAAATGGAGAAACTATTGTACATGTACATTGTGTAATGTAAAAATAAGTAATGCAATTCAACTCTCTCTCTCTCTCTTTTTTCTTGCACACACACACACACTCACTCTCTCTCTCTCTCTCTCTCTCTCTCTCTCTCTCTCTCTCTCTCTCTCTCTCTCTCTCTCTCTCTCTCTCTCTCTCTCTCTCTCTCTCTCTCTCTCTCTCTCTCTCACACACACTTACTAGTTCTCTCATTCACTCAACAGTAATGTGCATGCATTCATATTATACATGATAAAATCAAGTGGCATACAAAATGACATGAAAGATGAGAATACACAAAAAATATGGAATAGCATGTTACATGACATGTGTGCGCTCAGTTCTCTCTCTCTTTTCTCTCTCTCTCTCACACACACACACACATGCCCACACACACACACACATGTGCACACACATGCACATGCACACACACATACACATCCATTCTCCCACTGTCTTACTCTCTCTCTCTCTCTCTCTCTCTCTCTCTCTCTCTCTCTCTCTCTCTCTCTCTCTCTCTCTCACTATTTACTTCACTCATTCACTGTCACCATCTTTCATTCACTCTATATCTCATTATTTTTCACTCGCACACAGACAGACAAACACCCTGACACTATCAGATACAAACTCCCTCGCAAACACTGCATGCATGCACACATACACACACAAGCATATACTCATACATACGAGCAAACACACACAACATACACACGCAAATACACACATCTACCCATGCACATACACACATCCACACCCATACACACATAACTCAAACACACACACACACACACCATTCACCCCACCCATGTCTCCTTCTACCTCACACTATGACAGTGAGCAACTAACAGTTAAAAGACACAGTAACAGATAAGACATATTCAGGATGCCGAATTTAGGATTTAAGTGTGGGTCTGGCATGAGAGGGTGACATCAACATGTTTACTACAACCATCCTGTGAGTGAAGTAATAAGCATCTATACCTGGCAACATCTACTGTGGGAGCTGGGGCATCTATGGATTTGCCTGGAATGCTATAATGTTGTTTCTTGATTCAATCCTTCAATCAATATCTCTCTCACTTCATTTCTACATGTACTGACTTTAACAGTGTACCTCAGAATGTACTCATCTCATCTCGTTCCTCTTGTACCTTGTGGTGTCGAGATGAATCATAAACAGCACGAAATTTCCTGTTTATGGCTTTCATATATTAGGATTCTCTGCTATTCCCTCTGCCCATCATTTACATAGTCAGCTCTTCTTCTCATTCCATGTGGTCTGTAAATCATTGCTTGTTGTTAGTTGGTAGCCTGGTTATGTGGTCGAACAATTTCACTTTCTGTTTTCTGATGAAATCTAGCGCTGCTATAACCCCCACTTTAGTCCTGATTTCTTCATTTCTGATTTTCTCTCTTCTTGATATGTTGAGCATTCTTCACAGGAATCTCATTTCCGTTGTAATTTTTCTTTTCTCTGTTTCTGTCTTTGTCCAGGCTTGGCATTGGTGTTCCAGAGTTGGTAGAAAGATTGTGTTGTAGAGTGCCCTTGTAGCATCTGATACATGTTTGTTCTTTAGTGTTAGTGTCATTTGTTCAATGATTTGGTTTGCCTTATTATTATTGTATTACTTAATACCAACATCATAAAATCTTTCTATAAGGAGACACGTTGCTGCGTGAGAACAGAATCAGGCAACTCTGACTGGTTCTCCGTGGAAACGGGAGTGAAACAGGGTTGTGTCTTGTCAACGATGCTCTTTGGAATAGCTATCGATTGAGTCATGCGCATATGCACAAACAACACAAATAGGGGTATCCATTGGGTTGACAAAATTCTAGAAGACCTGGACTTTGCCGACGACATAGTGCTTTTGAGTTCAACACACCCAGATGCCCAAGAGAAAATAAACTATCTCCAAAATGTTTCAGTACAAATTGGTCTCTAAATTAACACCACAAAAACAAAAACTATTGATCTTACCAACAGTTCAGATGACACCAAATTAAGCAACCATGTTCTTGAAAAAGTCAACAGCTTCACATACCTAGGAAGCAAAATGACATCTACAGGGGACTCAACACCAGAAATATTATCTAGAATCTCACTGGCATCTGGTGCTTTCAATTAACTGTTAAACATCTGGAAGTCAAAGTCACTCAGCCAACATACAAAACTTAAAATCTTCAATTCTTGTGTGATTACAGTGTTAACGTATGGATGTGAGAGTTGGAAATCAACGGTAGCTTTAGATAAAAAATTAGACAATTTTGAGAACAAATGTCTTAGAAGAATTCTAAACATCCAGTGGACAGATTTCAAAACCAATGCACAATTAGGACAAGAGATTAAGCAAGATATTGTATCCAATTTCCAGGAAGGTTAACCCGGTCAACAAATGCCCGCAGAAGTCGGATGTGTCGGCCTAACGGCGCAAGAACGCAGCTCTGCTGTAAACAGGCACAACACAATCACATCCGAAAAAAAACAACTCCGGATGAACGAAGAAGAAGAAGAAGTATCCAATTTTATAAGAAAATGCCGTTGGAACTACAT
>OY992876.1:313488506-313621006 GCA_963921405.1 Cepaea hortensis | reverse complement strand
TTACAATGTTATGCATTGTGCATCATTTTTATGAAAACTTTGAAAATGCCTTACAGATTGTATCATTATTTATTATAACTCATATGCCGGTACATAACTATGGACAAAGAGTTTATAAATCTTTGAAAACGATGCCACAATATGACTATAAGTTATACAGAAAAGTTATGCCCCTTGAAATAACTTTTACAGAGTTAGGTCCCCTGAAATATATGAAATTATGATGAAAAATGAAAAATGAAATAATACTGAGTAAGCAGGCGATTTCACACTAACAAAATATCACAGTTGTCAGCTCTGGAATGAAAGGAAGGCGTGTAGAAAATTTCATCTCAATCGGATGGGCCGTTCGCGAACAAATAAAGGCCATACGGACAGAGATACATAAATACATACAGAGATACATACGCACAAGTCTTTTTTATATATAAGATTATGTCTTTCTGTTTCTAATAAAAAGATCAATAGAGAAACAGAAAGACATATATTTGTGCTTCACAGATTATACTAAGGCATTTGATAAAGTAAAACATGATGAACTGATTAAAATGTTGGAAGATATCAACACTGATGGGAAATATCTCAGAATAATAAAGAATATTTACTGGTACCAAGTAGCAGCAATTAAAATGGTAAATAAAGAGGGCAATTACAAACTTGTGTCTTGTCACCAGATCTCTTCTCCCTCTTTAGCGAAGTAATAATGAGAGAGATCAAAGAAAAGCCAGAAATACTAATCTGAGGTTATAATATAAACAATATACGCTATGCAGATGACACAATATTGGTTGCGGATAATGCAACAGATCTACAACAATTGTTGGATATTGTAGTAACAGAGAGTGCAAAGAAAGGGCTGTCCTTGATTATCAAGAAAACAGTAACAATGATGATATCAAAGAAAAAAGTGATACCAAAATGTGAAATAGAACTAGAAGGAAAATTTCTTAACGACGTGGATGAATTTAAATACCTAGGGGCATTTGCAACATCAGAAGGAAGATACACAACAGAGATTAAGAGCAGAATATGACAAGCAAAGGCTGCATTTCAGAAAATGAAGAATATCCTATGCAATAAGTCACTATCATTGGATGTAAGAAAGAGAGTGCTAAAGTGCTATATAGAACCTGCATTGCTGTATGGCAGTGAATCTTGGAATTTAAATGAACAAGTTGGGAAGAGCTTGGAAGCAACAGAGATGTGGTTCCTAAGACGAATGTTGTGAATTCCTTGGACTGCCAAAGTAACTAACAACTGCTGAAATTAGAACATTTATATACAAGAATAAATATTCAACAACTGCCTGAAACTAGAACATTATATACAACAATAAGAAAGAGACAAACAGTTTTCTTTGATCATGTGATGAGAAGAGAAGCATTGGAGAACATCGTGACAACTGGAAAGATCGAGGGGAAGAGAGGGAGAGGCAGACCAAGAGAAATGATGCTGGATGGATTGAGAAAGTGGCATGGAGGAATATCAGCAGAGTTGATCCAGAAAACCAAAGACCAAGATCTGTGAAAAGTCATGAACGCCTATGCCAACTGGCATGGCACTTGATTATGATGATGAATACAGTATATGAAATGCATCTATTTTTGTTAACTCTATGATTGCTAATAAACAAATGCCCTATGATGGCCAAATTCGATGTATTACAATGCACATGGATTCCTGAAGAATGATTAACTCTCTTTTCCACCCATAGAATTATTAACTATATGTATGTTTGGCTACCTGATTTGCTAATTGTCTGTCTGTTATATCTATGTAAGTTGCTTGGCACTCACACTGGAATTGTATGAATGTTTTATTGTGTGTCTTTGCTGGACTGTCCTCAGATTGACGCTGCAGAGGACTGTATCATGAAGCCACTGGAGAGGTTTAGGAGGGACAACATTGGAGCTGCCAAGGTGAGACAACTGAACCCTAAAATGTTAACACACAGCAACATTCCTGTCACTCCTCTACCATAACCTTTCAGTTTCTTACTCTGTAATACACACTTATTCTAGGTTCAATCCCTATTTGTGACAATTGACCAAGGCAGAGGTTCAGCTCCCAGTTGTGACAATTTATCAAGTCAGGGTTCAATCTCCAGTTGTGACAGTTGATCAAGGAGTTTGGTCCCCGATAGTGACAGTATTATTAGGTCCAAGAACGGCTGGCTCTATGGACAGGAAATGACTTTGACTGGGTTATTTGTGGGGACATGCCCCAATGAGGGGGATAAAGCACAAAAGAAGAAGTATGCCTCTGAGGTTGACCCAGCCTCATCACATGCCACCTACCACTGAGTTAACAGACAGGCACTACCCAGCAGAGTGTGATCACCTGGCAACACTTCTTGTAGTCCATGATGTGTAGCTTTTGTCATCTTGTCTGCCTACAGCCTTCTGTTTCGTGTAATGCCAATCATTTCTTCTTCTTTCCTCTTTCAAGAGGAGTGTGTCATACCCAGATATGCATATTAAAGGTCAGTACATCTGACTAATTAACTAGTTAGCTTACTAAATGACTAACAAATTGAATAACTGACTAGTTAGCTTATTAAATGACTAATCAATTGACTAACTGACTGACGAACTAATTCGTTAGATTACTTAATGAATTGACTAACTGACTGACGAACTAATTTGTTAGGTTACTGAATGACTAATGAATTGACTAACTGACTGACTAACTAACTAATTTGCTTACTAAATGACTAACAAATTGACTAACTGACTGACTAACTATTTAGCTTACTAATTGAATATGAATTGACTAACTAGCTTACTAAATGACTAATTGTCTGACTAACTTACTAAATGACTAGCTAGTTAACCCTTTACAGGGCAGACCTTGTCCGTTTTTTAGCCCAGAACAGGCAAGATTTTGTCAGGTTCGTTAAAATTTCGGGTTGCGTTAGTAAAAACATCATAAATAAGGTGTTAGTCAACTGATTTTAGTTAAATAAACAACACAATGAAGGGAAAAGCATGCAGAATATGTTACTCATGTGATTGTTGTCGGTAATCCATATATGAACACAAATATTTACGAAATACAGCATGTTGTTTGTGATTTTCCGTCATCTATACAGCAATTTACAAACACATTTTCAGAATCATAATCACTTTCTTTAAAGTCCGACGCTTTTCACTGATATCTAGCTCCGATTAATAGTCAACTTCGTGCCCTTTAATGTCACTTAAATTGAACCTAGCAAAATCTCGGCTATCACTTGAAGAATTGCCGAAATCCGTTTTGAAAAACTAAGCGTAAAAACCCCGAAAACTATCCAAAAAAAGTCAGTAAAAATCCGTTCAAATTCATAGTAGGTGCTTACAAATGGCGGCCACGTTGTCAAGCTATCGGCGAAAGCGAAAGTAGCCATCGGAAGTATCGTAAGGCCGAGAAATCATGTTTTTACAATGCATAATAGTATCGGACGCAATTGGCCGATTTGCTCGTTAAAGGCATCAGACAGAAATGGATGTTCCACCCTGTAAAGGGTTAACTAGCTAGCTAGCTAACTAGCTAACTTTATAAATGACTAGCTAGCTAGCTATCTTACTAAATGACTAGCTAATTAACTAAATGACTAGCAAACTATTAACTGACAGACTAATTGATCAACTGACTGACTGGCTAAGTCTACTAAATATGCCTGGGAAGAGAGGAAGAGGAAGGCCAAAGAGAAGATGGGTGCAGGATGTGGCGGATAATCTCAAGATAGGTGTATCGGACGCGGGATATCTTGCTTATGATCAATAGGTTTTCCAGAAGGTTGTTATGGGAGCAAGGTTCAGCAAAGGACATGCTACTGAATGAATGAATGAATGATAGAAAATACAGGATAAGGGTTTTCATGCATTTATTGAGGTCAGCATGGCCGAATGGATAAAAACACGCGTTCTTAAACATCCAGTGTGTTGATGCTGAGGTAAGGGGTTCAACCCCTACACTGGACAGTTGGACTAATATGTTGACCCCTCGTCCTGACGTAAATTGGAGCGGAGTGGGTTCGCCTGATGGCAAGGGACACTGGCAATAGGGAAAGCTAATCCACATGCAAAATTCAGTTAAGTGCACTAGAAGTAATGTATAAGGACCGCTTGAGTTCAAAGCGAGCCAGCGTTTAAAATAATGCATTTATTGTAATTATTCATGTATTAATTGTGATTTATTCATGCATTTATTTGTGAAATTTTCCATGTATTTTTTATGGTGATTTCTTTCTCCCCCCTCCACCCTCCCCCCCCCCAAAAAAAAAAAACACACACACACACACACACCTCGTATATTTATTGTAATTTATTCATTTATTTATTGTAATTTATTCATGTATTATTGTCATTTATTTGTGTATTTATTGTGATTTATTTGTTCTTTTATTGTGATTTATTGTGAATTGTTCCGTATATTTATTGGGGTTTATTTATTCATTTATTGTGATTTATTGTGAATTGTTCCATATATTAATTATGGTTTATTTGTGCATTGTGATTTATTCATGCATTTGTTGTGATTTATTCATGAAATTTGATACTCAGAAAATTGCGTTGTCTCGCTGAGAATATTTAATTGATTATGTTTTTTTTTGTAACCAGGAAGAAAAGAAGAATTTCGATAAACACACGGTCAAATTTTGCCAGTCTCAAGAGAGATACCTCAACATGAAGGCATCCAAAAGTAACGACTCAGCTGTTCAGGAGGTTTGTAAAGTCTGGTGTTTGTTACATCATTAATTTCAGTCATTGAGTATGGTTTGGAGCTGCTGACAGTCTCAAAGAGCCAGTTTGAAAGGTTGGAGCACATACAGAATGTGGCCATGCTGGTGATCCTGGGGTGCAAAAAGGACACACCAATTATATGCATGAGGCATATCCTTTCGCTACCAACAATGGCGGGCAGGCATAGGGTCCTTCAAGCCAAATGGTACATCAACAGGCTGTTAAGCTGGCAGGAAATACACCTCTTGGTTGTAGATTACCTATGGACAAGGGAGAGGTGGTCATGCGCCTGTGGGACCAGGTGGAGGAGGCGAGCAAACAGATTGAGAACCCGTATGTGGAAAGAATGAGACTGCGGCAAGGGTTGTGGAATAATCTCAGAACTGATAGGGAAGACCAGAACTATCAATCAGATAGTGATGGGAACGATTGGCAGCATGGCTCTTCGCTGGTTGTTGAATGAGGGGACGGAGCACATATGGGAATGTCCTGAGTGCTGTGGTGTCGGTTCTAAACTCAACTCAACTGTTACATCTTTGGGAAGCTTGTTCTGGTGCTGTCTGGTGTTTTTTCACATCAGTTGGGAAGTTTGTTTTAGTGCTGTCTGGTGTTTGTTACATTAGTTGGGACGTTTGATTTAATCCTGTCTGGTACTTGTTACATCATTTGAGAAGTTCATTCTAATGGTGTCTGGTGCTTGTTACATCATTTGAGAAGTTTGTTTTAGTGCTGTCTGGTATTCTTACATCATTTTAGAAGTTTGTTTTAGTGCTTCCTAAAAAATCCCACACCTTACCAGGCTTCCTGGGTGTTTGTTACATCATTTGGAAAGTTTGTTTTAGTGCTGTCTGGTGTTTGTTACATCATTCAAGAGTTTTATAAAGTGCTGTCTGGTATTTGCTGCATTATTCAAGAGGTTTATACAAATGCTGTTTGGTATTTGTTACATCATTCAAGAACTTTATAAAAGTGCTGTCTGGTATTTGTTACACATCACACATCGACCTGGCGTGCTATCAAGAGCAAGACGCCTAATCGCTTCAAGCCGGACACGAGTGCTGTCTGGTATTTGTTACACATCACACATCAACCCGACGCGCTATCGAGAGCAAGACGCCTAATCGCTTCAAGCTGGACACGTGTCAGAAAATGGCACGTGGCAAGGGTAACATCAGAAGACATCCGAATTTCAAAATGAGCAGCGTGGAAGCCGCCAACACAATCAAGAAGATACAAGAGGAAAATTTGACAGCTAGCTGCAGCAAAACGCCAGAACGTGAAACTACCGCAAAGGTTATTCAAACTTCAACACCAAATGATGTCGCTCCGGTCGATCAACCGATGCCAGAGACTACAACTTTAACTGAAGACAGCAGCAGCCGTGAAGTTTTCAACAGCACAGCCGTGAAGTGTTTAACAGCACTAAAATGAAGCAGCCCAATTTACCAGAGACCTCCACACAGGAGGAAACAACACAACGGAGGACTTCACTGGCAAATTACTACTTAAACAGACAAGCGTGGGAAAAGCCAAACTGTCAGCGCTACCAACAGACAAGATAATCAGTCTGTTGGAAAACGAGCTGGGAAGAAACAGCATCTACCAGCTGTGCAAGACACCTGATGGGGTAGTGGTCTCCATCAACAAAAACCCAAAGACCACAGCACTTATGCAGAAAATCGCACAAGGAGAGAAGGCCGACATCAAGCTTCACCACAGCATCTTATCGGAAGCCACCCGGCACCACACAAGTAAACAATGGGTTATTAAACGAGTCAAGACCCATCTCACCAATGACTAGATCAGGAAGATGCTGACGAGGGAGAACAAGAAACTCAAGATCACCAGTGCTTAGAGGATCATCGGAAAGAATAACATCCCTTCTACAGTCGTCATAGTTACATCTGAGGACCGAGTTATCCCTCAGTTCATCAGATAGGACAAGAGAGACCAAGTTCCTGAGCACTACATACTAAGAGTGCTGCAGTGCTCTAAGTGCCAGAAGTTTTGGCACACCCATGCCACCTGCAAGAGTGAGGTAGAGGTTTGCAGATACTGCTCTGGACCTCATCCATACAGTCAGTGCCAACATGCAAAGATCGACAGGGACTTCAAGATTCCTAACACTAACAGAAAATGCGCCAACTACCTCGGCAACAATGGTGCCAGGTACCTCGGTTTCCCCTGCCACCAAGACAGCAAGGAGCTATAAAGATCGCCATCAGAAACTAACCTGCCCTATAAAGAGGGTATGAGGCCACCAATCGACTCACAAAAAGCGACAAAGCGCAACTGGAAGGCCAACTGAAGGACCTGCGATCAAAGTTCAACAGCATGGAGGAAGAAAAAGACAAGACACAAGAAACTGATCATGGCCGTTCAGCGCATCCTGGACAAACTAAAGCAAGTACAGCAGAAAATTGAACAGGACGTCGCTCGAATGGCTACTATAAAGGCTGAAACAGACAAAACTCTAGCAAAAATCCAAGACGAGAGAGAAAAGACAGAGGAATATCTCAAACAGATACAAGAAGAAAGAGGAATAATGGAACAGCTCATATCCACGTCTGAAACACCTGAACCAGAAAATGCAAAGGCCCAGGCAGAAAAAAGAAGCAACACAAGAAGAAATCGAAGTGGAGGCAGAAAACCAGAATGACAGCGACCAAGAACAAGAGTGCAGCAGATTTAGAAGATGCTGTTCACCTCATGGACCGAATGGCCAACCCGTCCTCGAAACAAGGTATCAGAGAAGACCCAGATGATACGAAGATAAACCAAGATGAGGAAATAGGTGGAACACCAGGAGAGACAACTGGTAAAGCTCCCTGGAGGAAACAGCACCATATGATGGGGTGGGCACACAACTCCAAGCCTCAACAAGTGCGCGACTCTGTCCAGACATGAATAACCTCATCAAGAAAGTAACGAACGTAATCAACAAATCAGAAGCCGGGAAACTGACAACAAGCAGCCCAAAGTACGAAAGACAAACTACAAGCTACACCATAAACACCCCAACATAGGCAAGTCGAAAACTCGAAGGCTGAAAGTGGGTACTCATACCAAAAATTGGATTGGATTGGAATTATTACATCATTTGAGAACTTTATTCTATTGCTGTCTGGTATTTGTTATATTATTCCAGAGGTTTATACAATTGCTGTCTGGTATTTGTTGCATCATTCAAAAGGTTTATAAAAGTGTTGTTTAGTATTTGTTACAATGTTTGAGAAGTTTATAAAAATGTTTTATTTTGCCGACCGCTTGGTATTTATTTAAAAGTAGTTGTTCATTTCTCGTGTAATGCAATACTTGTGTAGAAGTAGTTGTACATTTCTACATATGATCTTAAATTTGATGATGCAGTGATTATTGCAGTTATTGTTATCACTATTAATGTTGTTGTTGTTCTTGCAGGCGGACACACAAGTAGAGTTTGAAAAGAAAGCATTCTACACAGCGTCCATGAAATACGTTCTCAAACTCCAAGAAATCCAAGAGAAGAAGAAGTTTGAGTTCGTTGAAATTGTAAGTTTTGTAAGAAAGTTGCTGTATAGAATTTCATTTGAAATTGTGCATTTGAAAAGAAGTTGTTGTTGGCTAGAATTTGATAATTGATGTTTATCTACTTTTTTTTGTATGCCAGTTGGAATTATCTGTGATTGTTAATTGTTAATTAAATCATAATATTAACGCAGGTCCACATGGCCGAATGGGTACGAACACATGTTCTTAAACATCCGGTGTGCTGATGCCGAGATTAGCGGTTCAGCCACTACACTGGACAGCTGGACTAAAATGTTGACCTGTCGTCCTTGACTTGGGGATGTTAATTACAAGTACTTCTGAAGTCGGAATGGTTTCGCCTGATGGGAAAGCTAATCCACATGCAAAATTCAGTCCATCACTACTATAAATAGTGTGTATGGATTACGCTTGAGTTCAAAGCGAGCAAGCGAAAAAGAAAAAGAAAATAAACAAGCAGGAGTTAACACTGGAACTGCTTTGTACGTGGACTAGCACACTTGCTTGTCAGTCGATGGGTTTGGGTTAATGCTTCCCGCGGGTTCCATCTGCTTCAGGGGTTCGCTCAACTTTATTACAAAAAACAGTGAATGTCAGCATGATTAAATACCGGGTGTTTGTACAGTCTTCACTATACATTTTATGTAGAACAAATTTGAAAAATGAAGTACATGATATCATCAAAAAATGTGCTTCACAATCGTGAAGCAATATGCAGTGAATGGCTGTCGTCCGTTGGAGTAATTCGTTGCACTCCAAACTGAATGGTTTTATCAACAGAAGAAAGCATTTTTTGGAAGAAACTTTTGCAAATCACATAATATCATGTGGAATTTAGCCTGCTAGATCTCCAGATCTAACTCCATTAGATCATTGTCTATGGGGTTTCTTGAAGGGAAGTGTTAACAAAACATAATCTATACACATTTGATGACCTGAAAGAAGCAATCAGGATTACCATTCAAGAAACAACAACTGACACGTTGCTGAAGGTATTTGACAATATGAAGAGACGTGTACAGTCATGTCTTGAAGCCCGTGGTGGACATTTCCAACACCTGTTATAATGAAAACTTCATTGGTACTTTCCAGCTTCCCCAAAACAGTGTTAGATCATAGTGATGACTATTGTAACTAATTTAATTATAGTCTGTTTACTTTTGTCTGCCCCAATATAAAATTGCATATCTCAGTAACCAACTGAGGGAAAATGATGAGATTTAGCTTATAACCTTATCATTATGTCCACCCAGCAAAAAATTTTTGTTCTGGAGATTGTACAGAAGATTTTAAAGTTTGTTTATATGCGGTATATAATTTACACGTCAGAAATGAATTGCATATTATTAAATGTATTACATCTTCGCACGGAAACATTAGCGTTAAATAGCTAATTTTCGCGTGGTTCACGGGATTGACCTTATGACAAGAGCCTTGCATAGTGGAAGAGGGTGTGTTCAGAGGTGTCGTCAATAATGTTGGTGCTTTCATGAAACCTGATTATTTTTTTTAAATCTTACCATTTATCACTAACATCTGAATGTGTGAATATTATTGAATGTGAAATTTTGTACACTTCAAAGCATTACTATGAAGTTGTACACATATTTTTATCAAGAAGCTGATCTCAGGAAACTGTTTCATATACTATTACAAATCCTGAGAAAGTTGGTTACTCAGTTTGCATCCAACTAGATAGAAAATGCAGACAAGAAAATCCGGCTGCTGTGGAGGCTGAAGTACAAGCGTTGATTTTCTAGAATTCGTTAGATGGTGATGCTGTCATCTACACAGATGGGTTGGTCGTCCGACATGTGAGAAGCTTATGGGCCTTTGCGGCTCGAGCCAGAGGGAGAATTGTGAAGGAGGACTCTGGTGCTTTCACTGAAACAACAAGTAGCCTGACTATGGAAGTCATGGCAGTAAGTAAAGCAATAACATGGTTCGAGACACAGACATTCAATGGGACATGTTTCCTTAGCGACTCAATGAGCATGCTCAAGAGGATAGAGGAGGGGTCGATCCGAAGAGAATGGTTGCTGCCTCTGGAGCGGTCTCGGCTGGCAAAGATTAGTTTCATCTTCGTGCCAGGGCATGCGGGAGTACAAGGAAATGAGCGGGCTGACAAGCTCGCAGGTGAGGCTACGGTGGAGGGCGGACGCACCATGGACCAGGCTGACATTCTGAATGCTCTACGAGAAGTAAGACTTTTGCGTGAACCAAGTGATGACTGTGAATCTACAACCATGGCCAGACTGCGAGAACAGCAAATTAAAAGAGGTGTGGCCAAACAAGAACATTGCGCAGGAAGCCAAAGAAGATTGATAAACCAACACAGAACTGGTGTTGTTAGCCGCTACATGCTGCAGGATTTGCTGAGGAGGGGATCCGAGCACTTATGGACTGAATGGTTCGATGTGCAATGAGGATGATCTTTCGACTAACTAACTAACTAAATCCTGAGAAAAGAACAGTGCATGCATTGGGTTTGAGTAAACAGCCATTTCATCAATTGGTGCTGGAATCTGGAATGAAACCATCGCGCAATAAGCAAACGGTAGGTAGAAAGGCAATTGTAGACAGCTTTGACAAGGATGTCATAAGGCGAGCTATTATTAAAATGCTGGATACCAAAGAAACAGTGACTGTAAGAAAACTTAGGGTCTGGTTGAGAAAGAACAATGACACGGAGCTATCCAAGACAACTTTGTAGAAAATTATAAGGACATTCATTAAGCTTCACGTTTAGAAAGTACAATTTAGGTACAAATATCATTTGCAAGCAACTGCATTTAGGAGCCATGAGAAACAAATACCTACATGAAATAAGGGAAATACGCAAAGAAAATTATGACAGAGTATTTGGATGAAGCCTGGATCAGTGTGTACCACACAAGTGAAAAGTAATGGCAATCAGTGGATGGAAAGATAAAGCGATATGTGGCCAGTAGTATAGGACAGCATTTGGTCATAGCCCTTGCTGGTAGTATGCATAATGGCTTACTACAGAATGCTAGACTCATGTTCGTATCAAAGCATATAGACAATAGGGATTATCATAAGATGAATGTTAATGTATGTAGAGATTGGCTCGAGAATAGAGTACATCCCTAGATAGACCGTTTTGTCTAATTATGGAAATGCATCACATCACAATGTTGTTGCCCAAGAAGACAAAATACCTACAGCATCAAGCACAAAAGGAGCAATAGAGATATGGCTCTGAATGGAAAACATACCATTTCCAGAAACGTATTTCAAGCTAGAAATGTTGTCCCTTGTAAAACAGACGCCAAAAAGCAAGAAATATCAAATCGACAAGTTGATAGAAGAGCATTGCCATGGGTGCTTGAGACTTCCGCTGTAACATTCTCATTTTAACCCTATAGAACTTGTGTGGGCTAAAATTAAAGGACAGGTGGCAGCTGACAATACTATATTCAAATTGTCTGACATCAAGAAACTAACCCAGTCTGTGCTATCAAATATTGATAAAAGTTAGTGGAAAAAATGTAAGGATCATGTGTTGAAAGAGGAAGATGACTATTGGAGAAAGGATGGATTGAATTTTATGCAACTGAGAGCAGTCATCAACCTACTGGAATCGTGCGACACAGATTAAGGTCTGGGCAGATCGCAGACATTAATCCACATGCACACCTGCTGGGATATTTTTGCTCCAACTATTTAGAAGAAGAATTGCAGGCCCTTAACATGACAGCATCTGCACAAATATCTGCACAAATACAACTTGTCAATGGCAACAGTTTGTATTCCACAGTGATGAATTTTAAATTCTCTAAGCCCTCAACAGTGACAAACAACTGGTATTGAAAACAAAAAAGCTCTAAATGCATTGAATACCAACAGAAGAGTAATATTGCGGTGGGAACTGACATATTGTGGCATAACAAGAAACAAGAGAGCAAAGACGTTGTCAAATTAGAGGACATCACACGTACATACGAATCAATCTATAAACTTCAATGAAAAGAGGACCAACATCTTGACCGTTAAGAAGGAAGCCCACTACAGAGACATTCACAGCTATATTCATCGTGCAAAACAGGTAATCATGTTCCATCTCAGCAGAGTAGACATTGCACCCACTCCCATACTCTGGATATGCCTTGTGTCGCCACCCAAATTGGCGGGGCATTACTGTAAAACAAGTTTGTTAGCGAGAAATCACTACTTTTTCACCAAAACATCAAAGAAATGTCGCCCCTTTCCATGATTTAAGTTGCTTTTGAACCTATCAGAGACATATTCCTTGGGTGGGGGTAAATATAAGATGGCAGAAAAATTTCATAATGATGCAACAGACAGTTTTCACAAAATTTGATCATGAATGAAGACACGCAAATGTGAACAGACTATAATTACACATAGACTGCTGCTGGTAACATTATTGTTGGGGCTCTTCACTGGCTGTTGAAGATGAGAACAGAGCATGTATGGCAATTTCTCTGTCACATATCCCATTCAGTGTGTCATGTATTTCTCTGTGTCACATCTTCCATTTGCTGTCACTGTCTAGCCTAGATATTGAAACAGATGTTCAGTGTGATTGATACCTTGTTTTCTGTGTGTCACATCTCCCATGTAGTGTATCTTGTATTTTCTGTGTGTCACATTTCCCATTTGCTGTCAAAGTCATACATAATGAAGTACATATTGAAACAAATGTTCCATGTCTGTTGTGTTTCCTCTACACAGTTGTTGAGCTACATGCTGGGCTGGCTGACATTCTACCACGAGGGCTATGTGGACCTCGAGGAGTTCCGCATCTATGAGAATACATTACGTCATCTATTACAAATGGTTGGTATATGTGCTCTCTATTCTTACCTTTGTTGTCCCTCTTACACCCTGTGGAGTGGAGGAGTATGATAGCTCACAGGACAAGGAAAACCGGACATTAAAGGCATCCTGGGCATTAAAATAAACATGAGTACACCTGGGTACAAGACATAGGAATTTAGAACATCCACAGGCAGGACTGTCTGAGAACTATATCAACTCTACATGCAACCTCTATATCTCTGGGTACAAGAGGAGGAATGGATTTAGTACAACCACTGGTAGGACTGTCTGAGAACTGTATCATCTTTATATACAACCTCTACATCTCTGTGTACAAGAGGAGGAATGGATTTAGTACAACCACTGAAGATCTGTGTATATTGCTTCCACAGCTAAGTGCAGAAAGGGAGAGAATAAGTCAGTACATGTTCTAATAGTGGTGTCTGAATATCTGTGTATATTACTTTCACAGCTTAGTGTAGAAGAGGAGAGAATAAGTCAGTACATGTTCTAATAGCCATGTCTGAAGCTGTCAATTGCAACGAGAAACAGAGTGCTGAAGTGCTACAAATAAACCTGTACTTTTGTATGGATGTGAAGTATGGACAATGAGCAGACTAGCTGAAAAACATCTAATGGCTGTTGAAATGTTTTTTCTGAGGTAAATGCAAAGAATACCATGGACAGACAGAAAAATCAATGAGGAAGTCTTACAAGAAACAAATGAAAACCATAAATTGAATAGAGAAATTAGTCGTATACAGTCAACATTTTTGGACACATTATAAGAAATAAATTTAAGAGAACTTGATGACAACTGGCAAGATTGAGGGGAAAAGAACAAGAGGAAGGCAGAGAAGTAAATATCTAGATGGCTTGGCCATGTGTTTTGCTTGATACAAGAACACAGAAATGATCTACTACTGGTGATCGTGTGAGATGGCAAAACAAAACCGCCTACGCTATCAGCATGGCACATGATGATGAGTACTTTGCATTGCTTTTACACTGTTGGGTAGAAGAGTATGCATGTGAAACTATTGTGAGCACTGACATTTTCTGCATGTCTTTCTTCTCCACAGACACGAGAAAGCTTTGAGTGTACCAGGGATGAGGCCAACAATTTGTTGAGTAAGATGTTGAATGAGAACAAAGCTCTGGTGAGTTTGCTTGATTGTACATACATCTTCATGATCTCCATAACTCCAGTCCTATTAATGATGCTTACACATTCTGTCGGAAGGCACCATGTGGAGTTTTGATACCTAGAGACTTCTGAATTTGCTCAAAGTGAGGAGGACATCCATGCAGGGAAGCATGCCCTCTTATACTGTTGGCTTAGGAGTAGTGGCATGGTTTTCCCCAACCCAGAGAAATTCTGAGAGATTCACAGTTTTTATTTTTTTTTAAACATATGTTTATTTAGGAGAATGAACGAACAAACAAACTTTATTTTCAAAGGATTAAGGTTTGGGCACGCAGGCCCATCTAACATTCTGCCCTTGTATCACTGTCTTTCATATGTTATTTTATCCACACATCATTTGAGGCTAACTGAGAACAGCAATAATATAAAAGATATGCATTATAAAGAGGAGGAAGAAAAAGAAGAACTTCATGGTTTGACATTTACATTTTGACCGCCAGGAATGCTACACCTTCATTAGTATGCATTGGGATGCCTTATTTGTAGACATAATAACAATCATATTTGGGCTCCTATGTTTCAATCATCACATGATCATGCTTGATGGCCTAGCATGCAGTAAGTAAGCCAGAATTGTGCTTTCAAAATGCAGAAATCATTTTATGCTGTAGCACTGCTGTCATTTTGAATTTCTCGCTCTATGAAATGGAAAAATAAAACAATCTGGGACTGTTGATGATATAGCTATCTTGTAGACAAGAGGTATTAGAGAATGAATGAACACACTTTATTTTCAAAGGGTCACGCAGGCCATTTGGGAGTGATAGGAGTAGGCAACGCTGTACCTTTGTTAGATGGGATTGAGGAGACAAAAGTAAACAACTCAGCAGTTTTGTTACATGGTATTAGGCTTCTAAGAGAAGACAACTCAGCACCTGTGTAAGGATAGTATTGGATCTATAAGAATAGAAACCTCAAGTCTTATAAGGGTGGTATTGGGTCTATAAGAATAGAAACCTCAACAGCTGTATAAGGATGGTATTGGGTCTATAAGAATAGAAACCTCAACAGCTGTATAAGGGTGGTATTGGATCTATAAGAATAGAAACCTCAACAGCTGTATAAGGGTGGTATTGGGTCTATAAGAATAGAAACCTCAACAGCTGTATAAGGATGGTATTGGGTCTATAAGAATAGAAACCTCAACAGCTGTATAAGGATGGTATTGGATCTATAAGAATAGAAACCTCAACAGCTGTATAAGGATGGTATTGGGTCTATAAGAATAGAAACCTCAACAGCTGTATAAGGATGGTATTGGATCTATAAGAATAGAAACCTCAACAGCTGTATAAGGATGGTATTGGGTCTATAAGAATAGAAATCTTAACAGCTGTATAAGGATGGTATTGGGTCTATAAGAATAGAAACCTCAACAGCTGTATAAGGATGGTATTGGGTCTATAAGAATAGAAAACACAACCGCTGTATAAGGATGGTATTGGGTCTATAAGCATAGAAAAAAAAAACGCTGTATAAGGATGGTATTGGGTCTATAAGAATAGAAACCTCAACAGCTGTATAAGGATGGTATTGGGTCTATAAGCATAGAAACCTCAACAGCTGTATAAGGATGGTATTGGGTCTATAAGAATAGAAACCTCAACAGCTGTATAAGGATGGTATTGGATCTATAAGAATAGAAACCTCAACAGCTGTATAAGGATGGTATTGGGTCTATAAGAATAGAAACCTCAACAGCTGTATAAGGATGGTATTGGGTCTATATGAATAGAAACCTCAACAGCTGTATAAGGATGGTATTGGGTCTATAAGAATAGAAAACACAACCGCTGTATAAGGATGGTATTGGGTCTATAAGCATAGAAAAAAAAAACGCTGTATAAGGATGGTATTGGGTCTATAAGAATAGAAACCTCAACAGCTGTATAAGGATGGTATTGGGTCTATAAGAATAGAAACCTCAACAGCTGTATAAGGATGGTATTGGGTCTATAAGAATAGAAACCTCAACAGCTGTATAAGGATGGTATTGGATCTATAAGAATAGAAACCTCAACAGCTGTATAAGGATGGTATTGGGTCTATAAGAATAGAAACCTCAACAGCTGTATAAGGATGGTATTGGGTCTATATGAATAGAAACCTCAACAGCTGTATAAGGATGGTATTGGGTCTATAAGCATAGAAAAAAAAAAACGCTGTATAAGGATGGTATTGGGTCTATAAGAATAGAAACCTCAACAGCTGTATAAGGATGGTATTGGGTCTATAAGAATAGAAACCTCAACAGCTGTATAAGGATGGTATTGGGTCTATAAGAATAGAAACCTCAACAGCTGTATAAGGATGGTATTGGGTCTATAAGAATAGAAACCTCAACAGCTGTATAAGGATGGTATTGGGTCTATAAGAATAGAAACCTCAACAGCTGTATAAGGATGGTATTGGGTCTATAAGAATAGAAACCTCAACAGCTGTATAAGGATGATATTGGGTCTGTAAGAATAGAAAATGCAACAGCTGTATAAGGATGATATTGGGTCTGTAAGAATAGAAAACACAACAGCTTTATAAGGATGGTATTAGGCCTGTCTCAGCACCTGTATTGGACCCATAAGAGGGACAACTCATTAGCTTTGGGAGAGTTGTAACAACATGGTGTGGTTTTTGTCCATCACAAGTGGTGAGGACCACTGAGGTTTTCTGTGTACAAAACTGACTGACAAATCCAATGTGGACCAGAAACCATCTATGATAGTCTGGGCATGGATTGTTTAGGATGTAAGCTTGTCTTTGTGGCCTTGCTTGGCCTGTCTCAGTTGTTCTAGGGCTAATCTGGATGCTCCACATATTGCTGGACCCCTTTGAAGAGGCGTAGGCCATGTCATTTAAGGGTGCAGAAAGATTTGTTACAACATAATTATTTCATTAATACATTACTTATGAAGCTAATATTAGACACCAACTATAACAACAGAAACATTAAGCATTATGTTAGTTAGTTAGTCGACAGATCATCCTCACTTCACATCGAACCATTCAGTCCATAAGTGCTCGGATCCCCTTCTCAGTAAATCCTGCAGCGTGTAGCTGCTAACGACACCTGTTCTGTGTTGGTTTATTAATCTTCTTTGGCTTCCTGCATAGTGTTCTTGTTTGGCCACACCTCTTTTAACTTGCTGTTCTCGCAGTCTGACCATGGCTGTAGATTCACAGTCATCATTTGGTTCTCACATACAACTTCTCATAGAGCATTCATTATATCAACCTGGTCCATGGCTCGTTCACCCTCCACAGTAGCCTTACCTGCAAGCCTGTCAGCCTGTTCATTTCCTCGTACACCCGCATGCCCTGGCACGAAAATGAAACTAATCTTTGCCAGTCATGTCTGCTGTGGAGACAACAACCACTGTCTCCGGACCCATCCCATATTATAAATGCATGGAAAATGTGCAATAATTAACAATACATGACTCACTGAGGTAAATGGGGGAAGAGAAGGGGAAGGAGAGGAATGCTGACTTCTCAGCATTATGAGGTTACAAACACAAAATAAAGGACTTCTGCTCACACCACAAGCCATATTGGGTATATGGTGGGAGCTTCATGATTTACATCACTTAGCACTGGATGGGTGCTGTGGTCAGCATCATCATCATCATCATGTGCCATGCCGGTAAGTGTGGGTGGTCATGTTTTGCCATCTCACTCGATTACCAGAATCATGGATCAGCTCAGTGTTCTTGTCTCGACCATGCCACGTGGCCAAGCCATCCAGGTATTTACTTTTCTGCCCTCCCCTTGTTCTCTTCCCCTCGATCTTGCCATTTGTCACCAAGTTCTCCAATTTATTTCTTCTCATAATGTGACCGAAAAGTTGTGACTGTCTACGTCTAATTATCAGTTTACAGTTTTCATTTGTTTCTTGTAGGACTTGGTCATTGGTTTTTCTGTCTGTCCATGGTATTCTTTGCATTTTCCTTAGAAGCCACATTTCCACAGCCATCAGATGTTTTTTCGGCTTGTCTGCTCATTGTTCACATTTCACATCGATACAAAAGCACAGGTTCTATGTACCACCTGAACATTCTTTTTCTCGTTGAAAATGACATCTTTTTATTGGTCAGTATGTTTTTATCTTGCAAAAGGCTACCTTTGACATGGTAATTTTTGTTCTAATCTCTTCAAGGCATCTCCCATCAGATGTTATGACTGTTCGGAGATAATTTTACTGATTCACTTGCTTAAGAACATTCCAATTTACTTGTATATTACATTGTGGTATTTCCTTCTTCCCAGTGATGACCATAACCCATGTCTTCTTACAATGTAACTCTAACCCAAGTTGTTCACTGTGTGCAACAACCACATGTGGTCACTACCACCCGGCCACCTTTACTTCCCAGGCACATCCCTGGTGCTCATTTTATTCTGAGTTGACCTGGATATCCAGGTCAACGATCATAACATGTTTGCTTCGAACCCAGGCACACCAGGCCCTCAGGCAGACACCAGGTGGGCATAGAGAAATAGCTACTGCTAATGATATATCAGGATCTCAGAGTCAAAGGGTTAGCTCAGGTTTAAATCCAGTCCACTGTATCTGCAGGTGAGTGCACCATCCATGAACTTGCCACAGCTGGTGTCTGTTGTTGTCACTGACTTATACTTGTATCAGGGGTCTCCATGGTCTAGTTGTTAAAACATCTGCCTCGCACTTTGAAGATTGTAGGTTCGATTCTGGACTCCGCCATTTAGTTCACAAGTGGAATTTTTTTCTGAGACTCTGGGGGACATCGCTGGAGCTGCGGAGTTTGGGCTTGTTTTTTTTGTTTTTTTTTTCCAGCAGGTGGCTATGCAGAAAGAGACTGAGCTGTGTTGGTTAAAACCTGGTGCAATGAAGTTGATCTTATGTCTTTAAACCCTCTTTATATGCTCATATGCCAAACTTACAGTCACATTACTTTTCATATGAACATACGCAACCTTTTTATTACATGCTTGCAAATACGAATGTAGCATCATATAGTTCAATGGGTAAGACACTTCATCATATTGTATATGACACATTGATTGTACGAAAATACATTGTATATGTTTATACATGTGGCTAGTCTTATGTTTTAGCTTGTAGAATTAGCTTTATGTATTTTTTTTTTTCCTGCTTGCCGTTTATTTGTATATTTATAAGAATAAAGTTTCTCTTGTTGCAGTGTGAAAATATGTGGAGCTGCGGTAGTTTTTTGTTTTGTTTGTTATAATTTTTGTTTAAATGTTTGCTCACTTTGAACTTAAGTATAGTCCATACACGTGCTGCTACTTCTTGTGCATTGTTTTATTTTTGCGTGTGAATTAACTTTCCCTATTAACAGTGCCTCTCGCTATCAGGCGAACCCATTCCAACTTCTGGGGTACTTGTTATTTACGTCCCTCCAAGTCAAAGAAGAGAAGTCAACATTTTGTCCAACTGACCAGTGTAGGGGTTGAACCTCAGTATCAGCACACCAGAAGTGTAAGAGCAAGTGCTCTTATCCATTTGGCCATGCTGGCCTGGCTGAGGTGGTGCAGTGGCTTTCGCACATACCTGATGGCCTGGTAGTCGTGGGTTCAAATCCCCAGCCAGGTGGGGAGTTTTACCAGCTGACCTGGCTCCCAGATTGACCTAGCCTAAAATGGGTACCAGGAGATTGTCGTAGAAGTAAAGGCCTCCAACATGATATTGAGCACATCAGCTGTCCAGTTTTGATTGGTCCATACAAATATGGGGCTAGCACCATATGCTCGGTAAGCCATTTCAATAAGCATGATCCGAAAGGTCAAGGCGGGTTCTGTGAGTGGACAGTGGGTTGATCGCTGCTGATGTCTGCTGTCTGTAGAGGCACCTTTATCTTTGTCCCGGGACATGCGGGAGTTGAGAGACATGAACGAGCTGATAAACTTGCTAGCTCTGCATTCCCTGCAGATGGCCAGCCCATTGGAACGTGCCGATGTTATTAATGCCCTTAGAGTGATGTGGAGAGCTGAGAACTTTAACGCCAGTGAATCCACATCGTTGTCCAGAATGAGAGACTTGGGAGTAAGAATTGGCATAAACACACATGAGAGGCACATCGATGAATGAGGGTCCTCATCAACCAACATAGAACTGGCACTATTAGTTACCGAATGCTGATGCATATGTTTGAGAGAGGACCTGATCACCTATGGACAAGTCTGGTGTGTATGGATGATACCCCAATAGATATCAAACAAACAAACTCAGTATGCCTGAAAGCATTAAACAGGAAACTTTATTTGTTTACCTTTTCTGTGTGGTGATCTTTCTAGTTGCTTTAATTTGCACGTAATCGAGTCTCATGTGGCCTTGGCAACTTTCTTGTTTGAATGTTTGCATTTGATCATTTTTCTGTCTTTTTTTTTTAAAGTATTTTTGTCTTGAATGTTATTCCATTAATCTGCACACAGTTAGTTTCTTTACTGTTTTATGGTTGGATTTTTGTTATCTTTAGATCAACTAGTGTTTATCAGTTATAAAATGGAGGGTCGGATGAAGGTTTGTCATCTGCTAAAGTAAGGGACCGATTGGCCTACATCTTTAATGATTACACTGTTATATGAGTTCTCATGATGTACTTGACAGTTTTTGGAGTTTGTCTTTAGTTCCGTACTGCTTGACGTTCAGTGTTGATTCACAGGGCCATTACATTTTTGCCAATTTGCTGTAGAGAGGACAATCATGCTGTAAATGTTCAGCAGTCTGTTTCTTTAGTCCAGGTAGGACCAAACATGGTACACAATCAAATTAACAAGTATTATAATGGGAATATCCGTTCACTGAGGACCCTGATATCATGATATATCGTCCTTCTGTCCATATGGGAGGTCACATTTGGTGATATATTATCCTTCAGCACTGAATCAGTTAACTACTTACTTACTTACTTCTTACTTATTCTTACTTACTTGCTTATTACTTATTACTTAGTACTTACTTATTACTTGCTTATTACTTACTTATTACTTACTTATTACTTATTTCCATCCACCCATCATGTGCCATGCCGGTAAGTGTGGGCGGTCATGTTCTGCCATCTCACTCGATCACCAGAGTCATGGATCAGCTCCGTGTTTCGGTCTCGACCGTGCCACAAAGCCAAACCATCCAGGTACTTGCTTCTAGGTCTTCCCCTTGGTCTGTTCCCCTCGATCTTGCCAGTTGTCACCAAATTCTCCAAATCATTTCTTCTCATAACGTGCCCAAAAAATTGTGACTGTCTACGTCTCTATGTCTCTAATCAGTTTAAAATCTTCATTTGTTTCTTGAAGGACTTGTTCATTGGTCTTTCTGGCTGTCCATGGTATTCTTTGCATTTACTTACTTACTTATTACTTATTCTTACTTGCTTATTACTTAATTACTTATTACTTACTTACTTAATACTTGCTTACTTATTCTTACTTACTTACTTATTACTTACTTACTTATTACTTACTTGACTGACTGACTGGCATCTTGCTGTCTTGAAAGACGATAGTTTGTAAAATTGAAATATACCTCACCATAACACAAAGCCTGGGCGGAATTCAGAGACCATGTGTTGCCCATGCAGCATGATCCCTCTCTCGGCCTGTCTAGTTTACTCCAGAGGAAAGGTAACACCAATACATCTGGAACAAAAGCTGCAGATTAAATGGTTCGGCCACCTCACAAGAATGCCCTGGTACCATCTGCCACAAAGAGCCACATTGAAGAAATAGAATGGATACGTGTAAGGGAAAGACCATGTAAAACATGGGGTGATGGTATCAGAACAACTTTAGAGAAATGAATACCACCTTACAAAGAGCATTAGAAAGATATTTACATCTCTCCCCTACACTTCACTGAGGCAAATGGAGGAGGAAGAGAAGAAGAAGAAGCCAAATCTGATATGTGATTAATTTTGGAGTAGGGAATATATTGTACTATGCTTGTATTGTATTTTTTATAACAACTCTCCTTGGCACTTGCATTTTATTTTACATTTGTTCTTTGAATTTATTTGGAATCATTGCATTAGTTGTTCTTTGCGCCTTGTTTACAGCATTTATGATTTGTTCTGCACATGGTCTAAAATAGATACATGTGACATTTTATGGATGGAATTGTGTAGTATTGTGTGATATTTTTATTGATGAGGTTGGCTGAAACGTAATGTCCTGTGTATTCTTTATTTCTGTATGATTGTGCTCAAGTTCTTTATCCAGTCACTTTACACAGTTTTAT
This sequence comes from Cepaea hortensis, assembly GCA_963921405.1. Classification (NCBI taxonomy): domain Eukaryota; kingdom Metazoa; phylum Mollusca; class Gastropoda; order Stylommatophora; family Helicidae; genus Cepaea; species Cepaea hortensis. The sequence continues at coordinate 313,598,511 of OY992876.1, read as the reverse complement.
TACTGTTCATCCAGTCAGTTAAAACAGCTTTGTGACAGTTTATCCAGTCAGTTAACACTTTATGACAGTTTATCCAGTCAGTTAACACTTTATGACAGTTTATCCAGTCAGTTAACACTTTATGACATTTTATCCAGTCAGTTAACACAGATTTATGACAGTTTATTCAGTCAGTTAGCACAGCTTTATGACAGTTCATCCAGTCAGTTAACACAGCATTATGACAGTTTATCCAGTAAGTTAACACAGCTTTATGACAGTTTATCCAGTCAGTTAACACAACTTTATCACAGTTTATCATTCTCAGCTGAGAGGTGAAGATAAAGAGAAAGATGCACATTTGTTGTATACATGCGTTTCCTGTGAACCCAAATGTAATCCATTCACATGCTGCTACTTCTAGTGCACTGGACTGATTTTTGCGTGTGGATTAGCTTTCCCTGTTACCAGTGTCCGTCACCATCAGATATACCTACTCCAACTTCTGAGGTACTTGTAATTTACGTCCCCAAGTCAAGGACAAGAAGACATAATTTTAGTCCAGCTGACCGGTGTAGGGATTAAACCTGCTACCTCAGCATCAGCACACTGGAAGTTTAAGAGTGAGAGCTTTTATCCATTCGACCATGCTGATCTCCAGAGATACTGATAGTGTAACTCTCAATACAGCCCTCCGAAAAGAGACTTGATCTTTCACTATGCATTTACATTTCGAGGGTGATTTTAACGTCCTGTATCCACTTCTGTGTTCATTGGCCCATACAGCATTCACAATATGGACGCTGAGGTTTGAGAGACAAATGTGTTACACGATCTCCATGGAAACAATAAAGAATACACACACAAGAGAATGTATGCGGATACCAGCAGAACAAGGAGTATATCACAGCAAGCAATGATGTCCAGACCAAATGGAAGCAGTAGAAGAGGCTGACTATGTAAACAATGGACAGAGGAAATAACAGAGTCCATGGGAATCTCAAAGTATGAAGCCTGTAACGGGCACTCTCTCGCTGCTTATACTTCACCCCGACACAGCTTGTCTAGTGTTTGCAAGTAGTGGGTAGAGTTGATGTTGACACCAGGTTCTTTAAAGTCAGCCAACAATAGCCCTTCATGGTCAGAAAATGTGCTCAGCATAACCTTATCAGCGGAAACCTGTAACTTGAATTTTTTGGCTTTTGGTGATCCAGCATGCTTCCGTTGCATGCTCTCTCTTTTGCTGCTCGGCTCAAAGTGGTGACACCATGATTCATCGCCTGCCACTATGCGGAAGAGAAATGCATTATCCTCCACTCTGTAACGCAGCAAGTGGTTCAAACACCTTCCCATGCATTCCTCTTTTTGGTGGTCGGTCAATATCCGTGGTACCCACTGTGAACACACCTTCCGATATTGCAGTTTCTTACATACGACCTTTTGAATTGTCCCAATTGACACATCAGATTCTTTCGGTAGTGAACGTATGCTTCGAGAAAAGGTTCATCTGTACAGCTGGATCAATTTTGGCGATGGTTTTTTCTGTTACAACAATATGTGCTTGACCCAGCCGTCGAAGATCTGTCTTGAACTGACGTACTTTCCGAAACATTCATGCCCAGTCTGCCGTACGCTGCCTGCATTCTTCGATGAATGTACACTGTTCGACATCCTTCAAATGAAAGAAACTGAATCACCGCTCTTTGAACTTCTTTGGGTGGATTTTGGATCAACCCGGCCATTTTCTCAACGGTCAGAAACAGGACATGTGCATCATGGTATGATAAGGACGTGCTCTTTTATTCATTGGTCAGTACTTATCACATACTATGACATGATCATGTTCAACGTATGCAATTACGCGGTGTGTGGCGTGAACGGATTTCAAATGAATGCCCCTATTACAATATATCATATCTGTAATAGGAGGTCAGCATGGCCGAGTGGATAAGAGCACTCATTTTTAAACATTTGGTGCGCTGATGCTGAGGTAGCGGATTCAACACCTACACCGGTCTGTCAGACTAACATGAAACTTCTCACTGTTGACTTTGAGACGTAAATTACAAGTATCTCTGAAAATGGAGTGGGTTCACCTAATGGCAAGAAACACTGGTAAAAGGAAAAGCACACACGTAAATCATGCCAATGCACTAGAAGTGGTAGCACATGTATGGACTACGCTTGAGTTCAAAGCGAGTGAACCAAAAAACAAATTAATTAAAATACAAACAATGCCAACTTGATCCAAATATAGAATTGAAGAGCCATGATTGCTTATGTCTTCTCCTGACCAGACAGCTGAAGAAGGAGAATATTCATGATCACTTTCACAGATGCACAAAACTGAAGAACTCATTGAAGTGACTTGTTGCAGGAGAGCATGACTTCATAATGGGCTCATAGAGTGTACACAGTGAAGGTAGTTCTATAGCAGATACTGCCATTGGAGTGGGCTGTTCAGTCTTCACATAATCCAGGTCATGATACATGAAGTAGGGTGGGAAAGAAACAGCCAGTGAAAATTACAGTAACCAAGAAACAATGGTGGTGACCAGGAGAAGAAAAGACTACACTCCACCAAGAACGCGAGTGGAAGACACACAATTATAAAGAATAGATAGACCCTGAGGGTTCAACAACAGATCAAAATACAAGAATGATGGACTGAGTCATGCTCGGGTCCACTACCAATGCATCACTCCCTGAAAGAATTTGCTCCATGAAACGGTGCAGGAACCTAACAACACCAAACCTTAGCAGTGCACAAACCTGACCAGACCAAGTCTTAGAAGTGTACAAACCTGACCAGACCAAGTCTTAGAAGTGCACAAACCTACCAGACCAAGTCTTAGAAATGCACAAACCTGACCAGACCAAGTCTTAGAAGTGCACAAACCTACCAGACCAAGTCTTAGAAGTGCACAAACCTGACCAGACCAAGTCTTAGAAGTTGCACAAACCTACCAGACCAAGTCTTAGAAGTGCACAAACCTGACCAGACCAAGTCTTAGTAGTGCACAAACCTACCAGACCAAGTCTTAGAAGTTGCACAAACCTAACCAGACCAAGTCTTAGAAGTGCATAAACCTACCAGACCAAGTCTTAGAAGTGCACAAACCTACTAGACCAAGTCTTAGAAGTGCACAAACCTACCAGACCAAGTCTTAGTAGTGCACAAACCTACCAGACCAAGTCTTAGAAGTGCACAAACCTAACCAGACCAAGTCTTAGAAGTGCACAAACCTGATCAGACCAAGTCTAAGAAGTGCACAAACCTGACCAGACCAAGTCTTAGAAGTGCATAAACCTACCTGACCAAGTCTAAGAAGTGCACAAACCTACCAGACCAAGTCTTAGAAGTGCACAAACCTACCAGACCAAGTCTTAGAAGTGCATACACCTACCAGACCAAGTCTTAGAAGTGCACAAACCTACCAGACCAAGTCTTAGAAGTGCACAAACCTGACCAGACCAAGTCTTAGAAGTTGCACAAACCTACCAGACCAAGTCTTAGAAGTGCACAAACCTGACCAGACCAAGTCTTAGTAGTGCACAAACCTACCAGACCAAGTCTTAGAAGTTGCACAAACCTACCAGACCAAGTCTTAGAAGTGCACAAACCTGACCAGACCAAGTCTTAGAAGTGCATAAACCTACCAGACCAAGTCTAAGAAGTGCACAAACCTACCAGACCAAGTCTTAGTAGTGCACAAACCTACCAGACCAAGTCTTAGAAGTGCACAAACCTGACCAGACCAAGTCTTAGAAGTGCACAAACCTGACCAGACCCAGTCTTAGAAGTGCATAAACCTACCAGACCAAGTCTTAGAAGTGCACAAACCTGACCAGACCAAGTCTTAGAAGTGCATAAACCTACCAGACCAAGTCTTAGAAGTGCACAAACCTGACCAGACCAAGTCTTAGAAGTGCATAAACCTACCAGACCAAGTCTAAGAAGTGCACAAACCTACCAGACCAAGTCTTAGTAGTGCACAAACCTACCAGACCAAGTCTTAGAAGTGCACAAACCTGACCAGACCAAGTCTTAGAAGTGCACAAACCTGACCAGACCAAGTCTTAGAAGTGCACAAACCTGACCAGACCCAGTCTTAGAAGTGCATAAACCTACCAGACCAAGTCTTAGAAGTGCACAAACCTGACCAGACCAAGTCTTAGAAGTGCATAAACCTACCAGACCAAGTCTTAGAAGTGCACAAACCTACCAGACCAAGTCTTAATAGTGCACAAACCTGACCAGACATGACACACAGCAACAAAGAAGATAACCACACCAAGTAAGAAACACATAAAATAGGAAGCAAAACACAAAAACAGAAGCAGAAAAGAAACATTATTAGGACCCTGATTATAACACATTTACACAGAAATATCAATTGGGGAACCCTTTGAGGCCATCAAGACAGTCCATAAATAAACACACATGTATTGTTTGGTGTTTATAGAAGTGTGAAGAGTTAGAGACTAGAGGATGTACTAGACAACATAAAAATTGAAAGCTATAGTTACCGACTGAGATTTGGACCTGTCAGTTACATTTTACCTCACCATTTTGAGGTGATAGGTTCGAATTCTTGGTGGTAACTAAAGCTTTCAATTTGTATGTTGCCTTGTGTGTCCTCTAGTCTCCAGTATTGTCAAAGTAACAAATACATCATACATTTCTGTCTATCTCTGTATTATTTTCAACATTATAGATATATCATACACTGCTTTTTGTCCCCATAATATACACATGTATTCATTGTTTTGTCTCCATATCAATATGCTACATATGCCATACATTGTCTTGTGTTTCCATGACATTGTGAAAATGACTTGTATAGCATACATTGTTTTCTGTCTCCATGATACTGCCAGTACTCTACATATGTCATACGTTTCATTATATCTACATGAGATTGTCATAATAACATGTGTTCCATGTGTTGTTGCAGAAACCGCTAGACCAGTCTGGCATACTGAGAGGCTTCACCAAACAAGGCTATCTCTACTTGATGGAGAAGAGTAAGCTCACCTTTATTATTACATCTTCTTCTTCTTTGGCTGCAGAGAGTGACTGGAGGATCTAGCCCACACTCAACACTCAGCGGACAGGCCAAATAGGCATGTAATCAGACTGCTATTGGTGCCATTAGTGTCGGGGATTTTCACTGGCTATTGCAGATGACGGAGCATGAATGGGAATGTCCTGAGTGCTGTGCTGTGGGTTCTTGATTCAACTTTACTCAGCTCTTCTTATGTTGTTCTTCCACCAGAATTTATGAAGACCACTCGCTATACAAAGAAATGAGTATGAAGGTGACAGATGTGACCAGTAGTGCATGGAATGTCTTTGGGCAATGTAGACAGTTGATGGTAGTCATACTTGTTGTGGGATGTGCCACATGAAACTTCCTGATTTGTTTCTGTCCATTTGCTAGTGTGACCTTTGCTGCCACACAAGGTGCTGCACCTTGATGGATAAGTGTATGCCACCTCGACTGATCTTTAGCAGAGCCTCCTGTGTGTCTGTGTTGTCAGATATCTTGAGAGCAGTCTAAAGTGTCTGTGTTGATGTCAGATATCTTGAGAGCAGTCTTAAGTGTCTGTGTTGATGTCAGATATCTTGAGAGCAGTCTTAAGTGTCTGTGTTGATGTCAGATATCTTGAGAGCAGTCTTAAGTGTCTGTGTTGATGTCAGATATCTTGAGAGCAGTCTTAAGTGTCTGTGTTGATGTCAGATATCTTGAGAGCAGTCTTAAGTGTCTGTGTTGATGTCAGACATCTTGAGAGCAGTCTTAAGTGTCTGTGTTGATGTCAGACATCTTGAGAGCAGTCTTAAGTGTCTGTGTTGATGTCAGATATCTTGAGAGCAGTCTTAAGTGTCTGTGTTGATATCAGATATCTTGAGAGCAGTCTTTAAGTGTCTGTGTTGATGTCAGATATCTTGAGAGCAGTCTTAAGTGTCTGTGTTGCCATCAAATATCTTGAGAGCAGTCTTAAGTGTCTGTGTTGACATCAAATATCTTGAGAGCAGTCTTAAGTGTCTGTGTTGATATCAAATATCTTGAGAGCAGTCTTAAGTGTCTGTGTTGATATCAAATATCTTGAGAGCAGTCTTAAGTGTCTGTGTTGATGTCAGATATCTTGAGAGCAGTCTTAAGTGTCTGTGTTGATGTCAAATATCTTGAGAGCAGTCTTAAGTGTCTGTGTTGATGTCAGATATCTTGAGAGCAGTCTTAAGTGTGTTGATGTCAGATATCTTGAGAGCAGTCTTAAGTGTCTGTGTTGACATCAAATATCTTGAGAGCAGTCTTAAGTGTTTGTGTTGACATCAAATATCTTGAGAGCAGTCTTAAGTGTCTGTGTTGACATCAAATATCTTTAGAGCAGTCTTAAGTGTCTGTGTTGATATCAAATATCTTGAGAGCAGTCTTAAGTGTCTGTGTTGATATCAAATATCTTGAGAGCAGTCTTAAGTGTCTGTGTTGATGTCAGATATCTTGAGAGCAGTCTTAAGTGTCTGTGTTGATATCAAATATCTTGAGAGCAGTCTTAAGTGTCTGTGTTGATGTCAGATATCTTGAGAGCAGTCTTAAGTGTCTGTGTTGACATCAAACATCTTGAGAGCAGTCTTAATTGTCTGTAACCTTGATTGGTCTTGAGCAGAGCCTCCCATTTGTCTGTGTTGACATCAAATATCTTGAGCACTCATAAGCATGTCCTTCAAGCATGCATGCCATGTGGCATGCATGATCATTTCCACAGCCTTCTGTCTCATGAATTACCAATCTTCTTATAGTTCATGCTTTGTGGCATTTGTGATCTTGTCTGTCCACATCCTTCTCTATCTTGTATATTGCCACTATTCTTATAGTCCATGCCATGTGGCATTGGTGATCATGATTGTCCACAGCTTTCTGTCTCATGTACATGATGCCATGATGTCTAGCATTGTCCTTCTCCATCTCTTCCTGCCTCTCTTAGTTCCCCTCCGACTTTCCTGTTGTCACAACATACTCCAGCTTTTCCCTTCTCATGTTGTGCCTAAAGAATGTGGACTCAGTTTAAGAATCAAGCAACCAATCCTCTTTGTGAGTTAATTTCTTTTAAGATATTTTCATTATGTTTTCTATCTGTCCATTGTGTTCTCATCATTCTTCTATAAAACACATCTCTTTAGTTGCCACATAATTCTTCATGTCTGAACACAACAATTCATTCAGAGTGTGTGTTGTCAAAGAGATTACTCACAAGTATGTTCTTTAACTTTGCATTGTATGCTATAGTATTTTGTGACTCTATGTTATAACTTTTACTAACCTCTTTCAAAGGAAGTGTGTCACAGTCAGCTATACAATTTTACCAGGGTAGCAACTATATAACCTACTCTTTTCAATTTTCAACTGCTGTTGTTTTTTTTTAACACATGGAACTTGCTTATTAGACTTTTTTTTTTTTTAACCTTAACTGAGATGGCTAGAATCAGACCTCAATGTCCAAGAGACATGGAAACATTTGATATCATTAGATGTTAACAAACAATTTCATAGCCCTATACTGGGAGTGATCCAGGTAACAAAGCGAAGGCTGTCATTCCACCACCTCGGCAAGCATTATTAGGAAATTAAACCAATTTACGGATAAATAGATTGTTGCCTTAGATGGAATCTATCTTGAGGATGTCAACTGTACCACAAATGTCATCTGAAGTCAAACTGACCTCTGAGCCAGAGAAGTACATAAGTAAGTGTGATGCACTGACTTCAAAAGGGAAACAAACTCTCATTTTGTCTCCCAAGTGTTCACTTTGTGTATGTTAAGCTAACATTCTTTGATTGTTTTCCATGTTTCAGAAGCGTTAGGCACCACTTCATGGACCAAGTATTACTGCCATTACAAGAAGGAAACCAAAGAGTTCTACATGATATTTTACAACCAGGTCGGGGGGAAACTGGTAGGATACCTCTTATTTATTTTGTTACATATCGTTCGCCGGCTTCATGGTGAAGGGGTTACGGGCGTAGTTCGTAACCCCGCAAACCGTGTTCGAAACACAGCTGTGGATGACACAAGAAGTCTGTGAGACTGAGGAAGAAACTATGACACAAGAAGTCTGTGAGGCTGAGGAAGAAACTATGACACAAGAAGTCTGTGAGACTAAGGAAGAAACTATGACACAAGAAGTCTGTGAGGCTGAGGAAGAAACTATGACACAAGAAGTCTGTGAGGCTGAGGAAGAAACTATGACACAAAAAGTCTGTGAGGCTGAGAAAGAAACTATGACACAAGAAGTCTGTGAGACTAAGGAAGAAACTATGATACAAGAAGTCTGTGAGGCTGAGGAAGAAACTATGACACAAGAAGTCTGTGAGGCTGAGGAAGAAACTATGACACAAAAAGTCTGTGAGGCTGAGGAAGAAACTATGACACAAGAAGTCTGTGAGACTAAGGAAGAAACTATGACACAAGAAGTCTGTGAGACTAAGGAAGAAACTATGACACAAGAAGTATGTGAGACTAAGGAAGAAACTATGACACAAGAAGTCTGTGAGGCTGAGGAAGAAACTATGACACAAGAAGTCTGTGAGGCTGAGGAAGAAACTATGACACAAAAAGTCTGTGAGGCTGAGGAAGAAACTATGACACAAGAAGTCTGTGAGACTAAGGAAGAAACTATGACACAAGAAGTCTGTGAGACTAAGGAAGAAACTATGACACAAGAAGTCTGTGAGGCTGAGGAAGAAACTATGACACAAGAAGTCTGTGAGGCTGAGGAAGAAACTATGACACAAAAAGTCTGTGAGACTAAGGAAGAAACTATGACACAAAAAGTCTGTGAGGCTGAGGAAGAAACTATGACACAAGAAGTCTGTGAGGCTGAGGAAGAAACTATGACACAAGAAGTCTGTGAGACTAAGGAAGAAACTATGACACAAGAAGTCTGTGAGACTAAGGAAGAAACTATGACACAAGAAGTCTGTGAGGCTGAGGAAGAAACTATGACACAAGAAGTCTGTGAGGCTGAGGAAGAAACTATGACACAAAAAGTCTGTGAGGCTGAGGAAGAAACTATGACACAAGAAGTCTGTGAGACTAAGGAAGAAACTATGACACAAGAAGTCTGTGAGACTAAGGAAGAAACTATGACACAAGAAGTCTGTGAGACTAAGGAAGAAACTATGACACAAGAAGTCTGTGAGGCTAAGGAAGAAACTATGACACAAGAAGTCTGTGAGACTAAGGAAGAAACTATGACACAAGAAGTCTGTGAGACTAAGGATGAAACTATGACACAAGAAGTCTGTGAGACTAAGGAAGAAACTATGACACAAAAAGTCTGTGAGGCTGAGGAAGAAACTGTGACACAAGAAGTCTGTGAGACTAAGGAAGAAACTATGACACAAGAAGTCTGTGAGACTAAGGAAGAAACTATGACACAAGAAGTCTGTGAGACTAAGGAAGAAACTATGACACAAGAAGTCTGTGAGGCTGAGGAAGAAACTATGACACAAGAAGTCTGTGAGACTAAGGAAGAAACTATGACACAAGAAGTCTGTGAGACTAAGGAAGAAACTATGACACAAGAAGTCTGTGAGGGTAAGGAAGAAACTATAACACAAAAAGTATGTGAGGCTGAGGAAGAAACTATGACACAAAAAGTCTGTGAGGCTGAGGAAGAAACTATGACACAAGAAGTCTGTGAGGCTAAGGAAGAAACTATGACACAAGAAGTCTGTGAGATTAAGGAAGAAACTATGACACAAGAAGTCTGTGAGACTAAGGAAGAAACTATGACACAAGAAGTCTGTGAGACTAAGGAAGAAACTATGACACAAGAAGTCTGTGAGACTAAGGAAGAAACTATGACACAAGAAGTCTGTGAGGCTAAGGAAGAAACTATGACACAAGAAGTCTGTGAGACTAAGGAAGAAACTATGACACAAGAAGTCTGTGAGGCTAAGGAAGAAACTATGACACAAGAAGTCTGTGAGGATAAGGAAGAAACTATGATACATGAGAAGTATGTGGCAGGCTTCATAAAAGAGACGCATTTAATTAAATGAGAGTGTAAGAATAATCAGAAGCAGCAGTTTGTTTGTTTGTTTTTTCCATGTGCTTTGAACTCCAGGCAGTCCATACACATATTACTTTGAGTACACTGAACTAATTTGTGTGTGTGGATTAGCTTTCCCTATTACCAGTCTCCCTCAACATCAGGCGAACCTGCTCCAGTTCTGAGGTACATGTAATTTAGTCCCCAAGTCAAGGATGAGAAGTCAGCATTTTAGTCCAGCTGATCAATGTAGAAGTCGAACCAGCTTCCTCAGCATCAGAACACCAGAAGTTTAAGAATCATCATCATCATCATCAAGTGCAGTGCCGGCTGGCGTAGGCGTTCATGGCTCTCCATAGATCTCGGTCTTTGGTTTTCTGGATCAACTCTGCTGCTGATATTCCTCCATGCCACCGTCTCAATCCATCCAGCATCACTTCTCTTGGTCTACCTCTGCCTCTCTTCCCCTCGATCTCTCCAGTTGTTACGATGTTCTCCAATGCCTCTCTTCTCATCACATGACCGAGGAAAGCTGTTTGTCTCTGTCTTATTGTTGTATATAATGTTCTAGTTTCATTAGCCTGTTTCAGGCAGTCGTCGTTAGTTACTCTGGCAGTCCAAGGAATTCGCAACATTCGTCTCAGGAACCACATCTCTGTTGCTTCTAATTTCTTCTTAATTTGTTCATTTACATTCCAAGATTCACTGCCATACAGCAAAACTGGTTCTACATAGCATTTCATCACTCTCTTTCTTACATTCAGTGATAGTGACTTATTGCATAAGATACTCTTCATTTTCTGAAATGCGGCTTTTGCCTGCCCTATTCTGCTCCTAATCTCTGTTGTACATCTTCCATCTGATGTTATAAATGCCCCTAGGTATCTAAAATTATCAACTTGGTTAAGGATTTTCCCTTCTATTTCTATGTCACATTTTGGTGTCACCATTTTCTTTGATATTACCATTGTTACTGTTTTCTTGATATTCAAGGAGAGTCCTTTCCTTGCACTCTCTGTTACTACAACGTCTAATAATTGTTGTAGGTCTGTTGAATTATCCGCCACCAATACTGTGTCATCTGCATAGCGTATATTATTTATATTATAACCTCCAACTAGTATTCCTGGCATCTCTTTGATCCCTAGTTTAAGAATAGGTGTTTTTATCCATTCTGCCGTACTGACCTCCTTCAGCAGTAGTGTGTGAGGTGCATGTCTCAGTACAGTTGAAGTAATGTGAGGTGCGCGTCTCAGTACAGTTAAGTAATGTGAGGTGCACATTTCAGTGCAGTTAGTGAAGTAATGTTTACATGCACATCTCAGTACAGCTAGTTAAGTAATGTCTTTTTTGGTTTGTGAATAAACAGATGACCAGTAAACACATGAGTTGAACAGATGTGTTTTGTATGATGTGGAAATAAATATTCTTGTTATGTTTTTATCACCAGTGTGAACCTGAAAAATACACCCTGGAAAACTGTGTCAGGTATGTTTATAGCAGTGTTATTTTACATCATCATCATCATGAGTCATGCCAGCTGCGGTAGTTGTTAATTTCTCTCCACATACCTCAATCCTAGTGTTCTGAATCAACTCTGTGTATGATATTCCTCCATGCTGCTGTCTTAGTCCATCCAGCATCCTTTCTTACAGACTGCCTCAGCCTCTTCTCCCACAGATCTTTCTACTGGTCACAGTGTTTTCCAGTGCCCTTTTTCTCATTATGTGACCAAAGAATACTGTTTGTCTCTTTCTTGTATTTGTGTGCTCATGTAAGGTTAACGTTACTCTGGCAGTCCAACAACAGTGCAACATTTGTCTCAGGAACCACATTTATTTTACATGAGATTTGCAAAATAATCATACTGCTCTTTTAACTGACACCTGGCTGTCTTGACAGATGATAGTTTGTTACATTGTGCTTCAAAAATGCTCACAGTAACTACAACCCATGGCGGTGCAAATGTGACTGGTCAGGCCAATTTGCACAGTAAATGAAATAGTTTTGGGACTGTTGGTTGGCTGTTGCAGATGAGGAGTAGTAAGTAAGGGGAAGACCCGATGCTTTGATGTTATTTCTTGACTCAACTTTACTCCTTCAGCGAGGCATTTCAGGATGTAACCAGGTGGTGTTCCAGCACAGCACATACAGACTGGCCAGGATTAGGCCTGGGTTTGTCACGATTCCTCCGCAGGTTTTGGGTATTTCATTGCCAACAGACTTCTTTCCAATGCTTAGAGACAGGGATATCCTGGATAGAAGAGGTCATATTAAGCAAAACAGTGAAGTACTCCTGAGCCGAAAATAGATCATAAAAGTTAATTCATACTCTTTACAGGATGTCAGTCAACTCCAGCAATTGTTGGCTGTTTATGAATTCTTGGCAAGTTTACGTTCACAATTTGGCCATTGCTTTCTGAACAACGGGCACTCATACCATTGTATGAAAATCAGCACAAGGTGGTCTGCTCCCGAAGCTGTGTTTCGAACGCAGTATACAGGACTGCAGGAATTCGTAACCTATTGGCTACAGCGAAATAACATCATAAGGACCCCTTTTCCTGGCTGTGAGTCATGTCTGGAAGATTATGCAGGCCCTGTATTTGTATTAGATTTGTAAAAGCATGCATCTTTCCCATTGCAACATATGCCTGTGAGACCTGGACACTTACTAAACAAGCTGAACAGTGCATAAATGCCTTTGAATATAAATGTTAAAGAGAGTTCTGAGAATATCATGGATACAGAAAAGAACAAATGCATCCATACAACAAGAGCTGAATATTGAAGAAGGTTGGCTAGTAAAGATGATAAATCAAAGAAAATTGAAATATTTTGGTCACTTGAAACATCATGAAAGTTTGGAGAGAACAATAATGGAGCAGTATATGCCTGGGAAGAGAGGGAGAGGAAGGCCAAAGAGAAGATGGGTGGAGGATGTGGCAGATGATCTCCAGATGGGTATATAAGATGCAGGACACCTTGCTTATAACTGAAAAGTTTTCTGGGCGGTTGTTATGGGAGCGAAATAGTTAGTCGTTGATCAGTCACTGTTCCAACTTCACGGCACAGTCTCCCCATTATGCTCTATTCCTGAGCATTTTGTGTGATATTCACTGGCACTGGAACAGAGCAATATGGGAGCGAAATTCTGCAAGGAACATGCTACTGAATTAATTAATATTTGTACAGACCAATCGGCACTCCAGAGGTCATGGGGTCAATACCATACACTGGTTGCCTTTACTTCCCAGGTCATTTTCTGGTGCTGGTTTTAGGCTGGGTCGAATTGGCAGCTCATGTAAATGAAACAAATGACACCTCGAGATGGTACGAACACATGATAGCAGGCAAACATGTACCAGCTGCACATTTAGAAGGATAAGGTCAAATCTAATTGTCTGTTCACTGCAATGTTTAGCTGCAGGAATAGAAGTACAAGTCAGACCAGATTGCTTCACATGCTGATTGTATCGGAATTTATTCAATATATATTTTCTGTGTAAATATTTGTGTTTCGTTCTAATATACTTACAGGCGAGCGTCAGATACCATAGAGAGAAGGTTTTGTTTTGATGTGACACTGAAAGAGAAGTAAGTCCTGTTTGTGTAATTTTGTTGGCAGTATATTTTGTACAGATCTGGTTGCATCTCATCAAGTATATTTAATTGCTTTCTTCTTCTTCTTCTTCGTTCATCCGGAGTTTTTTTTTTCGGATGTGATTGCGTTGTGCCTGTTTACAGCAGAGCTGCGTTCTTGCGCCGTTAGGCCGACACATCCGACTTCTGCGGGCTAATTGCTTTCAATGTGATTATTTAGACTCACCATCTTTTCATATGTAATAGAACGGCCACAGAGCTCTCATAAACAAGGATGAAAAGAATGTTGATGATGAAGACAGTATTGATGAATGAGGATTAAAAGAATGTTGATGATGAAGACACTATAGATGAACAAGGATGAAAAGAATGTTGATGATGAAGTCAATTTTGATGAACAAGAATGAAAAGAATATTGATGATGAAAACTGTATTGATGAACAAGGATGAAAAAAAATTTGATGATGAAGTCAATTTTGATGAACAAGAATGAAAAGAATATTGATGATGAAAACTGTATTGATGAACAAGGATGAAAAGAATGTTGATGATGAAGACAGTATTCATGAACAAGGATGAAAAGAATGTTGATGATGAAGACAGTATTCATGAACAAGGATGAAAAGAATGTTGATGATGAAGACAGTAGTCATGAACAATGATGAAAAGAATGTTGATGATGAAGACAGTAGTCATGAACAAGGATGAAAAGAATGTTGATGATGAAGACAGTAGTCATGAACAAGGATGAAAAGAATGTTGATGATGAAGACAGTATTCATGAACAAGGATGAAAAGAATGTTGATGATGAAGACAGTAGTCATGAACAAGGATGAAAAGAATGTTGATGATGAAGACAGTATTCATGAACAAGGATGAAAAGAATGTTGATGATGAAGACAGTATTCATGAACAAGGATGAAAAGAATGTTGATGATGAAGACAGTAGTCATGAACAAGGATGAAAAGAATGTTGATGATGAAGACAGTGTTCATGAACAAGGATGAAAAGAATGTTGATGATGAAGACAGTAGTCATGAACAAGGATGAAAAGAATGTTGATGATGAAGACAGTGTTCATGAACAAGGATGAAAAGAATGTTGATGATGAAGACAGTATTCATGAACAAGGATGAAAAGAATGTTGATGGTGAAGACAAGGATGAAATGAATGTTGATGAACAAGGAGGAAAAGAATGTTGAAGGTGAAGACACTATTGATGAACAAAGATTAATGAAAATAATAATAATAAAACCCTAGTACAGTGGTTCTCAACCTTTTTTGGCCCATGCCCCCCTTCACCATATTTTCAGAACGTCATTCCCCCCCCCCCCCCCCCTTCGTATTTCCTACCTAAAAATCCCCCCCCCCTCCCGCCCCTACACAGTATACGTAATAATGGAAGCACATACTAAAACAAGTCTAGACGTCCACATAAAACGTGATTTGTGGGTCTACTTACTTTATAAAATGAATTTTAGAAGGGTGAGATGTACAGAATTGTAAAGTATAAATGGAAAAACAAGATCAAGTAATCGGTTCTTGTATTAACGCGATCTTGAAATAATCGTCATTCCCCCCCTGGAAACCCCAAACCCCACCGGTTGAGAACCACTGCCCTAGTATAACAGCCAGTTCCCTTTTGATACACCGGAATGTTCCACATAGCTAAAGACATCATTCATTGTAGTGAGTCATGCAGTAGCGATTTTTGCATTTCCCCCTTGCCTTTATAATGTATATCTTTTATATTGCTGTTTTTAGTTAGCCTTGATTGATGTTTGGATGAAATAATGTATGAAAGAGAGTGATAGAAGGGCAGAATGTTAGACAGGCATGCATGCCCAATTCTTAACCCTTTGAAAATAAAGTTTGTTCTTTCGATCGTTCTCTCTCACAACGCACCCAAAAATGCTCAATAATACATAAGGTCACATACACAATGCGTCACACAGCCACTCACACTATCATACACAAACTCACACATGATGACCTGGTGTCTGGTACCTAACAAAGGAAACAAAGTTTCAACATGCATTTACAGCCAATGTTAGTGCACAGTAGGCAACACCTTTATCTAGAAATTGCCACATCTTTGCGTTTGTTCACACTTAAAGACAGCTGTCCACTGTTGTCACTTTCTCAACCAGATCTGGCCCTCTGACCTTTCAAGCTCTCTCAGATGAGGACCGGCGGTTGTGGTTAGATGCCATGGATGGCAAAGAACCGGTTGGTTTTTGTGTTGAGAATGTTTCTTTGTAGTTTTGTGGTTTAAAGTAATTATTTAAGACGGAATTGTCAGCAAGATTACAGGTCATAACATTCTGGGAAGGGGACCCTCTTCTGAAGATCAGAATCCTCCTGTCCTCCGCGGCGGAGTTTTTAATCACGTGACTGGTTGTATATGAAATGATAAGTTTATACACAATCAGGATTATATTGTTACAGACGTAACGTCGTGGATGACTGAGGTATGATTGGTTGACCTGTAGAGATCTATCCATTTGTTTCAGAACTTAGTAGATGTGTCATTGTTGGATGAGCTCTCTTATCCATTTGACCATGCTGACATCCATGCCATGTCATCTTATGTAGTAAAATAGTCAACAAGAGAGGCAGGGGATGACAGAACAATATAAGTGGAGAGCTTACACAGCTGAGCCACAAATAATTGATTTGTTATGTTGTGGTGTAACTTATATTTCCATCGTTATTATTATCATTGTTAGTTTGACTGATTTCTATTTACCAGATTTGCGCAGTGGTAAGATACATACACCATATTTATGTTTATTATCTCTCACTTTTCTGCAGGAGTCATACATACCTGACTGTTTTCATGTTGTATTATAATAGTCACCACATTTAGGCAAGCTCTGATTGGTTTGATGTTATTTTGTTTTCCAGACATACCCGATGCATAATTTGAAGACTGAAGAGTGTGAGTACTCTTACCGTGTGTCAGCATCTCCATCTCCCTAACAGAGCAGTACCTGACCTAATGCTGTCCAGCTAATGATGCTTGTGTGTCTGTCTGCTTGTCTCTGCTATCTTCCTCTGGACATTGGGTGCAGTCTGTTGACCATGAAATGTCTAACACCTGTCTGTTTGTCTGCTTATCTATCTATTTGTCTGTTTGTCTGGTTATCTATCTGTTTGTCTGTCTGCCTGTCTGTATATAAAAATTAGTTTTATTGAGTCATGTATTATTGATTATTGCACATTTTCCTTTGAGAGGTTAAAATATTCACATTTTAAGAATTAGTGAACATCGCTAGAGAGGCAAGGGACATTTTACAACTGAAAATAGATGTCTTTTCATATATTCTGGTAGAGACATCGGAGGCCAGAGCGGAGTGGAATTTTGTTTAGATAAAATAACTGCAAACGCTTTAATTGGATATAACCCGGTTAGTGATAGAATCCTCACAGTCAGACTTAAAGGCCATCCAAAAAACACAACTCTCATACAGATTTATGCACCTACTTCAACGGCAGAGGAAGACGAAATTGAAGATTTTTACAGCACACTGCAAGACACATTATATAAGATTGGTCATAATGACATAATAACAATAATGGGAGATTTTAATGCAAAAGTGGGTACAGGAAGAACTGAACATGATAGACACGTTTTAGGAAAATTTGGATTGGGAAATAGAAATGATGCAGGTGACAAATTAATTGAATTTTGCATAGAAAATGAGTTAATGATAGTCAACACACATTTTAAACAACACCCAAGAAGACGCTTCACGTGGAAGTCCCCGGACAGTACTACCAAAAACCAGATAGATTATTTTTAATACTAAGAAGATGGAGATCAAGCATAATATTGGCAAAAACCTTACAAAGTGCAGACCGTGATACAGATCATCAGTTATTAGAAGCAGATTTGAAAGTAAAACTCAAAAAGCTTACCCGAGGACCAAGGCCACTCCGTTTTGATCTCACAAAAATACAAGGGTGAGGCAATAAGTAAGTCACACAGTTCTGTGGAATGGCAGGTAAATGTAGTTGGTGTTTTCTACAGGTGTCATTAGGTGACAGCAACATTGAACTTTATATTCCCGTTCATCAGATGGTGCTAGGTGTCTAATGTGCATGCGCAGCGCATAAACAAAATGGCGACTGTACTTACAGAGTGTACAACCAAAGAGCAACATGCTTTTGTATGTTTTGTTTTGGACAAAAAGACTGCCTGCAAAGGACATTCATAAGGAAATGCTTCCTGTTTATGCTGACCACCAGCCCGAATCAAAGTGTGCTTCAATGTAATGGAAGCATCCTTCTTCACCTTGTGTCCAAAAATTCAAGGATACGCCATCAGCAGGGAAGGTTATGCTGACAGTGTTCGGGGATTGTCAAGGAGTGCTTTTAACCAATTTCAAGAAGAAAGGTGAGAATGTGAATTCTGAATTGTACTGTGAAGTTCTATCGATGCTTCATGATGCAATTCAAAGAAAACGTCCTGGACTGCTGACTGGAGGAGTGTTGCTTCTTTATGACAATGCCAGACCACATACGGCTCAATTAACTCAGGAGAAAATTAACCAACTAGGGTGGGAAGTTCTGGAACATCCACCTTACAGCCCCTACTTAGCCCCTAGTGATTTCCACCTTTTTGGTCCACTGAAAACCAACCTTGGCAGGAGAAATTTTGCGAAGATTGCTCTCCACTTGGGCACATTTCATGACGTGGACTTTTGTCTGTTGAAAAACAATGATGCAGTGAAGCCATATTACTTTTCCTCATGGACTCTACACTTGTGTTGTTTTTATGGCTCTGTTGTAATAAATTGTCAGCTTACGGATGGCATTTTGTGTGAGCTGACCTTTACAGCGTCCTCCTAGTGTCACGCCTTGTTTCGGCAGTCAGCAACAACATTGCGGAGTGCTGTTCCAAGGCGTTTACTGACATGATTGATACACTCCTCTTTGTCTATCTGAATGTCATCCCCATATGGTTTGATCTTGGTAAGCTCCGCAAATATTTTGGCGTCACCATCAGAAAGTATTGACATGTAGCGAAGCTTATGAAGGGCCACAGACTGTCGCCACAGCACGCTTGTCGCCTCCATCATTCCTCCATCATTCCAGCAGATCCTGTGAAATTGTTATCATAGTTTAGAAGATGTTCTGCCTTCCATGCTGCATATTCATCTGGTTTATCTCTGGCAAGTGTCTTACCAGTGGTTTCACACACCTGGCAATATGTGGACATAACATGGACATCTATGAAAAGTCCTGTAAGAACATCCACTGCACAGCCAACTCCAATGTGGAATGTGTGGCCTCTGGTCAGCCAAGTGCCATCAAAACTGACACAAATATCTAACAAATCATTGTCATGTAGAGTGACGCTTGACTGCTGTGCATGAACCTGTCAAACATACTTTACGGTTTGAGTGAAAACAGTGTCCTCCAGATCTTCTATCTTTGAATATAGATTATTCACTTTGTTGTGAAATGTTTTGTGATAAAGACCTTGCAGGTTCATGTTTTTACAAAAATTATTGAATGTTGTTGCACCCATCCCACAAACTAATGCAGAATATACATACTGGCTGTAGATGGCAAAAGATCTATCCCTATCATTACTTCTTGCAGATAGGTATCTTCCACACACTACTTCTTCACAACAAGAGCAGTAAACCTCTGCATACACAGCTAATCCTTTGGCTTTCTTGCTGTCAGTTTTCAAAATAAGACTAGTATTTTTACATACTGGACAACATAACAGTTTGATAATTTCATTAATTTCTGAACAGTCAACTACTGCTCTTTGTTCCCGTTTTTGGTATACATTGTCGTCACCAGAAGCATACTTGCTGTTACAAGAGGTCATATGTTCATACGTTATCTCTTTTAAATTGGCTTCGGGTAATAAAAGAGTCACTTCCACAACTTTGAGAAGAACACGATGTTACTGATTCATTCAGATTCACTGTCAAATGACTTGGATTTGGAAGAAGTGGCATGTGCAGTTTAGCTGGGTGCTTTCAGAATTGTCTGTACTGTCTACGACGTTCTGGTAGGCTTTTCGCTGCTTACGAGCATTTGCGAGGTGCAGTCTGAGATTTCTTACGTTGAGTTGATAACTGGATGTTAAATTTCTTGGAACAAGGCATTTTCAATTTGCGTGTCAATCTGTCGTCAACGATAAACATCACAAAACGGCCATCTTGGAAACCTGCGTGATCAGTTTCAGCCAACGGAAATCGCATATTGCCTATGGTCATGAGTTGTGTTCCTTATATGGAAGTTTCCAGAAGATTATTGATTCGATAGAAACATTTGTATATAGAAGAGTTCCCAATTACACAAACTCAAAGTTTAACGAAGAATTAGGGGAGATTGTGACCTTTAAACTGGTGTATGACACACATGGATAGTGCTTAACCCAGACACTGTTGCTATGGTTTGAAAAACGTCAATTTCGTAACAATTTTCAATAAGTAGACATTTGACACCTAGGGTGGGTTAAGTAAAATATGAATATTGCATTAAAATAACAGTTTTTAAACAAAAACAAGTACTGAATCTGATAGAAGACATGTTAATGTGTTTAAAAATGAACTATTCCAAATCTTGCCAAATTGACCACAAATCATTATTTTTTCGGCCGCACATCACCTTAACATAGCAAAAACAAAGATAAAGCATACAGATAAAACTACTATCGAGACAGATATATATGTTCATGAGGAAAATTTGAGGTGGTGGAAAATTTTTAATATATTGGGTCATTGATTACCAACAATGATGACACAATGAAAGAAATTAAAAGACAAATATCCATTGCTCTTCAAAGACTAAAACAACTGAATAAATTGTGGAGTTTGACAGATAGAACTACAAAAATTAGATTTTTAACAGCATGCATCTTTCCCATTGCAACGTACGCCTGTGAGACCTGTTCACTTACTAAAGAAGCTGAACAGTGCATAAATGCATTTGAATATAAATGTTATAGACGAGTTCTAAGGATATCTTGGATAAAGAAAAGAACAAATGCATCCATGCTTCAAGATCTGAATATTGAAGAAGGTTGGTTATTAAAGATGATAAAACAAAGAAAATTTAAATATTTTGGTCACTTCAAACATCACAAAAGTTTGGAGAGAACAGTAATGGAGGGGTCTATGCCTGGGAAGAGAGGAAGATAAAGGCCAAAGAGAAGATGGGTGCAGGATGTGGTGGATGATCTCCAGATGGGTGTATCAGACACGGGACATCTTGCTTATGATCGAGAGGTTTTCCGGAAGGTTGTTATGGGAGCGAGGTTCTGCAAAGGACATGCTACTGAATGAATGAACATTTTCCATATATTTTAATGCATATTTTTTCTGTTGTTGTCATTGTTGTCTAAGATTAGCTTCATAAGTGATGTATGAATGAAATATTGTATGAGAGCAGAGAGATAAGAAGGGCAGACAGAATGTCAGACGGGCCTGCGTGCCCACTTCTTAATCCTTTGAAAATTAAGTTCAGTCATTTGTTTTATCTACCTGTCTGTCTATCAATCAGTCTTTACATATATGTGCAAAGCCATTCATTGTTAAAACCTGGTCTTCAGTTGTGTTAAATTGAAAACACAATTCTGCAAGAGATAGGAACAGACGGTACGGCTGGGTGTAGTTTGGTTGAGGGTTTATGTCCTAGTAGGGGATACAGGACAGCAGAAGAAACAGAATTACTTAACAGCGCTCCGTGTCTGTCTTGGCAGATAAGGAAGAATATACATAATTACTCAGAATGTTACAGAAAAAGAGAAAAGAAAAATCACAACAGAAATGAGATTCATGAAAAAAATACTCAATGTATCAAGAAGAGATAAGATCAGAAATGAAGAAATCAGGACTAAAATGTCAGCGCTAGATTTTTTTAGAAGGCAGCAAGTCCAATAGTTTGGCCATGCAACTAGGTTACCAACTAACAGTATACCACAACAAGCAATGATGTACAGATAAGATGGAAGTAGAGGAAGAGGCCGACCAAATAAAGAGTGGGCGCAGGAAATAGCAGTCCATGGGAATATCGATACATGAAGCCCATAAGCGGGCACACTCTTACTGTTTATACTTCACCTCAACACCATGAGGAACAAGATAAGATGAGACACAGAATGTTAGCAGCACCATTTATCATACCTCCATGAGTGTAATCAGCTGATTGTTAGTTGATGTTGTGTTCTCTGTTCCCTGTCAGCCATGCTGGATGAGATTGGGTTCAACTTTATCCGCAAAGCTATTGCTGCCATCGAGAGTAGAGGTCAGTCTTATATGTTGCTGTTGTTGTTTACACATGATCACAATTAAATAAACCCATTGACAGTTCATTCAAATACATTGGGGATATACAGTTAGGACCCTGTTTTCAGTGACTGAAACAGCATTCAGGTTCAGTGTCATTCCTCTTTTTCTGTCCCAACTCACTCCAAGCCCTCAAGCTATCCATTGCAGTTTTGTCCATGTCTTCCTCATATTATTCATTTCTGTTTATACCAGGGGTCTTCAAATGACAACCTTAAAAGTCTGATAGAAATTGCAATAACCATGGCATTATCTTGTAACCTGTCAATATTGTTGTTAAGGATATCAAGAGTGTTAAGCATGTGGCGTCACTGTGCAGACGAACACGGTGACGTCATAAGGAAATTTAAAGATGGCTGCCTCATTTTTAACATGCGCCAAAGAGGAGCAGCATTCTGTTATCCATTTTTTGTATCAGTGAAGGGGTGAAACCTACTAAAATTCATCGGCGAATGAAGGTGCAGTATTGTGATGCATACCACTCACTCCAGCAAGTGTATGAGTGGAGTAGGAAGTTTCAAAATGGCATGACTTCTGTAACGGACTGTTCATGACCGGGTCAGGCACACTGAGTAGTGACCCCAGAGAATTTTTTCCAATGGGAATCCAAGCACTTTAATGACGCTGGAGGACTTGCTTTGAACGCATTGATGGCTACATTGAAAAATGATACATTTGTTCTTTGCTTGTTTAGAATATATTCTCTCTCTCTCTCTCTCTCTCTCTCTCTCTCTCTCTCTCTCTCTCTCTCTCTCTCTCTCTCTCTCTCTCTCTCTCTCTCTCTCTCTCTCCCCCCCCCCCTCTCCCTCTCCTCCCTCTCCTTAAAGGTTTTCATTTGGAGCCCCCTCGTACTTCTCTTTTCCATGTGGTTTTAGGTCTTCCTCTATTTCCGTTACCTTGTGGTTCCAGACAAAGTATTTTCTAGTTATATTGTTCTCATGTTTTCTCAGTGTGTGTCCTATAATCCAGCACCAGCGTCTTGTCCTCACCTCTAGGTTCATTGTATTTGTCTAGTTCTCTCCATGAGCTCCACATCGGTGATTCTGCATACCAAAGTATTTTAATTCCTGAGACATGACAATGCTTATGAACCAGTTGTCTTCAAGGTTCAGATCTTGTACAATATCAGTTTCCTTCTTGGTCCACTGTATTGTCAGAGTTTTTCTGTAAAATGTCGGCTCAAATGCCCTAATTTTCTTCTGAAGTAATTGTAAAATGGCATTGGCTATCTGTATGTTTCTTCCAGGAAAGATTTGGCCACACTATAGGAAGAACAAACTGGAATATATTTCAACAACTGATAAGATTTATGGTAAAAGAGATTGAAGAAGACAGCTAGAGAACATTCTTGACAGCCTTTTATCATGGAATAGAAACTATGAGCAACTGAATTGATGTAATTTGTTGGAGATTGTGTGTTGTTGAGAATATGATTGTCTACTCCATTTGTCCAGGCACTTCATGATGATGGTGATATGTGGTTGTTGATTGGTGCTTACAGTGGGGGAAGGACTAAAGCTGTCATAAAGTAATACATGGTACAAAACAGTAGAAATGGATTATGCTTGTGATATGAGACATGTTGAGTCTGTATGGGTATAATGATAATAACGATGATAATAGTAATAATAAAGGTAATTTGATAATTGATCATCCCCTTTCTTGATGGTTCAGGTCTTCAAGAGCAGGGTCTGTACAGAGTTGTGGGAGTCAACTCAAAAGTGAACAATCTTCTAAAAGTTGCCTTAGGTAAGTGGGAGATGTTTGTCAGCGAATGAGGTGTAAGGTGATACAGGAGGAGTGGGGCGAGTCATTTCAGAGGGAAAATGTTGCAAGTTGTATATGTTGAGAGAAGGAATTGGGAGTCAACACAAAGAGGTGAATATGTTGCAAGTTGTTTGATTGAGTGAAAGATGAGTAGAGCAAGAAGTGGAGTCCAACTCTAAAGTGAATATGTTGCAGATTGTTTGGTTGAGTGAAAGATAGGAGAGAACAAGAAGTGGAGTCTCACTCTAAAGTGAATATGTTGCAAGTTGTTTGATTGAGTGAAAGATAGAAGAGATCAAGAAGTGGAGTCGCACTGTAAAGTGAATATGTTACAAGTTGTTTGATTGAGTGAAAGATGAGTAGAGCAAGAAGTGGAGTCCAACTCTAAAGTGAATATGTTACAAGATGTTTGGTTGAGTGAAAGATAGGAGAGAACAAGAAGTGGAGTCTCACTCTAAAGTGAATATGTTGCAAGTTGTTTGATTGAGTGAAAGATAGAAGAGATCAAGAAGTGGAGTCGCACTGTAAAGTGAATATGTTACAAGTCATTTCATTGAGTGAAAGATAGAAGAGATCAAGAAGTGGAGTCTCACTCTAAAGTGAATATGTTGCAAGTTGTTTGGTTGAGTGAAAGATAGGAGAGAACAAGAAGTGGAGTCTCACTCTAAAGTGAATATGTTGCAGATTGTTTGGTTGAGTGAAAGATAGGAGAGAACAAGAAGTGGAGTCTCACTCTAAAGTGAATATGTTGCAGATTGTTTGGTTGAGTGAAAGATAGGAGAGAACAAGAAGTGGAGTCTCACTCTAAAGTGAATATGTTGCAGATTGTTTGGTTGAGTGAAAGATAGGAGAGAACAAGAAGTGGAGTCTCACTCTAAAGTGAATATGTTGCAGATTGTTTGGTTGAGTGAAAGATCGGAGAGAACAAGAAGTGGAGTCTCACTCTAAAGTGAATATGTTACAAGTTGTTTGATTGAGTGAAAGATAGGAGAGAACAGGAAATGGAGTCACACTCTAAAGTGAATATGTTACAGATTGTTTAATTGAGTGAAAGATAGGAGAGAGCAAGATGTGGAGCCACACTCTAAAGTGAATATGTTGCAAGTTGTTTGATTGAGTGAAAGATAGGAGAGAACAGGAAATGGAGTCACACTCTAAAGTGAATATGTTACAAGATGTTTGATTGAGTGAATGATCGGAGAGAACAAGAAATGGAGCCACACTCTAAAGGAATATGTTGCAAGTTGTTTGATTGAGTGAATGATCGGAGAGAACAAGAAGTGGGGTCTCACTCTAATGTGAATATGTTGCAGATTGTTTAATTGAGTGAAAGATAGGAGAGAGCAAGATGTGGAGTCACACTCTAAAGTGAATATGTTGCAAGTTGTTTGATTGAGTGAAAGATCGGAGAGAACAGGAAATGGTGTCACACTCTAAAGTGAATATGTTACAAGATGTTTGATTGAGTGAATGATCGGAGAGAACAAGAAGTGAAGTCACACTCTAAAGTGAATATGTTACAAGATGTTTGATTGAGTGAAAGATAGGAGAGAACAAGAAGTGGAGTCTCACTCTAAAGTGAATATGCTGCAAGTTGTTTGATTGAGTGAAAGATAAAAGAGATCAAGAAGTGGAGTCGCACTGCAAAGTGAATATGTTACAAGTCATTTGATTGAGTGAAAGATGAGTAGAGCAAGAAGTGGAGTCACACTCTAAAGTGAATATGTTACAAGATGTTTGATTGAGTGAACGATCGGAGAGAACAAGAAATGGAGTCACACTCTAAAGTGAATATGTTGCAAGTTGTTTGATTGAGTGAACGATCGGAGAGAACAAGAAATGGAGTCACACTCTAAAGTGAATATGTTGCAAGTTGTTTGATTGAGTGAATGATCGGAGAGAACAAGAAGTGGGGTCTCACTCTAATGTGAATATGTTGCAGATTGTTTAATTGAGTGAAAGATAGGAGAGAGCAAGGTGTGGAGTCACACTCTAAAGTGAATATGTTGCAAGTTGTTTGATTGAGTGAAAGATCGGAGAGAACAGGAAATGGTGTCACACTCTATAAAGTGAATATGTTAAAAGATGTTTGATTGAGTGAATGATCGGAGAGAGCAAGATGTGGAGTCACACTCTAAAGTGAATATGTTGCAAGATGTTTGATTGATTGAATGATCAGAGAGAACAAGAAATGGAGTCACACTCTAAAGTGAATATGTTACAAGATGTTTGATTGAGTGAATGATCGGAGAGAACAAGAAATGGAGTCACACTCTAAAGTGAATATGTTACAAGATGTTTGATTGAGTGAATGATCGGAGAGAACAAGAAGTGGAGTCACACTCTAAAGTGAATATGTTACAAGATGTTTGATTGAGTGAAAGATCGGAGAGAACAAGAAGTAGAGTCGCACTCTAAAGTGAAAATGTTGCAAGTTGTTTGATCGCGTCAAAGGTAGGAGAGAGCAAGAAGTAGAGTTACACTCTAAAGTGAATATGTTACAAGTTGTTTGATTGAGTGAAAGGATTGTGAAAGACCATAGAGTGGAAGAAGTGGGGGTCGACTCAGAAGTGAACAGTCTTCATAAAGTTTTCTTCAGTGAGTGGGAAATGTGTGTTAGTGAATGAGGGGGAGGATGAGAGTGGAGGAATGGGGAGAATCAGCTCAGAGAGAAAATGTGTCAAGTTGTTTGAGTTGAGTGAAAGTAGACATCTGTGAAAGACAGAAGAGGGCAAGAGCGAACAGGAAGTAAGAGTCATTTCACAAGTGAATATGTTGCTCGTATGACTTGAGTAAACAGATTGTAAAAGACAGGAACGAACAAACAACAAACAAACTTTATTTTCAAAGGCTTAAGAATTGGGCACACAGGCCCGTCTAACATTCTGCCCTTCTATCACTCTCTTTCATACATTATTTCATCTAGTAGAGAGGAACAGCAAGCAAGAAGTGGAAGAAAATTCAAAAGTGAATATGTTGCTAGTTGTTCGATTGAGTAAAAGAATTCTCCACTACTTTGTCTAAAGTGATTTATTAACTACTGTCAGACTCTGCAATTAAAACTGTGTCATCTCCATATGTCAGAAAATGTGTTTGTTATGTTAGTTCAGTTCTGTTTCATTGTTTTATGTTCCAGTGTTAATTTACTTGCTTGATTTATCTATCAGTGTTATTTACTTGTCTGTTTTGTGTTCCACTGTTAATTTACTTGTGTGCTTTATGCTCCAGTGTTATTTCACCTGTTGGCTTTATGCTGCAGTGTTTATTTGTTTGTTCATGTTGCAGATCCAAAGAAAGCAGACAAAGTTAACTTTGATGATCCCTCAGTGTGGGAGACAAAAACTATCACGAGTGCTATTAAAAACTACCTTAGGTAACTATAGGTTATTTTAATGTCTTGTTTAATTCTTAACATGAATTTGTAGCCAGGGACATTTCCATGATGTGGCATTCTTTGTACAAACCCAAACAGATATGCTGGTACACTACATATGATTGTATGATGCCAAATTTTTATTTCCCTTACCTTGTGTGTTCCATGCAAAGGGCTGTCTCGTTATGATGTTGATTAATTTCATGTGTAAACACTGTTCTGGCATATGCAGTCACAATAAACAGTTCAATGCAGCCACATTTTGAAAAAGAAGGGGGGGGGGGGGGGGGGGGGGGGTTTGCATCAAGTTTTATCTCATATGGCTTGATCCACAGGGTGAGGTGCTGAAAGCTTTCCACAAATCTTGACCTCCGTAGCTCCAGCAACGACCCCCAGGAGTCTCAGAGAAAATTGCACTTGTGAACCAAATGGAGGAGCCCAGAATCGAACCTACCATTGAAATAGCATGTATAAAATATACAATTCTCAGACCTATGCTGCTATTTCAATATTTAGATACAAATTCTGTCCTTATTTCATAGTTGTGGGTTCAAGTGGATGATAGACCTAGCTAATTAAGACACCTTTTATTAGGGGTGTCTAGTTGGTCATGCGTCGAAGTACACATGTTCCTGCAGCGAAGCTGACATTTGGGGGTGACAGGTTCGAATCCCAGTTGGTAACTATAGCTTTCAATGTTTATGTTGTCTAGTGTGTCCTCTAGTCTCTACTTCTTTCTTCTACCTCTTTGAGTGTCTAACAATACATGTGTGTTTATTTATGTCGTCTAGTGTATCCTCTGCCGGTCTCTCTGGCCGAGGGGTTACACCACTTTCTCCGTAATCCCGTTTATCACACAGAGTCTCGTAGCGGGCGAGAACTGGGAGCGGTTTGTCCCCCGCTGGTGACTTGCGGGATAACTGAGCCGGCCGCTCAGAAAGCAATGGCAAACTACTGATCGTAATCTTGCCAAGAAATCAACAGACAGCTGAAAGATGCTGCTGTTGACAGCGATGTCCTGTAAAAGGATATGCAAAAAAAAAAAAAAAGTGTATCCTCTAGTCTTTACTTCTTTCTTCTACTTTATGAACCCCAAACAATCCATGTGTGTTTATTTATGAACTGTCTTTGTGGCCTTCAAGGTTCCCCAGTTGAGATTTCTGTGTAATATTTGTACAAGACAAATTGTTGATCTCTGTTTGCAGATCTTTACCTGAGCCTCTGATGTCTTTTCGCCTGCATGACAGCTTTATCAAAGCTGCTAGTAAGTGCTACAGGTGTTCATTGTTTCATGTGTGTCCTCCCCCTGGCTCTGTGTCTGTTTGCTTATCCATCATTATCTGTATGTAATCCTCTCTCACACTGTCTCTCTCTTTTTCTGTCTTTGCCTCTGCTTATCCACTATTCTTTCTCTCTTTCTCTTGGCCTCTCTTTCTTTGTACCACTCGTTCAGTCTTTGCCTCTGCTTATCCACTATTCTCTCTCTCTTTCTCTTGGCCTCTCTTTCTTTGTGACACACTTTCTGTCATTGTCTCTGCTTATCCATTATTTTCTCTCTCTCTCTCTCTCTCTCTCTCTCTCTCTCTCTCTCTCTCTCTTTCTTTGTGCCCCTTGTTCTGTCTCGCCTCTGCTAATCCATTATTCTCTTTCTCGCTCTTTCTCTTTTCCGCTCTTTCTTTCTTTGTGACACTCTTTCTCTTGGCCTCTCTTTCTTTCTTTGTGACACTCGTTTTGTCTTGCTTCTGCTTATCCATTATTATCTCTCTGTCCCTTTTTCTTTTGGCTGCTCTTTCTTTCTCAGATCTATTGGTAATGGTCATGAGTGATGCCGACCTGTAATCTAGGTCTCACATCTATTCGTAATGGTCATGAATGATGCCAGCCTGTAATCTAGGTCTCAGATCTATTAGTAATGGTCATGAGTGATGCCAGCCTGTAATCTAGGTCTCACATCTATTGGTAATGGTCATGAGTGATGCCAGCCTGTAATCTAGGTCTCACATCTATTGGTAATGGTCATGAGTGATGCCAGCCTGTAATCTAGGTCTCACATCTATTCGTAATGATCATGAATGATGCCAGCCTGTAATCTAGGTCTCAGATCTTTAAGTAATGGTCATGAGTGATGCAAACCTGTAATCTTGGTCTCACATCTATTGGTAATGGTCATGAGTGATGCCAGCCTGTAATCTAGGTCTCACATCTATTCGTAATGGTCATGAATGATGCCAGCCTGTAATCTAGGTCTCAGATCTTTAAGTAATGGTCATGAGTGATGCAAACCTGTAATCTTGGTCTCACATCTATTCGTAATGGTCATGAGTGATGCAAACCTGTAATCTTGGTCTCACATCTATTCGTAATGGTCATGAGTGATGCAAACCTGTAATCTTGGTCTCACATCTATTGGTAATGGTCATGAATGATGCCAGCCTGTAATCTTGGTCTCACATCTATTGGTAATGGTCATGAGTGATGCCGACCTGTAATCTTGGTCTCACATCTATTGGTAATGGTCATGAGTGATGCCGACCTGTAATCTAGGTCTCACATCTATTCGTAATGGTCATGAATGATGCCAGCCTGTAATCTAGGTCTAAGATCTATTGGTAATGGTCATGAGTGATGCCAGCCTGTAATTTAGGTCTCACATCTATTCGTAATGGTCATGAATGATGCCAGCCTGTAATCTAGGTCTAAGATCTATTGGTAATGGTCATGAGTGATGCCAGCCTGTAATCTAGGTCTCACATCTATTCGTAATGGTCATGAATGATGCCAGCCTGTAATCTAGGTCTCAGATCTTTAAGTAATGGTCATGAGTGATGCAAACCTGTAATCTAGGTCTCACATCTATTCGTAATGGTCATGAGTGATGCCAGCCTGTAATCTAGGTCTCACATCTATTCGTAATGGTCATGAGTGATGCCAGCCTGTAATCTAGGTCTCACATCTATTCGTAATGGTCATGAGTGATGCCAGCCTGTAATCTAGGTCTCACATCTATTCGTAATGGTCATGAATGATGCCAGCCTGTAATCTAGGTCTCAGATCTTTAAGTAATGGTCATGAGTGATGCAAACCTGTAATCTTGGTCTCACATCTATTGGTAATGGTCATGAGTGATGCCGACCTGTAATCTAGGTCTCACATCTATTGGTAATGGTCATGAATGATGCCAGCCTGTAATCTTGGTCTCACATCTATTGGTAATGGTCATGAGTGATGCCGACCTGTAATCTAGGTCTCACATCTATTGGTAATGGTCATGAGTGATGCCAGCCTGTAATCTTGGTCTCACATCTATTGGTAATGGCCATGAGTGATGCCAGCCTGTAATCTAGGTCTCAAATCTATTGGTAATGGTCATGAATGATGCCAGCCTGTAATCTAGGTCTCACATCTATTGGTAATGGTCATGAATGATGCCAGCCTGTAATCTAGGTCTCAGATCTTTAAGTAATGGTCATGAGTAATGCAAACCTGTAATCTTGGTCTCACATCTATTGGTAATGGTCATGAATGATGCCAGCCTGTAATCTTGGTCTCACATCTATTGGTAATGGCCATGAGTGATGCCAGACTGTAATCTAGGTCTCACATCTATTCGTAATGGTCATGAGTGATGTCAGCCTGTAATCTAGGTCTCACATCTATTCATAATGGTCATGAATGATGCCAGCCTGTAATCTTGGTCTCACATCTATTCGTAATGGTCATGAGTGATGCCAGCCTGTAATCTAGGTCTCACATCTATTCGTAATGGTCATGAGTGATGCCAGCCTGTAATCTAGGTCTCACATCTATTCGTAATGGTCATGAATGATGCCAGCCTGTAATCTAGGTCTCAGATCTTTAAGTAATGGTCATGAGTGATGCAAACCTGTAATCTTGGTCTCACATCTATTGGTAATGGTCATGAATGATGCCAGCCTGTAATCTTGGTCTCACATCTATTGGTAATGGTCATGAGTGATGCCGACCTGTAATCTAGGTCTCACATCTATTGGTAATGGTCATGAATGATGCCAGCCTGTAATCTTGGTCTCACATCTATTGGTAATGGCCATGAGTGATGCCAGCCTGTAATCTAGGTCTCACATCTATTGGTAATGGTCATGAATGATGCCAGCCTGTAATCTTGGTCTCACATCTATTGGTAATGGTCATGAATGATGCCAGCCTGTAATCTAGGTCTCAGATCTTTAAGTAATGGTCATGAGTAATGCAAACCTGTAATCTTGGTCTCACATCTATTGGTAATGGTCATGAATGATGCCAGCCTGTAATCTTGGTCTCACATCTATTGGTAATGGTCATGAGTGATGCCGACCTGTAATCTTGGTCTCACATCTATTGGTAATGGTCATGAATGATGCCAGCCTGTAATCTTGGTCTCACATCTATTCGTAATGGTCATGAATGATGCCAGCCTGTAATCTTGGTCTCACGTCTATTGGTAATGGTCATGAATGATGCCAGCCTGTAATCTTGGTCTCACATCTATTCGTAATGGTCATGAGTGATGCAAACCTGTAATCTTGGTCTCACATCTATTCGTAATGGTCATGAGTGATGCAAACCTGTAATCTTGGTCTCACATCTATTCGTAATGGTCATGAGTGATGCAAACCTGTAATCTTGGTCTCACATCTATTGGTAATGGTCATGAATGATGCCAGCCTGTAATCTTGGTCTCACATCTATTGGTAATGGTCATGAGTGATGCCGACCTGTAATCTTGGTCTCACATCTATTGGTAATGGTCATGAGTGATGCCGACCTGTAATCTAGGTCTCACATCTATTCGTAATGGTCATGAATGATGACAGCCTGTAATCTAGGTCTAAGATCTATTGGTAATGGTCATGAGTGATGCCAGCCTGTAATCTAGGTCTCAAATCTATTGGTAATGGTCATGAATGATGCCAGCCTGTAATCTAGGTCTCAGATCTTTAAGTAATGGTCATGAGTGATGCAAACCTGTAATCTAGGTCTCACATCTATTCGTAATGGTCATGAATGATGCCAGCCTGTAATCTTGGTCTCACATCTATTGGTAATGGTCATGAATGATGCCAGCCTGTAATCTTGGTCTCACATCTATTGGTAATGGTCATGAGTGATGCAAACCTGTAATCTTGGTCTCACATCTATTCGTAATGGTCATGAGTGATGCAAACCTGTAATCTTGGTCTCACATCTATTCGTAATGGTCATGAGTGATGCAAACCTGTAATCTTGGTCTCACATCTATTGGTAATGGTCATGAATGATGCCAGCCTGTAATCTTGGTCTCACATCTATTGGTAATGGTCATGAGTGATGCCGACCTGTAATCTTGGTCTCACATCTATTGGTAATGGTCATGAGTGATGCCGACCTGTAATCTAGGTCTCACATCTATTCGTAATGGTCATGAGTGATGCCAGCCTGTAATCTTGGTCTCACATCTATTCGTAATGGTCATGAGTGATGCCAGCCTGTAATCTAGGTCTCACATCTATTCGTAATGGTCATGAGTGATGCCAGCCTGTAATCTAGGTCTCACATCTATTCGTAATGGTCATGAATGATGCCAGCCTGTAATCTAGGTCTCAGATCTTTAAGTAATGGTCATGAGTGATGCAAACCTGTAATCTTGGTCTCACATCTATTGGTAATGGTCATGAATGATGCCAGCCTGTAATCTTGGTCTCACATCTATTGGTAATGGTCATGAGTGATGCCGACCTGTAATCTAGGTCTCACATCTATTGGTAATGGTCATGAATGATGCCAGCCTGTAATCTTGGTCTCACATCTATTGGTAATGGCCATGAGTGATGCCAGCCTGTAATCTAGGTCTCACATCTATTGGTAATGGTCATGAATGATGCCAGCCTGTAATCTTGGTCTCACATCTATTGGTAATGGTCATGAATGATGCCAGCCTGTAATCTAGGTCTCAGATCTTTAAGTAATGGTCATGAGTAATGCAAACCTGTAATCTTGGTCTCACATCTATTGGTAATGGTCATGAATGATGCCAGCCTGCAATCTTGGTCTCACATCTATTGGTAATGGTCATGAGTGATGCCGACCTGTAATCTTGGTCTCACATCTATTGGTAATGGTCATGAATGATGCCAGCCTGTAATCTTGGTCTCACATCTATTCGTAATGGTCATGAATGATGCCAGCCTGTAATCTTGGTCTCACGTCTATTGGTAATGGTCATGAATGATGCCAGCCTGTAATCTTGGTCTCACATCTATTCGTAATGGTCATGAGTGATGCAAACCTGTAATCTTGGTCTCACATCTATTCGTAATGGTCATGAGTGATGCAAACCTGTAATCTTGGTCTCACATCTATTCGTAATGGTCATGAGTGATGCAAACCTGTAATCTTGGTCTCACATCTATTGGTAATGGTCATGAATGATGCCAGCCTGTAATCTTGGTCTCACATCTATTGGTAATGGTCATGAGTGATGCCGACCTGTAATCTTGGTCTCACATCTATTGGTAATGGTCATGAGTGATGCCGACCTGTAATCTAGGTCTCACATCTATTCGTAATGGTCATGAATGATGCCAGCCTGTAATCTAGGTCTAAGATCTATTGGTAATGGTCATGAGTGATGCCAGCCTGTAATCTAGGTCTCACATCTATTGGTAATGGTCATGAATGATGCCAGCCTGTAATCTAGGTCTCAGATCTTTAAGTAATGGTCATGAGTGATGCAAACCTGTAATCTAGGTCTCACATCTATTCGTAATGGTCATGAATGATGCCAGCCTGTAATCTTGGTCTCACATCTATTGGTAATGGTCATGAATGATGCCAGCCTGTAATCTTGGTCTCACATCTATTGGTAATGGTCATGAGTGATGCAAACCTGTAATCTTGGTCTCACATCTATTCGTAATGGTCATGAGTGATGCAAACCTGTAATCTTGGTCTCACATCTATTCGTAATGGTCATGAGTGATGCAAACCTGTAATCTTGGTCTCACATCTATTGGTAATGGTCATGAATGATGCCAGCCTGTAATCTTGGTCTCACATCTATTGGTAATGGTCATGAGTGATGCCGACCTGTAATCTTGGTCTCACATCTATTGGTAATGGTCATGAGTGATGCCGACCTGTAATCTAGGTCTAAGATCTATTGGTAATGGTCATGAGTGAGGCCAGCCTGTAATCTAGGTCTCACATCTATTCGTAATGGTCATGAATGATGCCAGCCTGTAATCTAGGTCTCAGATCTTTAAGTAATGGTCATGAGTGATGCAAACCTGTAATCTAGGTCTCACATCTATTCGTAATGGTCATGAGTGATGCCAGCCTGTAATCTAGGTCTCACATCTATTCGTAATGGTCATGAATGATGCCAGCCTGTAATCTAGGTCTCACATCTATTCGTAATGGTCATGAATGATGCCAGCCTGTAATCTAGGTCTCAGATCTTTAAGTAATGGTCATGAGTGATGCAAACCTGTAATCTAGGTCTCACATCTATTCGTAATGGTCATGAGTGATGCCAGCCTGTAATCTAGGTCTCACATCTATTCGTAATGGTCATGAATGATGCCAGCCTGTAATCTAGGTCTCACATCTATTCGTAATGGTCATGAATGATGCCAGCCATTAATCTTGGTCTCACATCTATTGGTAATGGTCATGAATGATGCCAGCCATTAATCTTGGTCTCACATCTATTGGTAATGGTCATGAATGATGCCAGCCTGTAATCTTGGTCTCACATCTATTGGTAATGGCCATGAGTGATGCCAGCCTGTAATCTAGGTCTCACATCTATTGGTAATGGTCATGAATGATGCCAGCCTGTAATCTAGGTCTCAGATCTTTAAGTAATGGTCATGAGTAATGCAAACCTGTAATCTTGGTCTCACATCTATTGGTAATGGTCATGAATGATGCCAGCCTGTAATCTTGGTCTCACATCTATTGGTAATGGTCATGAGTGATGCCAGCCTGTAATCTAGGTCTCACATCTATTCGTAATGGTCATGAGTGATGCCAGCCTGTAATCTAGGTCTCACATCTATTCGTAATGGTCATGAATGATGCCAGCCTGTAATCTAGGTCTCACATCTATTCGTAATGGTCATGAATGATGCCAGCCTGTAATCTAGGTCTCAGATATTTAAGTAATGGTCATGAGTGATGCCAGCCTGTAATCTTGGTCTCACATCTATTGGTAATGGTCATGAATGATGCCAGCCTGTAATCTTGGTCTCACATCTATTGGTAATGGTCATGAATGATGCCAGCCTGTAATCTTGGTCTCACATCTATTGGTAATGGTCATGAATGATGCCAGCCTGTAATCTTGGTCTCACATCTATTGGTAATGGTCATGAATGATGCCAGCCTGTAATCTTGGTCTCACATCTATTGGTAATGGTCATGAATGATGCCAGCCTGTAATCTTCTTCTCAGATCTTTTATTAATGGTCATGAGTGATGCCAGCCTGTAATCTTGGTCTCACATCTATTAGTAATGGTCATGAGTGATGCCAGCCTGTAATCTTGGTCTCACATCTATTGGTAATGGTCATGAGTGATGTCAGCCTGTAATCTTGGTCTCACATCTATTGGAAATGGTCATGAGTGATGCCAGCCTGTAATCTTGGTCTCACATCTATTGGTAATGGTCATGAATGATGCCAGCCTGTAATCTTGGTCTCACATCTATTGGTAATGGTCATGAATGATGCCAGCCTGTAATCTTGGTCTCACATCTATTGGTAATGGTCATGAATGATGCCAGCCTGTAATCTTGGTCTCAGATCTTTTAGTAATGGTCATGAGTAATGCCGACCTGTAATCTTGGTCTCACATCTATTGGTAATGGTCATGAGTGATGCCAGCCTGTAATCTTGGTCTCACATCTATTGGTAATGGTCA
This sequence comes from Cepaea hortensis, assembly GCA_963921405.1. Classification (NCBI taxonomy): domain Eukaryota; kingdom Metazoa; phylum Mollusca; class Gastropoda; order Stylommatophora; family Helicidae; genus Cepaea; species Cepaea hortensis. The sequence goes on along the minus strand of OY992876.1, from coordinate 313,562,492 downwards.
TGAATGATGCCAGCCTGTAATCTAGGTCTCAGATATTTAAGTAATGGTCATGAGTGATGCAAACCTGTAATCTTTATTCTAGCCACTCCTACCTTTTGACCCTGGTTGAATAACACTGCTAACACATGATGGTTTCTGCTCCCTACAGAGCAAGAGAGCAAGACCTTGAGGATTTTGGATGTGCATAAGTACGTTCATCAGCTACCACAAGCACACTTTGAAATGTTGGATTTGTTGGTGGCACATCTTGACAGGTGAGTCACTAGTTGGGTAACCTCCGTTACTTCTGTAGATCAAGGGAAGTGGAGAGTCATGATCAGCCAGGCCAGTTGGCAGAGCAGGTAATCTTCTTTACGTACTGTAGATAGGGGTTATGGAAAACATACTGATCAATAAAAAGATTTCAATTGCAACAAGAATAAGAATGTTGAAGTGCTACATATTAGGGGCGTTCATTTGAAACCCGTTTCAATGGCTTTATTACAAAAGCATGAAATAAACATTAACAGGTGTGGTAGAATTAAACAAAGCATTCATTTTGAATGAATTATGCACCATGGATTGGTCAGAAGAAGTCACTGTAGGCTTCAGGCAAGCATCCCATTGCTTAGATAGATGGCGAATGCCGTCTGCACAAAAAAGGATTGTGGTTGCTCACTGAACCAAGTGTTTACCGCATTCGTTACGACTGCATCTGTGTGAAATCATTGCCCCTTGAGAGCTTTTTTAGAGGTCTGAACAAATGAAAATCACATGTTGACAAATCAGGACTATAGGCTGGATGTTGCAGAATTTCACACTTCTTCCTTGCTAATGCTTCCTACACAATCTTTGCGACATACAGACGAGCATTATCGTGCAGCAAAAACACACTGTGAGAAAGCATGTCGGGTTGTTTATTCTTGATGGCTTTTTGCAGCTTGTCTAGTGTTTGCGAGTAGTGGGTATAGTTGATGTTGACACAAAGTTCTTTAAAGTCTGCCAACAATAGCCCTTCATGGTTAAAAAAGTGCGCTCAGCATAACCTTACCAGCGGAAACCTGTAACTTGAATTTTTTGGCTTTTGGTGATCCAGAATGCTTCCATTGCATGCTCTCTCTTTTGTTGCTCGGCTCAAAGTGATGACACCATGATTCATTTTCTGCCACTATGTGGAAGAGAAATGCATCATCCTCCACTCTGTAACACAGCAAGTGATTCAAATACAATCCCATGCATTCCTCTTTTTGGTGATCGGTCAACATCCATGGTACCCACTGTGAACACACGTTCCAATATTGCAGTTTCTTACGAATGACCTTTTGAATTGTCCCAATTGACACATCAGATTCTTTCGCTAGCGAACGTATGCTTTGACAATGGTTCATCTGTACTGCTGCATCAATTTTGACGATGGTTTTTTCTGTTGCAACAATATGTGCTTCACCCGGCCTTCGAAGATCTGTCATGAACTGACGTCCTTTTCTAAACATTCGTGCCCAGTCTGTCACTGTTGTCTTCAAAACACATTTGTTACCGTATGCTGCCTGCATTCTTCAATGAATGCCCACTGGTTGACATCCTTCAAATGAAAGAAACTGAAACATCACTCTTTGAGCTTCTTTGGATGGATTTTGGATCAACACTGCCATTTTCTCAACGGTCAGAAACAGAACCTATGCATCATGGGGCGATAAACACGTGCTCTTTTATTCATTGATCAGTACTTATCACATGAAATATGACATGATCATGTTCAGTGTACGCAATTACGGGTGGTGCGGCACGAACAGATTTCAAATGAATGCCCCTTATAGAACTTGTATGTTTGTATGGATGTGAAGTGTGGACAATGAGCTGACAAGCTGAAAAACATCTAATGGCAGTTGAAATGGGATTTCTGAGGAAAATGCAAAGAATACCAAGGACAGACATAAGAACCAAACGGCAAATCCTACAAGAAACAAATGAAAGCCGTAATCTGATTAGAGAAGTTAGACATAGACAGTAAAGAGGAGTGACTGGCCGAGTGGCTAGAATGCTGGATTCTCCTTCAGGAGACCCGGGTTCTAATCTCCAGTAAGGTGTGGATTTCTTTTCTGTCTGGGGCAAAAAGAAAAAGAACTAGCCAGGCAGCCTTAATTACTCAAGCTCAAATTTCCCCCCCCCCCCTTCCCCCGCCATACATCGCAAGGTACTATATAGGCAGTGAAAGACAGTTTATGACAGACAGTGAAGATTTTTTAGGTACATTATGAGAAGAAATAAACTAGAGAACTTGGTGACAACTGGCAAAATTTAGGGGAAAAGAACAAGAGGAAGGCTGAGAAGTAAATACCATGATGGCTTGACCACATGGCATGGTCGGGTGATTGAGAAGGCGAAACATGAACGCCCATGCTTGTCAGCATGGCACATGATGATGATGATGCCTGTTTGGGAGGTGTCCTTGTTATTATCCTGATATTGATTTGTATTACTGTTTGCTGGATGTAACAGAGTGGCCAGCAAGTGTGATGTCAACAAGATGACCGTGGCCAACCTGGGGGTATGTTTCGGCCCATCCTTGATGAGGCCAGAGGAGGAGACCATGGCAGCTGTTCTGGACATCAAGTTCTGCAATATTGTGGTTGAGATTCTCATCAATAATTACAAAGAGGTAGTTATTATCATGTTTGTGGTTTTCATTTCTTAGTCAGGTCTTAGTCAGATATGACTGAGCTACCGTATGACAGTAGACAGTACTGCCTGCTTTCTGTTAAATGTTGGACGGTGCTTATCAAATTCGACACCCCACATTGTGCATTGGGCGGAGGAGTGCAATTGAAAGGGTACAGACCTTACCCTGGTGCGAGGAAATGCGACCTAAAGACTAAATGTCATGGCAGGGCAAACCAGGCCCTTAGTCTTGGTTGGCAATTGGTCTAGGATAGAAGCTCTGACAGACGGACAGTTAGAGCATTGCTTTGCTGATTTGGCAGCTTCTGCAGCCTATCTTATTCCAGGCTTATTGGTGTTACCTTTCCTCTGGAGTAAACTAGGCAGGCTGAGAGAGGGATCATGCTGCATGGGCAACACATGGTCTCTAAATTCAGCCCAGACTGCACGATAGAGAGGTATAACTTCATTTTACAAACTATCGTCTGTCAAGACGGCAAAATGCCAGCCAGTCGGATTTTCTGTTAGAGTATTGACATTTTGTTTTTTGTTTTTTTTTGTTCTTGCGGTCGGTCGCTTTGAACTCAAGCATAGTCCACACGTGTGCTACTGCTTCTAGTGGACTGGGCTGATTTTTGTGTGTGGATTAGCTTTCCCTATTACTAGTGTCCCTCGCCATTAGGCAAACCCACTCTGACTTCTGAGGTACTTGTAATTTACGCCCCCAAGTCAAACATTTTAGTCCAACTGATTGGTGTAGTTGTTGAACAAGCTACCTTGGCATCAGCACACCAAAAGTTTAAGAGCAAGTCTCTTATCCATTCAGCTATGCTGATCACCTTGAAATGTTATATTGAACCTGCTCTGTTGTATGGTAGTCAATCATGGAATGTGAGCAGACCAATCAGAAAGAGCCTGGGGGAAGTGGAGGTGTGGCTTCAGAGGCGAATGTTGTGAATACCTGGGAGTCAGTAGCAGTGAGTGCCTGGAAGAGGCTCCTGAAAATGGAACATTAAACACAAGTATATGAAGAGGACAATGTTCTTGGGTGTTATAATGAGGGGAGAGGCTTTAAAGAATATTGTGACCAGGAAGATAGAGGCAGATGTAGGCCAAGGTGAATGGTGGATGTCAGCAGTAGAGTTGACCCACAACACAAAAGACAGATCTGTGGAGAGACATGGGAACCTTCACAATTTGGCAGGGCACAAGCTGATCAAGATAAAGATAGTGAGTTGTGTTGTTTGTTGTTCATTATCAGCCATCTCTGGCAGGACATGTTGAGTTGTTTACCCATTAAGCCAGTGATCATCTTTCGTGCCATTCTGACACCCTACATCTTCCTTGTTGATTACTTTCTCCACACCTTCTTGCCTCAAAATATGACCAGATATATCTGATCTCAATGAGGGTATCATCTGTCCTTGTGACTTGGCCTCTTCTAGTACTTGGATTTTGGTCCTTTTAGCTGTCCATGGGATTTTTCTTATTCTATGAAAATACCAGTCTGTCAGGTTGTAGTCAAGTATGACTGAGCTACTGTATAGCAGTAGATGGTACTACCTGATCCACGACTCTGGTGATCGAGTGAGATGGCAAAACATGACCGCCCATGCTTACCGGCATGGCACATGATGGATGGATGGATGGTACTACCTGCTTTCTGCTAGTGCTGAATATTAGGTGGTGCTCACCAAACCCAACACCTCGCATTGTGCCAACAGCTTTAGGCGGAGAAGTGCCATTGGGAAGGTACAAGTTGTATCCTAATGCGAGGAACCTAAAAACTGGCTGGCTGGATGTCCAGTGAGGCAAATGTTTCATCCTGTAGAGTATAAACCTGAACAAATGCTGGCCTGCAGTCATTGATGGGCAGTGAACCTGAGCTAATGAAATCCTGCCTGTCTGCCGAGGAAGGCAAAAGGTTTCAACCTCTAGTATATAACATTGAACAAAGTGCCCAAGGTCACTGACGGATCAATCAGTCATACAACTGGAGGTGACACAAACTCTTTTCCACCGATACCAGTTTGTAATGCCATGTTTTTTTTAAAATTTTTATATATATATATATATATATATATATATATATATATATATATATATATATATATATATATATATATATATATATATCTTATATATAAATTAGGATGTGCGTATCTCTGTATGTATTTATGTATCTCTGTATGTATGTATGTCCTTTATGCGCTCGCGAACGGCCCATCCGATTGAGATGAAATTTTCTACACGCCTTCCTTTCATTCCAGAGATGCCAACTGTCGTAGTTTTTTTTTCTTCTTCCTCCTCCTCCCTCCTCCCTCCTCCCCCTCCCAAAATACGTACGTCCAGGAAATGGTCTTCTACATAGACACTTCTCTCTGAGGTCCGCGATAACATATTAACCTGGTGGGATGGCAATCAATCATCCTACTACCTCCTCCCTCCTCCTCCCTTCTCCCTCTTCCTCCTCCCTCTTCCTCCCTCCGCCTCCTCCCTCCTCCCACTCTCTACTCCTCCTTCCTCCTCCCTCCTCCTTCTCCTCCCTCCTTCTCCCTCTTCCTCCTCCCTCTTCCTCCCTCTTCCTGCTCCCTCCGCCTCCTCCCTCCGCCTACTCTCTCCTCCTCCTCCCTCCTCCTCCCTCTCCCTCCTCCTACTCCCTTCTCCTCCTCCTCCTCCTCCTCCTCCTGTCTCCTCCTCCCTCCTTCTCCCTCTTCCTCCTCCCTCCTCCTCCCCCTCCTCCTCCACCCTACTCCTCCCTCATCTTCCTAATCCCTCCTCCTCCCTCCTATTCCTCCTGTCTCCTCCTCCCTCCTTCTCCCTCCTCCTTCTACCTCTTCCTCCCTCCTCCTTCTCCCTCCATCTCCTCCCTCCTCCTCTCTCCTCCTCCTCCCTCCTCCTCCCTCTCCCTCCTCCCTTCTCATCCTCCCCCACCTACGTTCTCCTCCTCCCTCCTCCCTCCTCCTCCTTCTCCCTCCTCCTCCCCCTCCCTCCTCCCCCTCCTCCTCCTCCTTCACCCTCCTCCCTCCTCCTCCTCCTCCTTCACCATCCTCCCTCCTCCTCCTCCCTCCTCCTCATCCTCCCTCCTCCCTCCTCCTCCCTCCTCATCCCTCTTCCTCCTCCTCCTCCCTCCTCCTTCTCCCCTTTCCCCCCTCTTTCTCTTAATCCCTCCTCCTCCCTTCTCCTCCCTCCTATTCATCCCTACTCCTCCTCCTCCCTCCTCCTCCTCTCTCCGCCTATCTCTTCCTCCCTCCTCCTCCCTCCTCTCTCTTCCTCCTCCCTCCTCTCTCTTCCTCCTCCCTCCTCCTCCCTCTTCCTCCTCCTCCTCCCTCCTCCTTCCTCCTGCTCCCTCCTCCTCCTCCCTTCTCCTCCCTTCTCCTCCTCCCCCTCCTACCCCTCCCTCCTCCCCCTCATCCGTCTTCCTCCCTCCTCCTTCTTCCTCCCTCCTCCTCCCCCTCCTCCCCCTCCTCCTCCCTCTCTTCCTCATCCCTCCTCCTCCATTCTCCTCCTCCCTCCTCCTCCTCTCTCTACCTCCTCCCTCCTCCTCCCTTCACATTCCTCCTCCTCCCTCTTCCTCCTCATCCCTCCTCCTCTATCCTCCTCCCTCCTCCTCCTCCTCCCTCTACCTCCTCCCTCCTCCTCCCTTCACATTCCTCCTCCTCCCTCTTCCTCCTCCTCCCTCTCATCCTCTTCCCTCCTTCTCCTCCCTCCTCCTTCTCCCTCTTCCTCCTCCCTCTTCCTCCCTCCGCCTCCTCCCTCCTCCCACTCTCTACTCCTCCCTCCTCCTTCTCCTCCCTCTTCCTCCCTCTTCCTGCTCCCTCCGCCTACTCTCTCCTCCTCCTCCCTCCTCCTCCCTCTCCCTCCTCCTCCTCCCTCTCCTCCTCCTCCTCCTCCTGCGATCTCCTCCTCCCTCCTTCTCCCTCTTCCTCCTCCCTCCTCCTCCCCCTCCTCCTCCACCCTACTCCTCCCTCCTCTTCCTAATCCCTCCTCCTCCCTCCTATTCCTCCTGTCTCCTCCTCCCTCCTCCTCCCTCCTCTTCCCTCCTCCACCTCCCTCTTCCTCCTCCCTCCTCCATTTACCCAAGACAGACAGACATACAGATAGTCGGGAACGGGATCTTATATGACTACTTATATGATTTAAATGAGATGCTCTCCACCATGGGCTGGGCCGGGTCAGACAGACAGACAGACAGACAGACAGACAGATAGATAGACAGACAGACAGACAGACAGTCGGGAACGGGAGCTTATATGACTACTTATATGAATTAAATGAGATGCTCCCCACCAGAGTCTGGGCGAAGCCGGGCCGTGTCAGCTAGTATATATATAAATAATTGTATATTTTTTTTTCTTCCTTAGATTTTTAAAAGCCCACCAGATGGGGCAGATTATAGCGATTCCCGAGTTCCTCCAAACAAGCCTCAATTAACCCAGGGAGCTTTGACCAACCAGAGTGAGCCTTCAATTCGGGCATTAGCTGGACAAACTGTCAACCATGCTGCACTGACCCAGCCATCTCGAACCTATGCAAACCAGGCTGCAGGGCCTCCCAGTTCTGCAACTACAAGGTTAAAACAAAGGCCGCCGATCCAGACAGTTATGACTAGTACAGGAGGTAGGATTGCCAGATTTGTATGGATGGGCTAGTCCTGGGGTGGCTGCCACTATCTCTGTTCTCATAATTACATTCATTCATTCATTCAGTAGCATGTCCCTTGCAGAACTTCGCTCCCATAACAACCATCTGGAAAACTTCTCGGTCATAAGCAAGAAGTCCCATGTCTGATAACACCCCATTGTTGTTAGGGTTTCTTGGCAAGTTTTGCAGAAGATAGTTTTCTGTTGCTTTCCTTCTAGGCAGTGACTGTATTAGTCAGTGGCCATAGCCATTCTCTACTGATGAGATCATCTGTCTATTGCTGCAGAGTGCAGACCATAACCAACAACTATCTTTCGGCTGCTCTCACACTCCATCCACCACCTGCTTTCATGGCTTCACGTAACCTAGATGGGGCTAAATGGGTACTCCACCTTGCCCAAGGGTGTCCTGTAGACTAACGGAGGAAAGGAGGCGACTTACATCTCCTTTGATGGGGGATACCCCTACCCTGCTAACCCTCATAATTAGATGTTCTTGTCATATCATCATCATCATGTGTTGGACTGGTAAGTGTGGGCAAGTATGGTTGCTACCAGAGTCTTGGATTAAGTCTTGTTGGTTTTTTTTGGGGGGTCCTGATTATGCTATGTGACCATGTCATCCAGGTATTTATCTCATTGTCTTCCCCTTGCTCTTTTCCCATCAAATTTGCTTGTTGCCACTAAGTTCTCAAGTTTATTTTTCTCCACAATGTGCCTTAAAAAAATCTTGACTGTTTATGTCTAATTTCTCAATTCCCCTCTGACGTATCTCCACCTTGTCGTGGTAGAGGGGCTTGCGTGTCCCAATGACCCCAAAAGCTTTGTCAACGGAAGTGCAACTACATGTCAGACAGGCCTTGGGATAGGGACCAGATCAAGAGAGACACAGCCTGCTGCTCTGCAGGTATACTGAGGATAGGCAAAGACCGAATCAGGCACATGATGCCACTAATTCTTGGTTCTGACACATACTCTAAGGCTCCCCACTGAGGGATATGACTGAACGTCTCTAAGTCAACATCACCCCGGATGTGAGAGCTGAGCCAATACTCACCCATTGTAAAATGGAGGTGAGATGCTAAGCCTGCTGCATGCTTGGTCCAGATACTTGTTCGAAGGCTCTCATCCGAGGGATAAAAGGGATCCCTGGATGAGAGAGCCTGGCCGTTGCTCACTCTCTGCTACACGGAGGTAAGGTGATGAGCCGGCAGCACATGTAGCCTACCTCTTGAACGCTACTAATGGTGGAAAAGTGTTCCAATCGCATGCAGTGGTTACGATGCAAGTCTGTACTAGAGCTCACTGAGTGAACGTAGTCAAAGGTGGAAAAACGTCTTATTAACACAAAATAGAACGTTTGGCTAGCAAATCCATCACGTGGAAGTCCTAAGTGAAAAGCTGCAGAGTGGATGTCATCTGCACACTGAGGTTGGAAAACGTCTCATTAACATGAAATGGAATGCTTGGCTAGCGAATCCATTACGTGGAAGTCCGAAGCGAAAGCTTACTGAGAGGATGTTGTCTGCAGACTGACTGTTTCTGGTCTGCGGGGAACGGCCAGGGGCGAACGAAATGCCCAATGCATGGAAGTGAGGAATTAAAGCAGCCATGAGCAGGACGTGGTGATTCCTCAGGTGAGCCCAGTCTCAGAGCACTATGTGCCAGCTCTGCAATTATGGAAGCCTCCTTGGATAGCGGGGAATGCCCATTGTCCCTGCCTTCCATTGAGGACTGACTGTAAAGTCCTTAGCCCTTCTAACTTGAATAGCTTGGATGTGGACGGCACCACAACAATGGGAGTCCCCCAGGATTGCTAACCTGAATAAAAATTGCAGGCTAAAGTCGGATGTGTTGGCCTAAGGGTCTCAGTCCAAGGGTGCCTAACTTAGACACACCACAATTACGTCTGGAAAAAAAAACACTCCGGATGAACGCAGAAGAAGATTTCTCGATTTTTTTTTAACCTTGCTCGCTTTGAACTCAAGCATAGTCCGTACACACTACTTCCAGTAGTGCTGGACTGAATTTTGCGTGTTGCTTAGCTTTCCTTATTAACACTGCCCCTCGCCATCAGGCAAACCCACTCTGACTTCAGAGGTACTTGTAATTTACGCATCCAAGTCAAGGACAACAGGTCAACATTTTAGTCCAACTGTCTGGTGTAGAGATTGAACCCCTTACACTGGCATCAGCACACTGGATGTTATAAGAACATGCGTTCTTAGCCATTCAGCCATGCTTACCTACTAATTTCTCTAATCAGTTTATGGTTTTCATTTGTTTCTTTGAGAACTGTCTCAATCGTTTGTCTGTCTGTCCATGGTATTCTTTGCTGCTTCACATGCTTCTGGTGAATACTGTAGCCTGTTTCATGTTGTACACCACATCATCCAGGGATTGACGTTCAGAGCAGCACCAGCAGTAGCACCGAATCCCTGGCCTCGGCCAAGAACAGTCTGTCTCCTCGGGCTTTGTCTGACGCTGGGACTCCACGAGCCCAAGGTAACAGAGACGGCCAGTTTGGCTACTCAACTAATGTCAGTGCACTGGGTGAGTCTAGACTGTTGTTTTTGGTCTTTTAACTAGAGGAGAAGTGGATCCAGATCATAACTCTTAAGTGTCTATATCCTGTCATAAATCTGACCTATTGCAGTTCATTGTAATGAGTAAGGGGGAGGTACGGGGTGTCAGGCATTGGTAGTACCTTTGGTAAGGATGACTGTCACACTCTTTTCAAGGGACCATTCCCCCACTGGTTCAAGCCTGACATCCAGCTCACGCCTGTGGCTCCTAGTAGCTGTCAGCATGCGACAGCGGCCACCACCCGGGCAGCAGCTGTGACAGGCTGGCTAAACCAGGCAAGGGTAGCCTATTTGGTGTCAAACCAATCGGTGAACTAGGGTATCCCTATCCAGCATGTAAAGACAGGACTCGGCAGACTGCGAGGAAGAAATTGTTGATTCAACGGGCAAAACGGCGTTTACCTGCATAGCGCTGTGGAACGTAATGAGCACGGCAAGGCACGTAGAGCGCCCTGGTCATCCACTGCACCTGTCTTTGTCTCCAGCCATCTTGACTTGTCTTGCCACTGGACTCAGATGGACTCAGGCGAGGGAGTGAGGTCGGGAAATTGCCCAACTCTTCCTCACTTTAATCCAATTCATCGCGCAAGTCATTCTTCATCCACTCACGGCTCTATACTTTCAACCCCATTAGATGAAATGAATGGTCATCATCATTCTTGATGGACAAACAACAACACAACAAAACAACAATGAGTAAGGAAAGTCTCACCTCACAACTGACAAAGAGAAACTATACAGAATGACGGGATACCTCACAGTTGACAAAGAGAAACTATACAGAATGACTGGCACCTCACATTTGGCAAAGAGAAACTATACAGAATGATGGGACACCTCACAATTGACAAGGAGAAGCTATGAAGAATGACTGGACATACCACAATTGACAAGGAGAAGCTATGAAGAATGACTGGACATACCACAGTTGAAGAGGAGAGAATAAGGAATGAAAGTATTTTGTTGCATTTTACTCTCTTCATGTTTCTCATATTATATGATTTTGCCATTATTAAATGTATGTTGTTGTTTTATAATTGTATGAGGGCAGTCCAATATGAAATTGGTCTTTTAAAAAATTGGATTTTGCTTTACTTACAATTTAGTCAGACTTCTGCACTGTTGATACATCACTCCTTCCTCCACTGTTGATACACCACTTCCTCCTCTACTGTTGATACAACATTCCCTCCTCCACTGTTGATACACCACTCCCTCTTCTGTTGATACACCACTCCCTTTTCTGTTGATACACCACTCCCTCCACTGTTGATACACCACTCCCTCTTCTGTTGATACACCAATCCTTCTTCTGTTGATACACCACTCCCTCCTCCACTGTTGATACACCACTTCCTCTTCTGTTGATACATCAATCCCTCTTCTGTTGATACACCACTCCCCCCTCCACTGTTGATACACCACTCCCTCTTCTGTTGATACACCACTCCCTCTTCTGTTGATACACAACTCCTTCCTCCACTGTTGATACACCACTCCCTCCTCCACTGTTGATACACCACTCCCTCCTCCACTGTTGATACACCACTCCCTCCACTACCTTGCTATTGTTAGTTAAAATTCCTATGAATGTCCTTTTACGTCGCAAGCAACCCCAGCATTTTTTGGCTGGTTGTGATGTATTAAGCAAGTTTATGATCACTACTTTGCCATAGCTTTCCAAATGACCGATGCTCGTTCCATTGTTCATAATTAGCACAAGATGATCTGTTTGCATATCCCTTGCAGCTGATTTAAAACACGATATATGGGACTGCAAATCAGGTTCATTACCCCTTCCGCGCTGATTCCGGCGCTATTATTAGACTAAAGGTAGATGTCACTGGTGTACATGTATATTAACTAGCTCGCTGACCCACAAGCGTGTGGCACTGTTTTAAGTCTTGTTTCTTGTTGGACTGTCTTCATATATAGTTGTTATTGTATTATAATTTTGTTATTGCTGTGTTATTATTTTAAGCTTATTGTGTTTCGTGATTATTTTAGCCTTCTGTGTTGTGGCATTATTTTGTCATTGTTTTATATATTGTTATACAATATATCTAAACTGTTTATTGTACACAATTTTACTCGCACATTAATGAAGATCGTAAGTTGATATTAATACATTTTCCCTCTACACTGGGCACATTTTTATTAGAATTTCTCTTCCTTGTTTTCCTTTCATACACCCACATTTATTATATATTTCTTTTTGTTTCTGATCTTGTGTAACAATTTGTTAGGAAGAATTTTTCTATTGACAAGAACACATTCCTTATTCAGTGGCAGATTCTTCAGTAGGGTGTCTAGTGGTTAGTTGCATATCCTTTACAGGATGTAGCATCAACCCCAGAATTATTTGGCTGTTTGTGATTTCTTCACAAGTTTACTATCAGTAGTTGGCCATTGCTTCCTGAACAACCAGCACTCATACCATTGTGTGAAATCCAATGCAAGATGGTCTGCTTCCAAATTTCCCACAGCTGTGTTTCGAACGCGATATGCGGAATTACGAATTGCAACTGTAACCCTTTTGCCACAGAGCTGGCTTTCAAGTGGTAGGACTTCACATAAACTAGGCCATGGCATCATGATGTGGCGTAGTCAGCCCTCTTCCTCGCACTCTTTTCCACCAGGGAAACCTCATGATGCTCATGTTGTGAGGTGAAGTGAGAAAACCTCCAGGGACACCTTGTGATGCCCATCATTTGAGGTGAAGCTGGAAAACCTCAAGAGAAACCTCATGATGCCCATGTTGTGAGGTGAAGCTGGAAAACCTCCAGAGAAACCTCATGATGCCCATGTTGTGAGGTGAAGTGGGAAAACCTCCAGGAACACCTCGTGATGCCTATCATTTGAGGTGAAGCTGGAAAACCTCCAGGGAAACCTCATAGTGCCCATGCTGTGAGGTGATGCTGGAAAACCTCCAGAGAAACCTCATGATGCCCATGTTGTGAGGTGAAGCTGGAAAACCTCCAGAGAAACCTCGTGGTGCCCATGTTTTGAGGTGAAGCTGAAAAACCTTCAGAGAAACTTTGCGGTGCCATAGTTTGAGGTGAAGCTGGAAAACCTCCAGAGAAACTTTGTGGTGCCCATGTTGTGAGGTGAAGCTGGAAAACCTCCAGAGAAACCTCATGGTGCCCATGTTGTGAGGTGAACATGGAAAAACCTCCAGAGAAACCTCATAGTGCCCATGTTGTGAGGTGAAGCTGGAAAACCTCCAGAGAAACATCATAGTGCTCATGTTGTGAAGTGAAGCTGGAAAACCTCCAGAGAAACCTCGTGGTGCCTATATTCAGGACTGTAGCCGGTGGTGGGGTATATTCTTCCTTGGTCGGGGATTGAATCCTGACTGTTCAGATGATAAGCCTGTACTCTACCCACTTTGCTGCTGTGGCACTAATATCTATTTAAAGCAAATGTATATATTGGTACTTTACTTAGCTTCTTTGTAAACATAAAAGTATACACTGCATGATCTCTAATTTAAGTGGGTTTCTGATCCTTATTTTTTTTAAAAACTTTTTGTCTTGTTTGTATTCATTCCGCTTCTTCTATATGTTTATCCCATAGTTTTACACCTATCCACCTCATGGTTTTATATTTGTTGACCTCATAGTTTTACACCTATCCACTTCGTAGTTTTACATTTATTGACCTCATTGTTTTACACCTACCCAACTCATATTTTTACATTTGTTAACCTCATAGTTTTACATTTATTGGCCTCATAGTTTTGCATTTATTGACCTCATGGTTTTACATTTGTTGACTTCATGGTTTTACATTTGTTGACTTCATAGTTTTACATTTGTTGACCGCATGGCTTTACTTAATGGTTTTACATTTGTTGACCTAATGGTTTTACATTTGTTGACTTCATAGTTACTTCATAGTTCACACTTATCAACCTCATAATTTGACACTTATCTATGAGGGCGAGTCAATAAGTAAGTCACACAGTTCGGTGGGATGGCAGGTAAATGTAGTTGGTGTTTTCTACAGATGTCATTAGGTGTCAGCAACATCAAACTTTATATTCCCGTTTGTCAGGTAGCGCTAGGTGTCTCATGCACATGTGCAGTGCATAAACAAAATGGCGACTGTACTTACGGAGTGTACAACCAAAGAGCAACATGCTGTTGTGCGTTTTTTGTGGGCAAAAGGACTCCTGCAAAGGACATTCATAAAGAAATGCTTCCTATTTATGCTGACAAATGTTTGTCCCGTAAAGCGGTGCATAGCTGGGTAGAAGAATTTTCTCAAGAACGCTCTAAAATTGTTGATGAAATCTGATCTGGTCGTCCTATTGAGATTGCAACAGAAGCATCCGTGCAGCAGGTGGAGGAGATGATTAGAGGCGACAGGTGAGTAACGCTAGACTCTGTAGCATCTGCAATAGGGTGCTCACATGGTTCAGCATACAGCATAATGCATGATCGATTGAAATGGATCACCATAGTCTGGTAAGAATGAGACAGCGAGGTGTGACGAGGGGATCTGGCCGATGCTCGATGCTCAGAGGAAAGGCGAGACGGACATATAATCAGATTGCTACTGGAACTATTAGTGTTGGAACTCTTCGCTGGCTGCTGAGGATGGGGACGGAGCGCTTATGGGAATGTCCCGAATGCTGTGATGTCGGTTCCTAAATCAATCACTCAATCAATCAATCCATTGAAATTTCCAGCACTGCTGACTAGAGGACTAGAGGAGTGTTGCTTCTTCATGGCAATGCCAGACCACATACAGCTCGATTAACTCAGGAGAAAATTAACCAACTAAGGTGGGAAGTTCTGGAACATCCACCTTACAGCCCCGACTTAGCCCCTAGCGATTTCCATCTTTCTGGTCCACTGAAAACCCACCTTGGCAGGAGACATTTCGTGAATGACGCCGAAGTTGAATGTGAAGTGAAAACATGGTTTAGAAAACAGAGCATGTAGTTCTATGCAGCCGGTTTGGGAGGACTGATGAAACAATGGGATAAGTGCATCAATGTTGGTGGAAATTATGTTGAGATATAAAGAGACAATGTATGTATAAAAATAAACTGGTTTAAAGTTGTTATCATATTTAGTTATTTTTCTACAGCCATTTGTGACTTACTTATTGACTCCCCCTCGTCCGTCATGGTTTTACACTTATTCACCCCTAGTTTTTCACATTTCCACCTCATATTTTTAACTTATTAGCTTCCTGGTTTTACACTTATCCACCACATATTTGTACTTATTCACATGCTAGTATTTGCACTTATTGATGGCTTGGTTTTACACTTGTCAGCCAGTTTTACACTTGTCAGCCAGTTTTACACTTGTCAACCAGTTTTACACTTGTCAAACGTTTCATACATGTCAACCATTTTTACACTTGTCCTCCAGTTTCATACATCTTAACCAGTTTTACACTTGTCAACCATTTTTATACTTGTCAGCCAGTTTCATACATATAGCCAGTTTCATGCATCTTAACCAGTTTTACACTTGTCAAACAGTTTCATACATGTCAACCATTTTTACACTTGTCAGCCAGTTTTACACCTGTCAACCAGTTTCATACATTTCAATCAGTTTCACACTTGCCAGCCAGTTTCATACATCTCAACCAGTTTTACACTCGTCAGCCAGTTTCATACATCTCAACCAGTTTTACACTCGTCAGCCAGTTTCATACATCTCAACCAGTTTTACACTTGCCAGCCAGTTTCATACATCTCAACCAGTTTTACACTTGCCAGCCAGCTTTACTCAACTAAACCAGTTTTACTTTTGAGGAGAAGTCTCTAGTTTATCCCATGATTTCTGGAACATCCGGCAGGTTACCCAAGGAATCATGTCGACGTCCATGTCCCGCACTCAGCATTCCAACCGCCCAGTTTACATTCCCTGGCTGCCAGTAATGGTCAAGGTCACTTCACATCTGGTTGCCGCTTGTAGTTTGCCAGTCATACACTGTTTAACCCCATTCACTGTTGTTTAACTCTTGTTTCAGCTTCTGTGATTCGGATGCCTAGTCCGTGTTTTGTTTCTCATTTATTAATTGCTTGTGTTTGGTGTGCCTCTGATACACATTAACCCCACTCACACAAGTTTAAATCTTGTTTCAGCTTCTGTGATTCGGGTGCTTAGAAAACTGCCAGCCCATTTCATTTCTAATTTGTTAATTGCCTTGTTTGGTGGAGTGCTTGACTTTGTTAACAAGTTTCTCTCGTAGTTGTGTTGTTACTCATAACATTTCTTTATTTCATTTCTGTTTATTGGAAATCTAGGCTTTTTATGCAGTTATATGAAAAAAGACTATAGCTATATGTAGGTAACACCTGGTGGGAGGGTGTTTCTGGCTGAGCAACATGCAGAAGAAAGGCAACGTTCTTTAGTCATATAATGGGAATAGAGGTATTGAAGAACATTGTGATGACTGGACAGATTAGACGTTGCAAACGCAGAGACAGACCAAGAGAAATTATGCCGGATGGTCTAAGACATTGGTGTGTAGGGATGTCATCAGTATAGTTGATTCAGTTCACCAAGGACTGAGATCTGTGGAGAGATGTCTTCATGCCTCTATCGAGGGAAATGAGGCACAGACAGACCAAGAGAAATTATGTTGGATGGTCTAAGACATTGGTGTGTAGGGATATCATCAGTAGGATTGATCCAGAACACCAAGGACTGAGATCTGTGGAGAGATGTCTTCATGCCTCTATCGAGGGAAATGAGGCTCAGACAGGCCAAGAGAAATGATGCTAGATAATCTAAGACATTAATGTGTAGGGATGTCATCAGTAGGATTGATTCAGACCACCAAGGACTGAAATATGTGGAGAGATTTCTTCGTGCCTCTTTCGAAAGAAATGTGTCACACCTAGTTCTACCCTTGCAGGTGGGTGTGTCTGACTTCGGCATGCACCTGTGTCAGGTTTGCTTCCTCTAGGCAGATTCCATTCCAAGTCACAGGCTCTGTCTACCTGTGGGAAATTTCCTGTCCTGACACTTGTGCCTGGGCTAAAACCTTAAACACTACTGTTTACGAATTCAGAGAGTTGCAGGATTCGTATGTGCGCAACGTGCACCCAGAACCTTTTTTTGCCCTTATGTGAGAAGTCTAGATATCCGATTTCACTACCCATGAGATCAGGAGGTGGTGTAATAGCATTAGATACATCTGGTTCTTGGACAAATGTTCAGCCAGATCCTGGGGACGAGCCAGGTAGCCTATGAGCCTGAGGCGGGCAGCATAAACCGTCCACCATGGTGCCCCATTCATAGTCTGGAGTCGTGCAGTATTGGGGGAATATCAACATCTAGGCCATTTGGCAAGGCAATGATGATATTGATGAAGAATAAATGCCCATTTCCTCCCAAGCTGTCAGCTTGAGTGTGCAGGCTAGAATGTGGGGCTGGTCTGGTTCGCTAGATCAGTTCCGCGTCTAGCGTTCGTTGTCTCGGATGGCTGTGTGAGGTGCACCAAAATGGGATCTTCCCAGCCAACGTGAGTTAGCGAGGCAGGCGTTTCAAGAATGTAACCGCATCGTGCAGCCAGGGTCGTGGTTTGAGCGGGCAAAAGAGCAAAATTTGTACGACCGTTCGACAAAGTCTCGATAAGCGCCCACTCTCTCTCGATGAGTAGTGGGCCTGCAGTCAGTAAGCTGGTATAGCTTTTTTTTCGGTTAGTCCTGCCGGCGTAGCTTGAAAGCTCGTCGGTAGGCGTCCAGTGGTTTTGCAAGTATCACCTTGTACCGGGAGGGCGCGCTTTAGCGATGCTACTCTTGGCTTGCGTGTGCGTGAATAGTCCGTCTGTCCGATAGATATCTGGTTGATCCTGCCAGTAGTCATATGCTGTGTGAGGTACACCAAAATGGGATCTTCCCAGCCAACGTGACTTAGCGAGGCAGGCGTTTCAAGAATGTAGTCATATGCTTGTCTCAGCTTTAGCGATGCTACTCTCGGCTTGCGTGTGCATGAACGTCTGTCCGGTCAGTCGCCATGTGCACATTTGCGCTGGAGAGGCTCAACCGTAAATCAGGAGATCTGCTCGCAACTAGACAAGCAGCATCTTGTGTGGGCAGTTTCTCGCCTCATGTTTGTGTGTGGTCTGCTCTGGCGGTCAGTCCGTCTTCGGTGAAGGAAATCGTGTTGATCCTAAAAGTAATCATACGCTCATTGCTTGTCGCTACGCTTGTCTTAAAACTGAAAATTAAAGGAATTGACGGAAGGGCCGATATAAACAGGGATAACTGGCCGTGGCAGCCTAACGTCCACTGCATCTGTGTCCGTCTTCCAGTCGTCTTGCCATGCTCGCCACTGGAGCCAGACGGACACAGACGAGGGAGCGGGGACGAGGGCGTTGCGCGACCACCTCCTCGCTATACAAAACCAAAGCGCAAGTCATTCGTTCCTCATCAAATCAAAGATGTAGTGCAATGAATGGTCATCGTCAATGAATGGTCAACGTCATTCATGATGGACGAACATCGCAGGCTAGAATTGTTATTTCACCATCGATAGACTACAGCAGCCAGCTTTTCTGAGGAATAGAACACACCTGCTATGATATATAGGCAGGCATTCTTAACTTTTGGCCAGGCATTTCTCATGCAGATACAGTTGCATAGTTAGTTGCATATCCTTTACAAGAAGTCACAGTCAACCCCAGCATTTTTTAACTGTTTATGATTTCTTGGCAAGTTTGAATATCAAGAAAACAGTAACAATGGTAATATCAAAGAAAATGGTGACACCAAAATGTGACATAGAAATAGAAGGGAAAATCCTTAACCAAGTTGATAATTTTAGATACCTAGGGGCATTTATAACATCAGATGGAAGATGTACAACAGAGATTAGGAGTAGAATAGGGCAGGCAAAAGCCGCTTTTCAGAAAATGAAGAGTATCTTATGCAATAAGTCACTATCACTGAATGTAAGAAAGAGAGTGCTGAAATGCTATGTAGAACCAGTTTTGCTGTATGGCAGTGAATCTTGGAACGTAAATGAACAAATTAAGAAGAAATTAGAAGCAACAGAGATGTGGTTCCTGAGCCGAATGTTGCGAATTCCTTGGACTGCCAGAGTAACTAACGACGACTGCCTGAAACAGGCTAATGAAACTAGAACATTATATACAACAATAAGACAGAGACAAACATCTTTCTTCGGTCACGTGATGAGAAGAGAGGCATTGGAGAACATCGTAACAACTGGAAAGATCGAGGGGAAGAGAGGCAGAGGTAGACCAAGAGAAGTGATGCTGGATGGATTGAGACGGTGGCATGGAGGAATATCAGCACCAGAGTTGATCCAGAAAACCAAAGACCGAGATCTATGGAGAGCCATGAACGCCTACGCCAGCCGGCACGGCACTTGATGATGATGAGTTTGCCATTGCTTTCTGAACGACTGGCACTCATACCCTTGCATGGAAATCAACGCAAGGCAGTCTGCTTCCAAATGGCCCACAGCTGTGTTTTGAACGTGGTATGCAGGATTACGAATTGTGTCGATAACCTCCTCGCCACAGAGCCGGCCTTAGGTACAGTAACAGCAATAATTAAATGGTGGCCACACAGCTTAATGCATGCCCAAATGACACAAGGGGAAGACAAGGAGATAAGTACCTGGATGACTTGGCTACATGACGTAATCATTACCTGGTCCCAGACTCTGGTCATCATACAAGATGGCAGACCGTGATCACCCACGCTTATCATCATGGCACATGATGATAATGGCAGTGTCACTAGATGTGCCATATTTGTTTCCAGTATATTTGAATTAAGCATTTGCAGGGATTTTTTGAGAACTAATCATTTTGTTTTTGTTTCTACTTTTTTTCCTGGTATCTTTAGATTGTTAAACCTGTTTTTGATATACATGTTTATAACAAATTTAGCAATATTCCTTGTGATATTTTATGTCAGGAAAACAGGCAGATATTACAATAAGCAATTAGAGCAGGTTCAACCTCTGCACTGGACAATTGGACTAAAATGTTGACTTCTTATCCTTGACTTGGTGACGTAAATTACAAGTACCTCAGAACCCAGTGGGTTTGCCTGATGGCAAGGGACACTAGTAATAAGGAAAGCTAATCCACATGCAAACATCAGTCCAGTGTACTAGCAATAGTAATATGTGTATGGACTACGCCTGAGCGAGTGCAAAAACCAACAAAAAAGAATTCAGAGGGCAAGAGAAGCTTTTATACCACTAGGAAATTTGCAGAAGTGAAGAAAAAAATATAACTTAACACTGAACTTAGAATATGAACTTGAATGTTACTGAATGTATTAGAAATATGGAGAATGACTAAAACAAATACTTCTACACTACAAACATTCAGTAATTGATGCCTACACTGAATAGATGGACTACAATCATATGGCAGAATCATCAATGTGGAGCTCATAGAGAGGACTAGACAAACACAAGTGAACCAAGATGTGGGGGAAATAGCGCTGCAACTGGGGTAGGGCATGCATGGAGAACACTTGAGAATAGTGTAACTTGAAAGGCCTTTATTTGGAAGCCACACAGCAAACAAACTAGAGGAAGACCTAAAACCACATGGAGAAGAGAATGGGAGACAGAAATGGACAATGTGGGGATGACTTGGACAGAGTTGCCTGAGGTAGAGAAAGATAAGACAGGTTGGAGTCAGTTGGTTCAGATCCAATGCCCCAATGGGGGATTAGGGACGACAGAAGAAGTAACTTAAACTCATTTGTGTTATTTGCAGCATGTTTATTACCTGATGCTGTTGTTTCAGTTATACTCTGTTTATAAGTGGAGTGTTAACATTTCATTATGTTTCTTAGGTTTGTTAACAAATTTGTAACAAAAAAGGCTAAAATTGAGATGTTGGGAATTTGATGTTTACATCATTCTACTGAAACTTGTGATTTTGATTCTTTGTTGTGGTGGCTAAGTATATTTGGATTGTATAGTAGCTTAGCTGTTTGATTGTCTTCATGCAAGTTTGAAGTGATGGTTACATGTATTGGCTTTGGCATTTAGTATTTGTAGAGTTTATGTCACTGCACTTGTACCCCTGCCACAAGTGGTTAATCTTCCGGAGCTTTGACTGAGTAGTGTTTCATGTAGTAGCTTTGGCATGTGATAAATGTAGAATTGTATTTCTGTGCACTGTGAACACACACGTAAGTGCTTGCTCGTAGTCATCGGATTGAATCCCCATTAAGACAGTGGTTGGTGTCTCTGGGGCGGTCACGGCTAACACAGGTTAGTTTCATTTCATGCCAGGGCATGCTCTGCGGGTGTACAAGGAAATGAGCAAGCTGACAGGCTTGCAAGTAAGGCTACTGTGGAGGGTAGATGAGCCATAGACCAGGCGTAATGCTCTATGAGAAGTAAGTCATTTGGGAGAACCCAATGATAACTGAATCTACAACCATGGTCAGACTGCGAGAACAGCAAGTTAAAAGAGGTGTGGCTAGACGAGCACTATGCAGGAAGCCAAAGAAGATTGTTAAACCAACACAGAACTGGTGTCATTAGCCGCTGCAGGATTTACTGAGGAGTTGATCCAAGCACTTAGGAACTGAATGGTTCAATATGCAATAAGGATGATCTGTCAACTAATTAACTGAGACAAGGATTTTTTTTTTTAAATTGGTCAAGGTTCTCAGATTTGCCTAACCTTAAAATGTGTCACAGTAAATATTATGGGAAATAAAGGTGCATGGCTTGATATTGACTACATCACCTTCTGAATGCTGGTGGGTCATAAAAACACGGAGCTAGCACCATATACCCAGTACTCCTCAAGGCTTGGGGAAAAGAGTATTTAACCAAGGCCCCATGGCAGGAACCTGCTGTGGGTATGTGAAATATTCAGACAAACACATGTTGCAGGCCTGAGTGCTCACAGGTTAGTCTTTCCCTCCAGTTGAATAGGAGCAGGCAGCCAAAGCTAGCATCAAACCCTCGTCTAACTGTGTTGATGCCATTGTCAGTATAATGTCTTAACTGATTCTTTGTCAAACAGACAGTGGTTTTGAACCAAACAAAAATTGTTGGCAGAAAATGAGAAGTAAGGGTGTGTCACCGTAATGATTTAACAATGGTTAAAATGTTAGCAGCTATATTGTATTATATATCAAATTAAAGGAGATTACACAAGGAACATGTCAATGTTGATACTATTGCTTGAGGTTAGAAGTATCATAATAATGTTATATTTTGTAACAACAATTTAGAATAAAGGGGTGACCATTTAAAACTTTTACTTACCGAGGCACTACTTCTCCGTCTTTGATGATACTCCAATTAAATTTACTGAATAATGATAAACGCACCACTTTTCTTCACCAATATCACAAGAACTGCTCCTTAACACCATTAAAACACAGTTATAACATCATATTTTGAAGTTATGTTGTTTGTCCATCAAGAATGATGATGACCATTCATTTCATCCAGTGGGGTTGAAGGTATGGAGCCATGTTGAAGTACATCATTTTCACACAAAACTGAAAAAGTCAGGAAAACACAAGGCAGATTTGTATTCATTAGAATGAGGATCAATATATACACTATTTTCTATTTAGTTATAATTATTTAAATACTGCTCAGCTTATTTGTAATAGACAAAGCAAAGTTAGGGGCACAAGTGTGGCCCATTAGGGCAAGCATAATTTGACATCTGCCATCATATGATGAAGAACTTTCACTGTTAGTTTTGTTTTCCATATGACTACCTGCTAAATAATTTAACTGAATAATCACATTAGTACACATGCTATCAGTTTGAGAATCTTTCACAAAGACCTATAAATCAGTATAACTATCATCTAAAATTGTTTAAAATGATCACCTGATGTAAATCGATGAGATCGAGAACCAGTAGGTGTTGCCATGTCTAAAATCTGAAGAAAAAAACCACAGTTTAACAATAAATATTTATCAAATTTGAGAAACTACACGCTACTTTTTCAACATTTTGGAAAGTCAGATCTTCTTCCTGTGTAAATATTCATTTCCAGGCACTAAAATTGCAGAAGATACAGGAAATGAAACAAGTTATGAAGGAACAAATAAGGAGCTGATTAATGGGCTCATGGTAGTTTAGGGTAGTTCAGTTCAGTCAATAAAGTGGCTCACAGCAGTGAATCAGTTAACCATTACACTCACATGCCCGCTTATTGCAGACATAGGAAGGGCAATAACTCTAATGGACTAGAATGAACAAAAGACAACAACTAAAGCTTGTGTTCTATCTACGAGTTTATCTCATGCCAAGTATTGTTGTTCTCATAATCAAATAGAAGAAAGTGACCTCATTCGGAATGTGTTATTTTCTCTTACACAGCTGCTAGATTCAGTGTCAACCTGCCCAGCAATGATTCACCTACAATGTAAGTTGCCATTGGTCAATCATGTGTCTCTTAGCATGGCATTTCTACACATGGTTTGTCTCTATAGGAGCAGTAATCTTCACACTTCTAGAGTAGAGTTTCCCATGCAGGGTGGCACTCGATGGTGCTCAAAGATGTGGAGCCAGAGGTGCCCGAGTGATGCGTTGCTACATGTGTTGCTACAGAGTGCACAATTGGTGTGTTGCTACAGGGTGCCCAAGTGATGTTGTGCCACAGGATGCCCAAGTGATGTGCTACAGGGTGCCCAAGTGATGTTGTGCTACAGGGTGCCCAAGTGATGTGATGCTACAAGGGTGCCCAAGTGATGTGGTGCTCCAGGGTGCTGAAGTAATGTATTGCTACAGGGTGCTGAAGTAATGTATTGCTACATGGTGCTGAAGTGGTGTGTTGCTACAATGTGCACAAGTAGTGTGGTACTAAAGAGTGCCAAGTGGTGTGATGCTACAGGGTGTCCAAGCTATTCTTCTTCTTCTGCGTTCATCCGGAGTTTTTTTTTCGGACGTGATTGCGTTGTTAGTTAGTTAGTTAGTTAGTCGACAGATCATCCTCATTGCACATCGAACCATTCAGTCCATAAGTGCTCGGATCCCCTCCTCGGTAAACCCCGCAGCGTGTAGCGGCTAACGACACCAGTTCTGTGTTGGTTTATCAATCTTCTTTGGCTTCCTGCATAGTGTTCTTGTTTGGCCACCCCTCTTTTAGTTTGCTGTTCTCGCAGTCTAGCCATAGTTGTAGATTCACAGTCATCACTTGGTTCACGCAAAAGTCTTACTTCTCGTAGAGCATTCAGAATGTCAGCCTGGTCCATGGCGCGTCCGCCCTCCACCGTAGCCTCACCTGCAAGCTTGTCAGCCTGCTCATTTCCTTGTATTCCAGCGGAGCCCTGGCACGAAGATGAAACTAATCTTTGCCAGCCAAGACAGCTCCAGAGACAGCAACCATTCTCTTCAGATCAACCCCACCTATATCTTCTTGATCATGTTCATTGAGTCGCAAAGGAAACATGCCCTAGTGAATGTCTGTGTCTCGAGCCATGTTATTGCCTTACTTACTGCCATGACTTTCATAGTCAAGCTACTTGTGGTTTCAGTGAAAGCACCAGAGTCCTCCTTCACAATTCTCCCTCCGGCCCGAGCCGTAAAGGCCCAAGAGCTTCTCACATGTCGGACGACCGACCCATCTGTGTAGATGACAGCATCACCGTCTAGCGAATTCTCGAAAATCAACGCTTGTACTTCGGTCTCCACAGCAGCTGGATTTTCTTGTCTGCATTTCCTATCTAGTTGGATACAAACTGAAAAGAATGTGCAGAAATCTGTTGGCACTTGTACCCACTCCTCGCCAGGTTCTAAGTCCTCAAGTGAACACACCTGTTGAAGAATGTCTTCAGCTTGACCCATCCATGACCGTCCTCTTTTTAACCTGCTACCCTTCACCTTCCTAATTTCACTATGCAGTGGATGTTGTGTGTTTGCGTTAACTCTGAGGTAGGCACATGCTCTGCAAACTTGTATTCTGTCTTCAATGGTTGGAAAATCAAGAAGGTAGCGCATTGCCCTGCATGCTGTATCTCTTGTACATCCAAGAATAATGTGCATAGCTTCATTCTGTATCCTTTCCATCCTTTCTATCTGCTTACGGCTGAGAGTCAGGATTGCCATTGCATACTCAGAAAGAGACATGACCAGCCCCTCGTACATAAGACATAGATGTCACTGTTCACAGTTTGCTGCCACCATCACCCGCATCGCAGCCGAACCCCGCATGGCCTTTGTTATCACCTGGTCTATGTGCTCATTATAAGCAAGGCTTCGATCAAACCGTATCCCCAGGTAATTCATTGCCTGCGTTCTTTCCACCGTCTCTGAACACAGCTTTACAGTTGGTGTTGGAGTGTTGACAATATGATTATTCAATGAGAACCAAGTCACTGTTGCCTTTGTTGGGTTGACCATTGCCCCAGCTGTCCCAGATTGCGTTGTGCCTGTTTACAGCAGAGCTGTGTTCTTGTGCCGTTAGGCCGACACATCCGACTTCTGCGGGCATTTGTTGACCGGGTTAACCATCCCGGGGTCCAAGCTATTTAATGCTATAGGGTGTCAAATGTGATGTTGCTACAGGGTGCCAATTGCACAAGTAGTGTGTTGCTACAGTGTGCACAAGTAGTGTGGTGCTACAGAGTGCCTAAGTGGTGTGTTGCTACAGTGTGCACAAGTAGTGTGTTGCTACAGTGTGCACAAGTAATGTGTTGCTACAGTGTGCACAAGTAGTGTGTTGCTACAGTGTGCACAAGTGATGTGTTGCTACAGTGTGCACAAGTAGTGTGTTGCTACAGTGTGCACAAGTAATGTGTTGCTACAGTGTGCACAAGTAGTGTGTTGCTACAGTGTGCACAAGTGATGTGTTGCTACAGTGTGCACAAGTAGTGTGTTGCTACAGTGTGCACAAGTAATGTGTTGCTACAGTGTGCACAAGTGGTGTGTTGCTACAGTGTGCACAAGTGATGTGTTGCTACAGTGTGTACAAGTAGTGTGTTGCTACAGTGTGCACAAGTAATGTGTTGCTACAGTGTGCACAAGTGATGTGTTGCTACAGTGTGCACAAGTAGTGTGTTGCTACAATGTGCACAAGTGGTGTGTTGCTACAGTGTGAACAAGTAGTGTGTTGCTACAATGTGCACAAGTAGTGTGTTGCTACAGTGTGCACAAGTAGTGTGTTGCTACAGTGTGCACAAGTGTGTTGCTACAGTGTGAACAAGTAGTGTGTTGCTACAATGTGCACAAGTAGTGTGTTGCTACAGTGTGCACAAATAGTGTGTTGCTACAATGTGCACAAGTGGTGTGTTGCTACAGTGTGCACAAGTGGTGTGTTGCTACAGTGTGCACAAGTGATGTGTTGCTACATTGTGCACAAGTGGTGTGTTGCTACAATGTGCACAAGTAGTGTGTTGCTACAGTGTACACAAGTGGTGTGTTGCTATAGTGTGAACAAGTAGTGTGTTGCTACAATGTGCACAAGTAGTGTGTTGCTACAGTGTGCACAAGTGGTGTGTTGCTACAGTGTGAACAAGTAGTGTGTTGCTACAATGTGCACAAGTAGTGTGTTGCTACAGTGTGCACAAGTAGTGTGTTGCTACAGTGTGCACAAGTAGTGTGTTGCTACAGTGTGCACAAGTGTGTTGCTACAGTGTGAACAAGTAGTGTGTTGCTACAATGTGCACAAGTAGTGTGTTGCTACAGTGTGCACAAATAGTGTGTTGCTACAATGTGCACAAGTGGTGTGTTGCTACAGTGTGCACAAGTGGTGTGTTGCTACAGTGTGCACAAGTAATGTGTTGCTACATTGTGCACAAGTAGTGTGTTGCTACAATGTGCACAAGTAGTGTGTTGCTACAGTGTACACAAGTGGTGTGTTGCTACAGTGTGAACAAGTAGTGTGTTGCTACAATGTGCACAAGTAGTGTGTTGCTAGAGTGTGCACAAGTAGTGTGTTGCTACAATGTGCACAAGTAGTGTGTTGCTACAGTGTGCACAAGTGGTGTGTTGCTACAGTGTGCACAAGTAGTGTGTTGCTACAATGTGCACAAGTGGTGTGTTGCTACAGTGTGAACAAGTAGTGTGTTGCTACAATGTGCACAAGTGGTGTGTTGCTACAGTGTGCACAAGTAGTGTGTTGCTACAGTGTGCACAAGTGGTGTGTTGCTACAGTGTGCACAAGTGATGTGTTGCTACAGTGTGCACAAGTAGTGTGTTGCTACAATGTGCACAATTAATGTAGTGCTACAGAGTGCCCAAGTAGTGTGGTGCTATAGGGTGTCCAAGTTACAGGGTGCTAGTGTGGTGTGTTGGTACAGGATGCTAGTGTGATGTGGTGCTACAGTGTGTATAAGAGGTGTGGTGCTCAAGTGGTGTGTTGCTACAGAGTGCACAAGTGGTGTTCTGCTATAGGGTGCTTAAGTGCTCCCAAGATATGAGTTGTGTTGAGTCAAGCGCAGACACCACAGCTCTTGGGACATTTCTACACCTGCTTTGCCTTCTTTTCAACAGCTAGTGAAGAGTCCCAATACCAATGGTACCAGTATGGTACTAATGGTGTAGGGGTTGAATCAGCTACCTCGCCATCAGCATACCAGAAGTTTAAGAGCGAGCGCTGTTATCCATTCGGCCATACTGACCTCTACTAAGAGAGATGATGCTGACTGGCCTAAAATGGTGGTATAGGGGCGTATCATTGACAGAGTTGATCCCAACACCAAAAACTGAGACTGCTGGAGATGAATGCCTACACCACGTGGAGTGATGATATCGATTTGTGTGGAATCTGGAATGTTTCAAACACCAATGAGTTAACATTTTGGCATGTGCTTGAGTTAGAAAATACAGTGTCTAATTGTGTTGGGGGTAATTGATTATTGTGATGGTGACAGGGGGAATGTGTTTGTGAGGGAAAGGCAAAGAATTCCATTGACATACAGAAAAAGAACTGAGACAATCCTTCAGGAAACAAATTAAAACCATAAATCAATTTAAATGAATAGACGATGGCAGTTAAAATGTGTGGGGTGTATTATCAGGAGAAGTACACTAGAAAACTTAGTGACAGCTGCAGAATTGATGGGGAAAAACACATGATGAAGAGATAAATACCACATGGCATAATTGAGACAAGAATACAAACCTGATCCAATGCACTGGTAATTATGTGAGATGGTTAACCATGACCATCCATGTTTATCAGCATGCCACATGATGATGATGATGATATGTGGCTAAAATTGGATGAGCTAATATTCGTGTTGTTTACTGTTTCTATTGTTATCAATCAGTGGGGCTGTCAAGAAAAGAAACAGCAATGGCTACTCCTCTGGGCAAAGAACAATGTGAGTATTATATATTTACTGACACCTTGTCTTTTTTCTAGTGACTGCCGCTTCCATCGACGATGAGCTGTCATTTTAGTAACAGACTGTTATGTTGGCATTCTGGCAGCGGCCTTATGCGTGTATGCCTGTGCATGCTGTTTGTTTGTTGGGACTACTATCTGTTCCACTTTTCACATAGGACAGTGAGGAGCATTTTGTCTGATATTCTCTGGCACAGGAACGGAGCATTATGGGATGACCCTTTGCCTTTAAGTTGGAACTGTGACTAACGACTACCTTGCCGTCTAGACAGACAATAGTTTATTACCTTGTGCTTAGAAAAAGGCATAATAACTACAACCCATGGTGGGGACCAGTGATGGAGTTTTACCTCTCCATAGCACAAAGCCTGGGCTGATTTGTAGAGACCATGTGTTGCCCATGCAGCATGATCCCTCTCTCAGCCTGCCTAGTTTACTCCAGAGGAAAGGTAATGCCAATACATCTAGAATAAGACAAGCTGCAGAAGTTGCTGGATCTGCACAACAATGCTCTGTCTGCCTGTCGAGGCTTCGATCCTAGACCAGTTTGCTAACCAAGACTTATGGCCTGGTCTGCCCTGCCATAACATTTTGTATTAAGGCTGCATTTACTCGCACTAGGATCGGACTTGTACTTTTCCAGTTGCACTCCTCTGCCTGAAGCCGTTGGCCATAGTGGGGTGTCCGGTTTTGTGAGTCCCGCCAATCATTTGGCGCTAACAGAAATCAGGTAGTAACGTCTACTGTCATACAGTAGCGCAGTCATATCTGACTAAGTCCTGACAGATTATATACTACCCAAAGTTCAGAGAGCTGAATGGAGTCTTTGAGTTCCTCTAGACAACATTGGGACATATCCTCAAGTGGGTTCTAACCCAGCACATAGGAGCCAGTACCCTAGCACTTACACCTGCGATAGTGTAGTGGCTAACATGCTTGCCTACTGGCCCAGTGGTCATATGGTCAAATCCAGTGCCTGGCAGATTTTGTTTATTGGCCTAGGCTCCCAGGACGAGCACATTTAACATGAGTACCAGGAAATGTCTAGGGAAGTGAAGGCAGCTGGTCTGATATTGACACAACACCCCTTGAGTGCTGACTGATCTTTACAAGTATGGTTGTGGCACCATATACTCAATACACCTTTAGGTGTGTGAAAGAGTTCCTTTACCTTGTACTTTATCATTTACTCAAATCACCTCAAGGTGTGTCCCATAACCTTGTACTTTACCCAAATCACCTCAAGGAGTGTCCCTTTATCTTGTACTTTACCCTTATCACCTCAAGGGGTGTACCATAACCTTGTACTCTACCCTTTACACAAATCACTTCAAGGTGTGTCCCATAACCTTGTACTTACCAAAATCACCTCAAGGGGTGTCCCATAACCTTGTACTTTACCAAAATCACTTCTAGGGGTGTCCCATAACCTTGTACTTTACCCTTTACCCAGATCACCTCAAGGAGTGTCCCTATACCTACTTAGTTAGTTGTATATCCTTTACAGGACATCACAGTCAACCCCAGAATTTTTGGCCATTTGTGATTTCTGGGCAAGTTTACGTTCAGTGGTTTGCCATTTTACTAGTAGTTTACCTAATACTTTACCAAAATTACTTCAAGAGGTGTCCCCTTACCTTTTACTTTACCCTTTACCCAGAACACCTCAAGGGGTATCCCTTTATTCAAATTACCACAATGGGTGTCATAGGGTGTTGTACTTTACTTTTGTTTTTAACCCAACCACTATGCCACTCACTGCCAGTTAGTAGAGGAGTCAAGAACACAAGATGAGACAGCTGTCTGGCTTTATGCTTTCCCTAATAAATATTTATGTACTTGTCTCATCTACAGGTCTTCCTCAACACAGAGCAGTCTCACAGGCAGTATATCAAGTTTATCGTCTAAAACTCCCCGCAGGTAGGTCATCCTGACGCTTGCCCAGTAAAATAAAACACTGTCAACTGTCAACACACAAGAAAACTGTCATCTACTGTCTATAATACCTTGCGGTGTAAGACAGGTGGGTCTTGAGCTTGTGGAATTAAAGCCACCTGGCTAGTGCAGTCGCATCAAATTGTGCAGGTTAGAGTTTTCTTTTTGCTCTCAACAGAAACAAATCCACTCCTTACCGAGGATTTGAACTCGGATCTCACAAAGAAAAAAAAAATCCAGCATTCTAACCACTGGGCCAGCCACTCAAGTACAACACTCACTGGGCCAGCCTCTCTAGTACAACACTCACTGGGCCAGCCACTCAAGTGCAACACTCACTGGGCCAACCACTCAAGTATAACACTCACTGGGCCAGCCACTCAAGTACAACACTCACTGGGCCAGCCACTCAAGCACAACGCTCACTGGGCCAGCCACTCAAGTACAACACTCACTGGGCCAGCCACTCAAGTACAACACTCACTGGGCCAGCCACTCAAGCACAACGCTCACTGGGCCCACGTGACATACTTTGAGGTGTGCTGGGTATATGGTGCTAGTCCGGTATTCTTGTAGACAATCAGCAAGTGAGAGGTGGTGGGCTTAATATCACGCTGGTCGCCTTTATTTCCCTGAACATTTCCTGGATACAGGTAGGGCTGAATCGACCTGGCTGTCATAATCTCTCCATTAGTTCTACCGTGTCGTTGTTAACAACGCCTGGCGAGTACGGCCAGGGGTCCACCTGTGAGCGACACTAACCACACTGTGGCAGGAATAGCCAGTCGGTGAATGTGTGGATCATGCAGTCCATGCAGGGACGCAACCCCGACTAGTGAGACTCACAGTGGGTTAGCGGCCAGGCGGCTTGGGAGTGTTGGACGAGACAGACGGGAATGAATGGTGCTCGTATACTTGGGTGTATGAACGCAATAGAGAGAACGCCAGTGAGAAGATAGAAGACTATGAGTTGTGTATATTGTATTGATATATCTATTGAATGTATTATTGCATCGTCATTGTAATTGTACGATGCATATAATTGTTGTGATGAGTGAGTTGTGTGAATAAAGTGTTTGCATTGTAAGTGTAGTGCGTCACGTCAAGTCATTCTGTGACCGTGTTTTGTATCACACTTGTTGGTGATTACGAGCCTGTGATATTGCTGAATGCAAGACTCTGACAAGTGTGAACGTGGGTGCATCGTCCTATTTGGATTATTTGAACCATAAGTATGAACGTTCTTGTTGGATTATTTGATCCATAAGTGTTAACGTGGGTGTATCATCCATCTTGGAATTAGTTGTAAAATAGGATTGAACGTGTGTGTAAGCGGAAAGTTTTGGAAAGAAAGCAACATGGAAAGCAAGTTGTTAAATGTGTTGAACGGACGACAGTCCAGGTTCATTGTAAATATCTGTCTGGATTTGAATTTGATCCCATGACCAGTGGGCCGGCAGGTAAGTGTGCTGGCCACTGCGGCTACACATTAGACAGGACATCATTTATATGTTGACTCTCTGGGAGAGAGATCGGAATGCATGGGAAAACTTTTACAGAGATGTGGTATTGTAACTCCTGTAGGATGTCAGGGCTGGGTTACAACCTCAAACTCAAGGAGTCACTGTGTTGACTACATTTGCATACAAGTAAGAGACAGGATGGTTAACACCCCCCCCCCCCCCCTTTTCCCCTAGGGTAGTGGCTCCGACATTTGACCTTATCGAACAAGGGTGAAAAACTTGAGAACTCTTGTGTATGTTGCACATGTTAAGCAGTTAGAAATCACAAATAGGCCAAGTATGCCACTGCCCAGGCAAAATTGATACATTAAAAGTTACCCACACAAAATGTATAACATGAGATTTTGCCATCATCATCATTATGTGCCATGCCAATAAGCATGGACGGTCATGTTTTGCTATCTCACACGATCTCCTGAGTCATGGATCAGCTAAGCGTTTTTGTCTCGACTATACCATGGTTCTTGTCTCAACTATACCATGTGGCCAAGCCATCCAGGTATTTACTTCTCTGCCTTCCCCTTGTTCTATTCCCCTCAATCATGCCAGTTGTCACCAAGTTCTGTAGTTTATTTCTTCATATAACGTGCCCCAAAACATCTTGACTGTCTACGTGTAATTTCTCTAATTTGAATGCAATACACACATATGGATCCTCAGAGTTCGTGCACTGTGCTGATATTCTCCCTTGTGTGATCTATGGAAGGAGACTGAAGTGCTTAAGGAGATATCCATGTGCAGTGAAAGTAAACTTTAACCAAACTCATCATCGTCTAGGAACTTGCCCTGTGTAGAACTTTTCCCCTATAATAGTCTTGTGAAGTACCTCTCTGTCATCAGCTGGATGTTCCACCCCTCACCCCTTTTGCTGTTATTTGTCCATCATCTATCAAAACTTGAATCCACCTATGTTGTGCTCTTCCTTTCTCTGCTTCTCCAAAACACCTCTCATTTGCAAGAGGATGTTGAAATCCAGTATGTTGGGAA
Source organism: Cepaea hortensis (assembly GCA_963921405.1). Classification (NCBI taxonomy): domain Eukaryota; kingdom Metazoa; phylum Mollusca; class Gastropoda; order Stylommatophora; family Helicidae; genus Cepaea; species Cepaea hortensis. The sequence goes on along the minus strand of OY992876.1, from coordinate 313,529,878 downwards.
GTGTGAGACCTAGTGAGGCAGTCTTGACAGGAAATCTCTGCTTCCCTGGTACATCTCCCACCATAATTAACTTTTCCAGACATTCATGTCTGCTTCTTACGGGTTGCTTCTTTGCTGCCCTTCTTTGCCTGAGGCTGTTGGAAGCTCAGTGTGCTGGGAAGTTTGAGACCTAGTGAGGCGTCTTTACAGGACATCATGTCCTCTCTGCTTCCCTGGTACACCTCCCACCATAATGATCTTTTCATGACATTCATGTCTGCTTCCTTCAGGTTTCTTCTTGGCTGCTCTGAATTGCAAGAGAATGTTGAAAACCCAGTGTGCCAAGAAGTTGAAGACCTAGTGTCTTTTCAGGAAATCATGTCCTCTTTGCTTCCCTTGTACACCTCCCACCATAATGACCTTTTCCAGACATGTCTGCTTCCTTGGGGTGGCTTCTTGGCTGCCCTCATTTGCCAGAGGCTGTTGAAATGTTTTCTTTCTGCCTGTTTGTCTGCTTGAAGCCAAATAATTTTGTGATGACTTTCAAAAATATAACATGAGTGCAGAAAATTAACTCATACTTGTTGTTTTACTTCATTTGTTGTTGTTTGTTGGTTAACAGTTGTGGTGTTTACATTTGCAGAAATGTGATAACCAGGTACCGGTGTGTCGCTGATAATGACACGGAACTGTCATTCGAGGCCAACCAGATGATTACAAATGGTGAGAGTTAGATGATGTGTTGATAGATATTTGGACTTGATTATTAATATCCTTTACAATCTGTGTTGTTAGGAGGGGATACAGTCAGTCTGTCTTTCTTTCTCTCTATGTCTCTCTCTCTCTTACTTTCTCTCTCTCACTCTCTCTATTTCTCTCATTTTAATGCATACTGTTTCCATTGTTGTCTAAGATTAGCCTCATAAGTGATGTATGAATGAATTAATGTATGGGAGGGAGCTAAGAGATCAGAAGGGCAGGATGTCAGACGAGCCTGTGTGCCCAATTCTTACCCTTTTGAAAAAAAGGTTTGTTCATTCAATCGTTCACTATCTGTCTGCATCTGTGTCTCTCTTTTTATGTCCCTCTATGTCTCTCGCTCTCTACGTCTCTGTCTCTCTCTGTGTCTCCCTCTCTGTCTGTCTCAAGTGTGTGATTGTGTGGGTATATGACTGAATGAGAAGTTGTGTAAATGATGTGTGTTTGTGTATGGGTGCAAATGTCTGTGCCTCTTCATTTCTTTTATTTTCCAGTGTCTAGAAAGTCTTTGGAGTAACCCCCCCCCCTCCCCTTGCAGCATATTATACTGTATGGCTTGTCTAGCTCTTATCAGCTGGTGCTACAGTAGTACCATAGACAGACAGAACACCCAGTTAGCAAGCCCTACAAGAAGCAAATGAAAACTATAAACTGATTAGAGAAAATAGAGGTAGACAGGTAACATTTTTTGGGCACGTTATGAGAAGAAATAAACTGGGTAACTTGGTGACAACTGGCAATATCTAGGAGAAGAGACTATGGGGGAGACAGGAGTAAATATCTGGATGGCTTGACTGCGTGGCATAACTGAGACAAAATCACAGAACTGATCCTCAACTGGTGATTTTGTGAAATGGTGAAACATGACCACCCAGACTTATTGACATGGCACATGATGATGATGATGATGATGGTGGTGGCTAGTGTACCAGCCTGCCATAACATTGGTGTGGGTTCAATCCTGGCAGAGGCAGGATGACTCTTCCCACCAACACAGCTCTGAGATTGATCCAGCCTTGTAAAAATACATTTTCTGAAAGTCTGAGCAGGAAAGACAATGAGAACAGGGACTGGTCACCCCACCTCATGTGAGATATGTGGAGGACTACCACTCCACACCCCAAGAGCTTGATGTGCTATGGGACAACCTGATTAGTGATTAGTGTATTTATGTTAGGAAATGTTAAACAAGGTCGTGTAGGACAGTTCAAATGGCCTGATATATAATGAATGAAAGGGGAGTCTCCGTGGCGAAGTGGTCAAGCCGTTTGACTTGGGCTCCGAAGGTTGTGGGTTCGATTCCGCACTGTGTCCTTCGGTTCATGAGTGAAATTTTTTGGAGCTACGGAATTCGTGCTTTGTGCGAAACTTTCCGTGCTGCGGAAAGAGACCGAGCCATCTGGGATAAAACCAGGTGCAATGAAGTTGACTTTTAAGCGACATTTTTAAGCGATATATAATGAATGAGAGGTCAGCTTGGTTGAAAGGTTAAAAGTACTTTATTTTAAACTTCCTGATGAAGTTCAGTTCATGAAGTTAGTAGGTTCATTCCCTACACTGGCCAGTGGGATTTAAACGTTGACTTTCAGAAAGCAGTGGCAAGCTACTGAATGTAAAGAATGAAAGCAGTTAAGTTTGCATGACTCCTCCGAAACTGTGTCTGTGTTGATTATCTCTCACTTTTTCGCAGGAGTTACACAACCTAACTGTTTTCATTGTGTATTTTTATACCCTGCTGCAGCTGTTACTTCTCTTGTCTATTGATAATGAGCGTAAGATTGCCTAGAAAATCAAACCCGGTGTTTATCGCATCATCCTGCAAACAACATACAAAATGTTTGTATAATGAATAGTGTATACTGGTTGTTGTCCATCAGTGCGTCCATCTCGAGAGCCGGGCTGGCTGGAGGGGACTCTGGATGGCAAGACCGGGATTATACCAGAGAACTATGTCCAGTATATTGACTGACCACAGTGACCTCAGCACGGGTGCTTCAAGCACTAGGGACCAGATCTACACAAAGCCAGCTTACAGATTCTTATACTGATCATTTGACCAAGCAGAAATGTTTTTCATGTACTGTTTTATTGTAGAGAATTTTAGTGATGTGTTTGTCAACTATATTGGCAAAGGAAACCGAAGTTTAATACTTGGAGTGTGAGGCACTGTTTGTTGTGTGTTGCTGTTAGGAAGAAATGGTGTCATTGAACTCACAACAAGTCCATCAAGTGGTTAGTCTCGTCAGTAGAAATTGGAGTGTATGTCTGCTGACTGCTCATGTTGTGCACTGGTTGTATGGGTGGCCTATTCAACATGTCATCAGTGTCTTATGCTGGCCTCATAACTAGTTGAGTGTTGATACGTGGTGGCAGGAAGGCGTATGAAGCAACTGAACATGTCAGAACACATTCTCATAATTTGGCAAAAACCGTGTTTCCACCGTCTTTCAACAACTGAAGAAATCCCCATACCATAGGGGCTAGATGCTGGCCCATTTATCTTGGGTTCCAATCTGCATTGGGACAAATATTTTAAACCTGATATCTGGCTCCCAGGTTGTCCCAAATGGGTAGAAGGAAATATCTAGGGAAGTGGAGGTAGCTGGTGTCATACTAACTACACCACCCACTGAACAAAGACAGGTCTAGCACCATATACTCATTGTCCTTAGGCACAGACAAGGCTCATTTACTTGACTTTCAATAACTGAAGTTGAGCTGGTAAGTAATACACACACACAATATGTTACATTTCATATTGTCAGATCTATCCAGTAGTTTCTTTATTTGTGTTTTCATAGCTTACACGGGAGCTTTACAACAACCAAACCAACAAATGTAATTATAATACCTGGGAAACAAGTGAAGAGTGAATGAGCTTGTGTGGATTTGCTGGAGTTCAGTGATGCCAGTTTCAAATGAGCAAAATCACCAATGAAAATGTCATATGTTTTCATTAGTTAGCTGTAGCCATTAACAAAAAGTACATAGTTTTTAATTGGTTCTGGTTATACTGTACAGACCAGGAGAGATTTTAATTGGTTGACTGAAGCAGTTGGCATAAGGTACATAGTTTTTCATTGGTCCTGGTGTTATACTATACAAGCAAGTGTAGATTTTCATTGGTTGGCTCAAGCAATAAACATAAAGAGCATGGTGTTTCATTGGTTCAAATACATTTTCCACAAATGGCTGAGCATTTGTACTGAGTCAACTTTTGTGTACAGTAATTGAACATATAAGGTGTACATACATGTGTACATATATTTCCTGGAGGCTGTGGTGTCAGTGTTTCAATTTAAAGCATGTATGATTCTTTTTCAAGTCGCCTATTGCTGAGACATGCTTGGATTTAGTCTCATTATTTCTCGCCCCACTATTTGGCCATGTTTTTTACTACAAGCATAATTAATGATGAGGAAGGGATCTTGTCACCTCACTCCATAATTTTGTGGTGTACAAGCATTATTGCTTTGATGATTGAGCTGTGATTGTTGGCAGTGTGTGCTGTGGTTGTTAGAGTGCCTGTGTTGGTGGAATCTGTTGTGTGGACTTTGATTTAGAGTGCCTTTTTGGGGGGTGATGTTTGTGTGAGTTTTCATTGTTAGAGTGCCTGGGTGAGTGGATATATTTGACTGTGGGACAAGGAAACTCAACTGATGTATCTCTGTTTGTAACGTCATAGCTTAGATATTATCGTAAATATGTGCCGATCATCCAGGTATTGTCAGAAGTGTCAGCAAGACTCAAGGATCTGGGTGAATGACTGGCTGGTTGAATGACAAACTGGGTGAATGGTGGGCAAGTTGAATGACAGACCGGGTGAATGATGGCTGGTTGGATGACAAACTGGGTGAATGACGGGCTTGTTGAATGACAGACTGGGTGAATGGTGGGCATATTGAATGATGGGCAGGTTGAATGACATACTGGATGAATGACAGACTGGGTGAATGACAGACTGGGTGAATGATGGGCAAGTATAATGACAGACTGGGTGAATAACGAGCAGGTTGTTTGACAGACTGGGTGAATGACGGGCAAGTGTAATGACAGACTGGGTGAATGACGGGCAAGTGTAATGACAGACTGGGTGAATGACGAGCAGGTGTAATGACAGACTGGGTGAATGACGGGCAAGTGTAATGACAGACTGGGTGAATGACAGGCAAGTGTAATGACAGACTGGGTGAATGACGGGCAAGTGTAATGACGGACTGGGAGAATGATGGGCAGGTTGTATGACTGGCAAGTTTAATGATGAACTGGGTGAATGACGGGCAAGTGTAATGACAGACTGGGTGAATGACGGGCAAGTGTAATGACGGACTGGGTGAATGACGGGCAAGTGTAATGACGGACTGGGTGAATGACGGGCAAGTGTAATGACGATCTGGGTGAATGACGGGCAGGTGTAATGACAGACTGGGTGAATGACGAGCAGGTTGTTTGACAGAATGATGGGCAAGTTGAATGACAGACTGCGTGAATGACGGGCAGGTTGTATGATGGGTAAGTTGAATGACAGACTGGGTGAATGACGGGCAGGTTGTATGGCGGGCACGTTTAATGATGGACTTTGTGAATGATGGGCAAGTTGAATGACAGACTGCGTGTATGACGGGCACGTTTAATGATGGACTTTGTGAATGACGGGCAAGTTGAATGACAGACTGGGTGAATGACAGGCAGGTTGTATTGCGGTCAAGTTTAATGACAGACTGGGTGAATGACGTGCAGGTTGTATGGTGGGCAAGTTTAATGACAGACTGGGTGAATGACGGGCAAGTTTAATGACGGGCAGGTTGAATGACAGGCAAGCTTAATGACAGATTGGGTGAATGACAGGCAGGTTGTATGACGGGCAAGTTGTATGACAGATTGGGTGAATGACAGGCAGGTTGTATGACAGATTGGGTGAATGACGGGCAGGTTGTATGACAGACTGGGTGAATGACGGGCAGGTTGTATGACAGATTGGGTGAATGACAGGCAGGTTGTATGACAGATTGGGTGAATGATGGGCAGGTTGTATGACGGGCAAGTTGTATGACAGATTGGGTGAATGACAGGCAGGTTGTATGACAGATTGGGTGAATGACGGGCAGGTTGTATGACAGACTGGGTGAATGATGGGCAGGTTGTATGACAGATTGGGTGAATGACAGGCAGGTTGTATGACAGATTGAGTGAATGACGGGCAGGTTGTATGACGGGCAGGTTGTATGACAGACTGGGTGAATGACGGGCAGGTTGTATGACAGACTGGGTGAATGACGGGCTGGTTGAATGACAGACTGGGTGAATGAGAGGCAGGTTGTCCTACAAGATAAATGAAGCTTGATAATGTGTTTGCTACAAGAGAAATGTTATTGGCGTTTCTCATTGAACAAGTTATATTACTACAATATTGCCAGAATGTAAACAGTGTTTCCTTGTACATGTTTGTATCTTTCATTGCTGTCTGTCAGATTATTATAAGTGCCTCATTTATGCAAATTTGTTTGTTGCTGGACTGGTGAAAATATTGAAATTTTTTCTGTCTTACTGTATGGCTGCACATCATCTGTTTTATGTATCTTTTACAAGCAGCAGTGTTCTACTTATGTGCTTTCTTGTTACTGTGCTTGTTTGGCATTCTATTTTTGTTTGTTAATGATGTTTGGTTTTTTTGGGGCTACATATGTTAATGAGAAAGTTGCTGATTTATTATCATTTTTGGTTCCCCAGAAGCTATTTTAGAAAGTAAATTAGAAAAAACTGTTGTTATTTTTAAAAACCATTTTTGGCTTCACAGAAACTAATTTAGATAGTAAATTAGAAAGTATCCATGTTATTGTATGAGATGAGTTCCAGAACGTAACAGAAATTGTAAGAGATGAGCACAGGAACATAACATAAATTGTAAGAGATGAGAGATGATGGTTGAAGGTCTATGTCCCATAACAGAAATTGTAAGAGATGAGCACAGGAACATACCAGAAATTGTAAGAGATGAGCACAGGGACATAGACATGAGCATAGGCACATAACATATTGTAATAAATGAGCAGGGGAACATAACAGATTGTAATAGATGAGCAGGGGAACATAACACAGATTGTAAGATATGAGCACAGGAACATAACAGATTGTAAGAGATGAGCACAGGAACAAAACAAATTGTAAGAGATAAGCAGAGGAACATAACAGAAATTGTGAGAGATGAGCACAAGAACATAACAGAAATTGTGAGAGATTAGCACAGGAACATAACAGAAATTGTGAGAGATGAGCACAGGAACATAACAGAAATTGTGAGAGGTGAGCACAGGAACATAACAGAAATTGTGAGAGATTAGCACAGGAACATAACAGAAATTGTGAGAGATTAGCACAGGAACATAACAGAAATTGTGAGAGATTAGCACAGGAACATAACAGAAATTGAGAGAGATTAGCACAGGAACATAACAGAAATTGTGAGAGATGAGCACAGGAACATAACAGAAATTGTGAGAGGTGAGCACAGGAACATAACAGAAATTGTGAGAGATTAGCACAGGAACATAATAGAAATTGTGAGAGATTAGCACAGGAACATAACAGAAATTGTGAGACATTAGCACAGGAACATAACAGAAATTGTGAGAGATTAGCACAGGAACATAACAGAAATTGTGAGAGGTGAGCACAGGAACATAACAGAAATTGTGAGAGATTAGCACAGGAACATAACAGAAATTGTGAGAGATTAGCACAGGAACATAACAGAAATTGTGAGAGATTAGCACAGGAACATAACAGAAATTGAGAGAGATTAGCACAGGAACATAACAGAAATTGTGAGAGATGAGCACAGGAACATAACAGAAATTGTGAGAGGTGAGCACAGGAACATAACAGAAATTGTGAGAGATTAGCACAGGAACATAATAGAAATTGTGAGAGATTAGCACAGGAACATAACAGAAATTGTGAGACATTAGCACAGGAACATAACAGAAATTGTGAGAGATTAGCACAGGAACATAACAGAAATTGTGAGAGGTGAGCACAGGAACATAACAGAAATTGTGAGAGATTAGCACAGGAACATAATAGAAATTGTGAGAGATTAGCACAGGAACATAACAGAAATTGTGAGACATTAGCACAGGAACATAACAGAAATTGTGAGAGATGAGCACAGGAACATAACAGAAATTGTGAGAGATGAGCACAGGAACATAACAGAAATTGTAAGAGATGAGCACAGGAACATAACAGAAATTGTAAGAGATGCGCACAGGAACATAACAGAAATTGTAAGAGGTGAGCACAGGAACATAACAGAAATTGTAAGAGGTGAGCACAGGAACATAACAGAAATTGTAAGAGATGAGCACAGGAACATAACAGAAATTGTAAGAGATGAGCACAGGAACATAACAGAAATTGTAAGAGATGAGCACAGGAACATAACAGAAATTGTAAGAGGTGAGCACAGGAACATAACAGAAATTGTAAGAGGTGAGCACAGGAACATAACAGAAATTGTAAGAGGTGAGCACAGGAACATAACAGAAATTGTAAGAGATGAGCACAGGAACATAACAGAAATTGTAAGAGGTGAGCACAGGAACATAACAGAAATTGTGAGAGATGAGCAGCATGTTTGTACAGATTTGCACCTCCTGCTTACTGAGACGTTGGCAGCTACTGCTGGTTGTCAAAGCATGCCAGGATTCAGTCCCACATAAAGCCATCTTACTGGCCAGGTTTTGGCCAATCACTAACAGAACAGCAAGGCACATCTTTTCCAGTGAGAAACCGCCTGCAGGAGCTCCTCTTACACTGTAGCTCTGTAATAAAACCCTGACATTGCTCATGGACACAACAGCCAGCCAATAAAACCTCTTAGTAAAAAGAAATGAGATCTCCGTGACTCTTGCATTTTATATGTGTAAGAGAAATGCTTTGGTGCTTGCGCAGAATGATGGGATTAAAGTGATATGAAAGAATCACTAATGACAACGTGGAGCTCATGGAGAGAACTAAACAAATCCCAGTGACCCAAGAGGTGAGGAAAAGATACTGGCACTGGATAGGACACAGACTGAGAAACTTGAGGATAGTATAACTAGACACTCTACAAGATAGGACACAGACTGAGAAACTTGAGGATAGTATAACTAGACACTCTACAAGATAGGACACAGACTGAGAAACTTGAGGATAGTATAACTAGACACTCTACAAGATAGGACACAGACTGAGAAACTTGAGGATAGTATAACTAGACACTCTACAAGATAGGACACAGACTGAGAAACTTGAGGATAGTATAACTAGACACTCTACAAGATAGGACACAGACTGAGAAACTTGAGGATAGTATAACTAGACACTCTACAAGATAGGACACAGACTGAGAAACTTGAGGATAGTATAACTAGACACTCTACAAGATAGGACACAGACTGAGAAACTTGAGGATAGTATAACTAGACACTCTACAAGATAGGACACAGACTGAGAAACTTGAGGATAGTATAACTAGACACTCTACAAGATAGGACACAGACTGAGAAACTTGAGGATAGTATAACTAGACACTCTACAAGATAGGACACAGACTGAGAAACTTGAGGATAGTATAACTAGACACTCTACAAGATAGGACACAGACTGAGAAACTTGAGGATAGTATAACTAGACACTCTACAAGATAGGACACAGACTGAGAAACTTGAGGATAGTATAACTAGACACTCTACAAGATAGGACACAGACTGAGAAACTTGAGGATAGTATAACTAGACACTCTACAAGATAGGACACAGACTGAGAAACTTGAGGATAGTATAACTAGACACTCTACAAGATAGGACACAGACTGAGAAACTTGAGGATAGTATAACTAGACACTCTACAAGATAGGACACACACTGAGAAACTTGAGGATAGTATAACTAGACACTCTACAAGATAGGACACAGACTGAGAAACTTGAGGATAGTATAACTAGACACTCTACAAGATAGGACACAGACTGAGAAACTTGAGGATAGTATAACTAGACACTCTACAAGATAGGACACAGACTGAGAAACTTGAGGATAGTATAACTAGACACTCTACAAGATAGGACACAGACTGAGAAACTTGAGGATAGTATAACTAGACACTCTACAAGATAGGACACAGACTGAGAAACTTGAGGATAGTATAACTAGACACTCTACAAGATAGGACACAGACTGAGAAACTTGAGGATAGTATAACTAGACACTCTACAAGATAGGACACAGACTGAGAAACTTGAGGATAGTATAACTAGACACTCTACAAGATAGGACACAGACTGAGAAACTTGAGGATAGTATAACTAGACACTCTACAAGATAGGACACAGACTGAGAAACTTGAGGATAGTATAACTAGACACTCTACAAGATAGGACACAGACTGAGAAACTTGAGGATAGTATAACTAGACACTCTACAAGATAGGACACACAGTGAGAAACTTGAGGATAGTATAACTAGACACTCTACAAGATAGGACACAGACTGAGAAACTTGAGGATAGTATAACTAGACACTCTACAAGATAGGACACAGACTGAGAAACTTGAGGATAGTATAACTAGACACTCTACAAGATAGGACACAGACTGAGAAACTTGAGGATAGTATAACTAGACACTCTACAAGATAGGACACAGACTGAGAAACTTGAGGATAGTATAACTAGACACTTGTCTGAGACTCACAGGGAGAGAGAAATAATGAGAGATAGGACACAGACTGAGAAACTTGAGGATAGTATAACTAGACACTCTACAAGATAGGACACAGACTGAGAAACTTGAGGATAGTATAACTAGACACTCTACAAGATAGGACACAGACTGAGAAACTTGAGGATAGTATAACTAGACACTCTACAAGATAGGACACAGACTGAGAAACTTGAGGATAGTATAACTAGACACTCTACAAGATAGGACACAGACTGAGAAACTTGTGGATAGTATAACTAGGCACTCTACAAGATAGGACACAGACTGAGAAACTTGAGGATAGTATAACTAGACACTCTACAAGATAGGACACAGACTGAGAAACTTGAGGATAGTATAACTAGGCACTCTACAAGATAGGACACAGACTGAGAAACTTGAGGATAGTATAACTAGACACTCTACAAGATAGGACACAGACTGAGAAACTTGAGGATAGTATAACTAGACACTCTACAAGATAGGACACAGACTGAGAAACTTGAGGATAGTATAACTAGACACTCTACAAGATAGGACACAGACTGAGAAACTTGAGGATAGTATAACTAGACACTCTACAAGATAGGACACAGACTGAGAAACTTGAGGATAGTATAACTAGACACTCTACAAGATAGGACACAGACTGAGAAACTTGAGGATAGTATAACTAGACACTCTACAAGATAGGACACACAGTGAGAAACTTGAGGATAGTATAACTAGACACTCTACAAGATAGGACACAGACTGAGAAACTTGAGGATAGTATAACTAGACACTCTACAAGATAGGACACAGACTGAGAAACTTGAGGATAGTATAACTAGACACTCTACAAGATAGGACACAGACTGAGAAACTTGAGGATAGTATAACTAGACACTCTACAAGATAGGACACAGACTGAGAAACTTGAGGATAGTATAACTAGACACTCTACAAGATAGGACACAGACTGAGAAACTTGAGGATAGTATAACTAGACACTCTACAAGATAGGACACACAGTGAGAAACTTGAGGATAGTATAACTAGACACTCTACAAGATAGGACACAGACTGAGAAACTTGAGGATAGTATAACTAGACACTCTACAAGATAGGACACAGACTGAGAAACTTGAGGATAGTATAACTAGACACTCTACAAGATAGGACACAGACTGAGAAACTTGAGGATAGTATAACTAGACACTCTACAAGATAGGACACAGACTGAGAAACTTGAGGATAGTATAACTAGACACTTGTCTGAGACTCACAGGGAGAGAGAAATAATGAGAGATAGGACACAGACTGAGAAACTTGAGGATAGTATAACTAGACACTCTACAAGATAGGACACAGACTGAGAAACTTGAGGATAGTATAACTAGACACTCTACAAGATAGGACACAGACTGAGAAACTTGAGGATAGTATAACTAGACACTCTACAAGATAGGACACAGACTGAGAAACTTGAGGATAGTATAACTAGACACTCTACAAGATAGGACACAGACTGAGAAACTTGTGGATAGTATAACTAGGCACTCTACAAGATAGGACACAGACTGAGAAACTTGAGGATAGTATAACTAGACACTCTACAAGATAGGACACAGACTGAGAAACTTGAGGATAGTATAACTAGACACTCTACAAGATAGGACACAGACTGAGAAACTTGAGGATAGTATAACTAGACACTCTACAAGATAGGACACAGACTGAGAAACTTGAGGATAGTATAACTAGACACTCTACAAGATAGGACAGACTGAGAAACTTGAGGATAGTATAACTAGACACTCTACAAGATAGGACACAGACTGAGAAACTTGAGGATAGTATAACTAGACACTCTACAAGATAGGACACACACTGAGAAACTTGAGGATAGTATAACTAGACACTCTACAAGATAGGACAGACTGAGAAACTTGAGGATAGTATAACTAGACACTCTACAAGATAGGACACAGACTGAGAAACTTGAGGATAGTATAACTAGACACTCTACAAGATAGGACACACACTGAGAAACTTGAGGATAGTATAACTAGACACTCTACAAGATAGGACACAGACTGAGAAACTTGAGGATAGTATAACTAGACACTCTACAAGATAGGACACAGACTGAGAAACTTGAGGATAGTATAACTAGACACTTGTCTGAGACTCACAGGGAGAGAGAAATAATGAGAGATAGGACACAGACTGAGAAACTTGAGGATAGTATAACTAGACACTCTACAAGATAGGACACAGACTGAGAAACTTGAGGATAGTATAACTAGACACTCTACAAGATAGGACACAGACTGAGAAACTTGAGGATAGTATAACTAGACACTCTACAAGATAGGACACAGACTGAGAAACTTGAGGATAGTATAACTAGACACTCTACAAGATAGGACACAGACTGAGAAACTTGTGGATAGTATAACTAGGCACTCTACAAGATAGGACACAGACTGAGAAACTTGAGGATAGTATAACTAGACACTCTACAAGATAGGACACAGACTGAGAAACTTGAGGATAGTATAACTAGGCACTCTACAAGATAGGACACAGACTGAGAAACTTGAGGATAGTATAACTAGACACTCTACAAGATAGGACACACACTGAGAAACTTGAGGATAGTATAACTAGACACTCTACAAGATAGGACACAGACTGAGAAACTTGAGGATAGTATAACTAGACACTCTACAAGATAGGACACAGACTGAGAAACTTGAGGATAGTATAACTAGACACTCTACAAGATAGGACACACAGTGAGAAACTTGAGGATAGTATAACTAGACACTCTACAAGATAGGACACAGACTGAGAAACTTGAGGATAGTATAACTAGACACTCTACAAGATAGGACACAGACTGAGAAACTTGAGGATAGTATAACTAGACACTCTACAAGATAGGACACAGACTGAGAAACTTGAGGATAGTATAACTAGACACTCTACAAGATAGGACACAGACTGAGAAACTTGAGGATAGTATAACTAGACACTTGTCTGAGACTCACAGGGAGAGAGAAATAATGAGAGATAGGACACAGACTGAGAAACTTGAGGATAGTATAACTAGACACTCTACAAGATAGGACACAGACTGAGAAACTTGAGGATAGTATAACTAGACACTCTACAAGATAGGACACAGACTGAGAAACTTGAGGATAGTATAACTAGACACTCTACAAGATAGGACACAGACTGAGAAACTTGAGGATAGTATAACTAGACACTCTACAAGATAGGACACAGACTGAGAAACTTGTGGATAGTATAACTAGGCACTCTACAAGATAGGACACAGACTGAGAAACTTGAGGATAGTATAACTAGACACTCTACAAGATAGGACACAGACTGAGAAACTTGAGGATAGTATAACTAGACACTCTACAAGATAGGACACAGACTGAGAAACTTGAGGATAGTATAACTAGACACTCTACAAGATAGGACACAGACTGAGAAACTTGAGGATAGTATAACTAGACACTCTACAAGATAGGACAGACTGAGAAACTTGAGGATAGTATAACTAGACACTCTACAAGATAGGACACAGACTGAGAAACTTGAGGATAGTATAACTAGACACTCTACAAGATAGGACACACACTGAGAAACTTGAGGATAGTATAACTAGACACTCTACAAGATAGGACAGACTGAGAAACTTGAGGATAGTATAACTAGACACTCTACAAGATAGGACACAGACTGAGAAACTTGAGGATAGTATAACTAGACACTCTACAAGATAGGACACACACTGAGAAACTTGAGGATAGTATAACTAGACACTCTACAAGATAGGACACAGACTGAGAAACTTGAGGATAGTATAACTAGACACTCTACAAGATAGGACACAGACTGAGAAACTTGAGGATAGTATAACTAGACACTTGTCTGAGACTCACAGGGAGAGAGAAATAATGAGAGATAGGACACAGACTGAGAAACTTGAGGATAGTATAACTAGACACTCTACAAGATAGGACACAGACTGAGAAACTTGAGGATAGTATAACTAGACACTCTACAAGATAGGACACAGACTGAGAAACTTGAGGATAGTATAACTAGACACTCTACAAGATAGGACACAGACTGAGAAACTTGAGGATAGTATAACTAGACACTCTACAAGATAGGACACAGACTGAGAAACTTGTGGATAGTATAACTAGGCACTCTACAAGATAGGACACAGACTGAGAAACTTGAGGATAGTATAACTAGACACTCTACAAGATAGGACACAGACTGAGAAACTTGAGGATAGTATAACTAGGCACTCTACAAGATAGGACACAGACTGAGAAACTTGAGGATAGTATAACTAGACACTCTACAAGATAGGACACACACTGAGAAACTTGAGGATAGTATAACTAGACACTCTACAAGATAGGACACAGACTGAGAAACTTGAGGATAGTATAACTAGACACTCTACAAGATAGGACACAGACTGAGAAACTTGAGGATAGTATAACTAGACACTCTACAAGATAGGACACAGACTGAGAAACTTGAGGATAGTATAACTAGACACTCTACAAGATAGGACACAGACTGAGAAACTTGAGGATAGTATAACTAGACACTCTACAAGATAGGACACAGACTGAGAAACTTGAGGATAGTATAACTAGACACTCTACAAGATAGGACACAGACTGAGAAACTTGAGGATAGTATAACTAGACACTCTACAAGATAGGACACAGACTGAGAAACTTGAGGATAGTATAACTAGACACTCTACAAGATAGGACACACAGTGAGAAACTTGAGGATAGTATAACTAGACACTCTACAAGATAGGACACAGACTGAGAAACTTGAGGATAGTATAACTAGACACTCTACAAGATAGGACACAGACTGAGAAACTTGAGGATAGTATAACTAGACACTCTACAAGATAGGACACAGACTGAGAAACTTGAGGATAGTATAACTAGACACTCTACAAGATAGGACACAGACTGAGAAACTTGAGGATAGTATAACTAGACACTTGTCTGAGACTCACAGGGAGAGAGAAATAATGAGAGATAGGACACAGACTGAGAAACTTGAGGATAGTATAACTAGACACTCTACAAGATAGGACACAGACTGAGAAACTTGAGGATAGTATAACTAGACACTCTACAAGATAGGACACAGACTGAGAAACTTGAGGATAGTATAACTAGACACTCTACAAGATAGGACACAGACTGAGAAACTTGAGGATAGTATAACTAGACACTCTACAAGATAGGACACAGACTGAGAAACTTGTGGATAGTATAACTAGGCACTCTACAAGATAGGACACAGACTGAGAAACTTGAGGATAGTATAACTAGACACTCTACAAGATAGGACACAGACTGAGAAACTTGAGGATAGTATAACTAGACACTCTACAAGATAGGACACAGACTGAGAAACTTGAGAATAGTATAACTAGACACTCTACAAGATAGGACACAGACTGAGAAACTTGAGGATAGTATAACTAGACACTCTACAAGATAGGACAGACTGAGAAACTTGAGGATAGTATAACTAGACACTCTACAAGATAGGACACAGACTGAGAAACTTGAGGATAGTATAACTAGACACTCTACAAGATAGGACACACACTGAGAAACTTGAGGATAGTATAACTAGACACTCTACAAGATAGGACAGACTGAGAAACTTGAGGATAGTATAACTAGACACTCTACAAGATAGGACACAGACTGAGAAACTTGAGGATAGTATAACTAGACACTCTACAAGATAGGACACACACTGAGAAACTTGAGGATAGTATAACTAGACACTCTACAAGATAGGACACAGACTGAGAAACTTGAGGATAGTATAACTAGACACTCTACAAGATAGGACACACACTGAGAAACTTGAGGATAGTATAACTAGACACTTGTCTGAGACTTACAGGGAGAGAGAAATAATGACAGACCTAAAAACACAAGGGAATGCAAAATGACAACAGGTATGTGTGGCTCTTGCGAGTGAGAGATAATAAACACAAACATGGTGTACATACCTTAACGAACTCCCAATATGGGGAAACATTAATCACTGTAAAAGTATTAATAATAATTACAACGTAAACATAAGTTACACGACAAAACAACAAATCAAAATTTTGATCTAAGTGATATTCATCAGAAACAACACAAACAGATCTAAAGAAAAACATGAAATTAGAAAATGTTATTAAACATTAGAACGTAAACAGATAAAGTATAGGTTTCAAACACTGTTAGGCCTTTGGTAGCTCCTGCCTGTTGCCACGGCACTCCAGGATTCAGTACCACAACGCCATCTTGCTGGTCTATATGGGAGGTGATGTGGAGGGGCTGTAGGAGACAGCGAAGGATGGGAGACATGAGTTGGTTGAAGGTCTATGTCCCACTGGGGGACCAAGGATGGGATGGGATGAGTTGGTTGAAGGTCTATGTCCCACTGGGGGACCAAGGATGGGATGGGATGGCATGAGTTGGTTGAAGGTCTATGTCCCACTGGGGGACCAAGGATGGGATGGGATGAGTTGGTTGAAGGTCTATGTCCCACTGGGGGACCAAGGATGGGATGGGATGAGTTGGTTGAAGGTCTATGTCCCACTGGGGGACCAAGGATGGGATGGGATGGCATGAGTTGGTTGAAGGTCTATGTCCCACTGGAGGACCAAGGATGGGATGGGATGGCATGAGTTGGTTGAAGGTCTATGTCCCACTGGAGGACCAAGGATGGGATGGGATGGCATGAGTTGGTTGAAGGTCTATGTCCCACTGGAGGACCAAGGATGGGATGGGATGGCATGAGTTGGTTGAAGGTCTATGTCCCACTGGGGGACCAAGGATGGGATGGGATGAGTTGGTTGAAGGTCTATGTCCCACTGGGGGACCAAGGATGGGATGGGATGAGTTGGTTGAAGGTCTATGTCCCACTGGGGGACCAAGGATGGGATGGGATGGCATGAGTTGGTTGAAGGTCTATGTCCCACTGGGGGACCAAGGATGGGATGGGATGGCATGAGTTGGTTGAAGGTCTATGTCCTACTGGGGGACCAAGGATGGGATGGCATGGCATGAGTTGGTTGAAGGTCTATGTCCCACTGGGGGACCAAGGATGGGATGGGATGAGTTGGTTGAAGGTCTATGTCCCACTGGGGGACCAAGGATGGGATGGGATGGCATGAGTTGGTTGAAGGTCTATGTCCTACTGGGGGACCAAGGATGGGATGGCATGGCATGAGTTGGTTGAAGGTCTATGTCCCACTGGGGGACCAAGGATGGGAGACATGAGTTGGTTGAAGGTCTATGTCCCACTGGGGGACCAAGGATGGGATGGGATGAGTTGGTTGAAGGTCTATGTCCCACTGGGGGACCAAGGATGGGATGGCATGGCATGAGTTGGTTGAAGGTCTATGTCCCACTGGGGGACCAAGGATGGGAGACATAAGTTGGTTGAAGGTCTATGTCCCACTGGGGGACCAAGGATGGGATGGCATGAGTTGGTTGAAGGTCTATGTCCCACTGGGGGACCAAGGATGGGATGGCATGAGTTGGTTGAAGGTCTATGTCCCACTGGGGGACCAAGGATGGGATGGCATGAGTTGGTTGAAGGTCTATGTCCCACTGGGGGACCAAGGATGGGATGGCATGAGTTGGTTGAAGGTCTATGTCCTACTGGGGGACCAAGGATGAGATGGGATGGCATGAGTTGGTTGAAGGTCTATGTCCTACTGGGGGACCAAGGATGGGATGGCATGAGTTGGTTGAAGGTCTATGTCCCACTGGGGGACCAAGGATGGGATGGCATGAGTTGGTTGAAGGTCTATGTCCTACTGGGGGACCAAGGATGGGATGGGATGGCATGAGTTGGTTGAAGGTCTATGTCCTACTGGGGGACCAAGGACGGGATGGCATGAGTTGGTTGAAGGTCTGTGTCCCACTGGGGGACCAAGGATGACATGGTATGAGTTGGTTGAAGGTCTATGTCCCACTGGGGGACCAAGGACGGCATGGCATGAATTGGTTGAAGGTCTATGTCCCACTGGGGGACCAAGGATGGGATGGGATGGCATGATCTGGTTGAAGGTCTATGTCCCACTGGGGGACCAAGGATGGTATGGCAAGGCATGAGTTGGTTGAAGGTCTATGTCCTACTGGAGGACCAAGGATGGGATGGGATGAGTTGGTTGAAGGTCTATGTCCCACTGGAGGACCAAGGATGGGATGGGATGAGTTGGTTGAAGGTCTATGTCCCACTGGAGGACCAAGGATGGGATGGGATGAGTTGGTTGAAGGTCTATGTCCCACTGGGGGACCAAGGATGGGATGGCATGGCATGAGTTGGTTGAAGGTCTATGTCCCACTGGGGGACCAAGGATGGTATGGCAAGGCATGAGTTGGTTGAAGGTCTATGTCCCACTGGAGGACCAAGGATGGGATGGGATGAGTTGGTTAAAGGTCTATGTCCTACTGGGGGACCAAGGACGGCATGGCATGAGTTGGTTGAAGGTCTATGTCCCACTGGGGGACCAAGGATGGGATGGGATGAGTTGGTTGAAGGTCTATGTCCCACTGGAGGACCAAGGATGGGATGGGATGAGTTGGTTGAAGGTCTATGTCCCACTGGAGGACCAAGGATGGGATGGGATGAGTTGGTTGAAGGTCTATGTCCCACTGGAGGACCAAGGATGGGATGGGATGAGTTGGTTGAAGGTCTATGTCCCACTGGGGGACCAAGGATGGGATGGCATGGCATGAGTTGGTTGAAGGTCTATGTCCCACTGGGGGACCAAGGATGGTATGGCAAGGCATGAGTTGGTTGAAGGTCTATGTCCCACTGGAGGACCAAGGATGGGATGGGATGAGTTGGTTAAAGGTCTATGTCCTACTGGGGGACCAAGGACGGCATGGCATGAGTTGGTTGAAGGTCTATGTCCCACTGGGGGACCAAGGATGGGATGGGATGAGTTGGTTGAAGGTCTATGTCCCACTGGGGGACCAAGGATGGCATGGCATGAGTTGGTTGAAGGTCTATGTCCCACTGGGGGACCAAGGATGGGATGGGATGAGTTGGTTGAAGGTCTATGTCCCACTGGGGGACCAAGGATGGGACGGCATGGCATGAGTTGGTTGAGGTCCCACTGGGGGACAAAGGACAAAAGGAGTAGGAGAATTTCTGGACCAAATTGTTTGCTATTAGCAGGCACATGTGAAGTCCTCTGACCTCACACTTCCACAGTTGTATCATCTGTCAGATTACCTTTGAGCTGTTGTAGATTAGTATGTAACTTTATATGAGGTATTTTGTTCCTCATGTACAAATCATATGTGTGTTCAACTATCTGTAAATGGATTCTATATGTTACAAAACTACATTAACATTTTGTGTCACCAGTCAGTTCGTGACTTATCGTATATAAAAGAGGCTTATACATACAGTATCCTAGATGCCAGCTGTGTTCGTCTATGACTTCAAACTGACCCTAATTTTACCACACTCCACTTAGAGTAGCTTTATTGGCTGAGACTTGACAAATTCAAAATAAGTAGAATATCCGGCTTATATTCTATGTAATATATGGGTCTTATTCCAGTCCAGTATTCCTGTGTCACTTTTGATAATTAGTGAGTGGATATGTGATTTAATGTTGAGTTGTCAGTCATTTCTAAAACAGTGAGCTTCAGGCTACTTTTAACATTCATAACCCCAGCTTGACTCACAACATGACCTTGTAAAACCTAAAAGGGTTGTGTTTTCAGCACGTGCAGGGAGTTACAGGCGTAGACTTACGTCAGAGTTACCTCAAAATAGGCAACTCAAGGCAAGGGGAGGGAACTCCAAAAAAAAAGGAAATAACTCAAAAAAAGGGAAAGAAACTCACAAATAGGGGAAGTCACTCACAAATAAAGGGAAGAAACTCATTTTGGGTTTGTTTGTTTTTTTAATGGTTTTTATTACCTGTGCTGAGAACCTCCAGGAGTCCTTTAAATTCTTCTTTTGGAAATGAACAAGGGTCTAAAGACATTCAACAGTAGATTGTGTTAGCCACCATATATGGCATATTTGTGATATCAGCTTGTTTTTATGATGTTGATTATTATTGTTCTGTTTCTCGATTCAGTTGTTTCCCCTGCCACTGATGTGTATGTGTCTTATTACTGAATGTTTCCATGTGATTTAGTTTGGTTTCTTGACTTTTTCTAGAGTTCCACATAGTTCTTAAGTAAACTGTTGATATTAGTACACTTTAAACGGTACTTTTGACAATTAAATAAGTCAAATGAGAATTTTACTAAATTAGATCAAGTTAGTGACATGGCCTTTGCAGAATGTTGCAACCAACCCCAGCATTTATTGACTGTTTGTGATTTACTAGGCAAGCTGGTTCAGTAGCTTACCAAAGCTTTCTGAATGGCCAAAGCATCATAGTATTAAAAACAACGCAGAACAGTCTGCTTTCAAACTGCTCAGGTGATTTTGAACCCTCGACTCGGTTTGTCTGGGAAATATTAAACTGTGTGCCACTATCCCCTAAGTCACAGCACGGGTTTTACAAAATGAGACCACAAACATGAGAATTTGATGTAGTCAATTAATTTATTTATTTATGTTTGTTTTTTTTTAGCATATCCTTTTACAGGACTTAGCTGTCAACACCAGCATCTTTCAGCTGTATGTTGATCTCTTGGCAAGATTACGCTCAGTAGTTTGCCATTGCTTTCTGAGCGGCCGGCTCACATACCCCGTAAGTTACTGATGCGATTCGAACCACTGCTGATTTGAACCGTCAACACGTTACCTGACGAGAGTATACGAGATTACGGAGAAAAGTCATAACCTCTAAGCCACGAAGCTAACTAGTCAATTAATACTGAATTGAAATATACAATGTAATTATATAATTCTAAAGTGAGAATCTAACAAACTTACATAATTCTAAACTATGAATTTAGCAAAATTATCTCACACAGAAGTAAGAATTTAGCCAAATTAATTAACACTAAATTGGGAATTTAAGCAAATTAAATTAAATTGAGAATTTCACAAAATGGCATAACATTAAAATTGGAATTTAGACAAATTTAATAATGATGAAATGGTAATTTTAACAAAATTAAATTACATTAAAATACAAAGATAACTGTATTTAACAAAACCTAATTTAGGATTTTGACAGAATTAAATTACACTAAAAATGGTAATGTAACCTAATAAAATAACATCCAAGTGAATATTTCACAAAAGTAATGTGCACTGAAGTGACAATCTAACATGGTTACAAACACAGAAAAACATAAAATACAACAAATGTTCCATAGCATGAAGCTGCTGTGGGTGTGTGATATTTTAGAATTATCACATTTTTTGTAGGCCTTAATCTTACAACTGGTAAAAATTACAATTGTCAGTTTGTGACCTGTCAATATGACTGGTCTGTAGTCTGGTAGCTAAATTGAGCCTACTATTAAAATTAACAGTATAACATAATAACTAAAATCAATGTTATAACGTAATAATTAAAATCAGTGTTATAAAGTAATAATTAAAATCAGTGTTATAATAACAACATAGTAACCTAATAACTAAAACCAATGTTGTAACATGATAAATAAAGCCAACATTATAACATGATGAATAAAATCAACATTATCACATAATCAGTAAAATCACAAAAATAACTAAAATCAACATTATAACATAATTATAATTGACAATATAAATTGATGTTCCAATTAACATTAATTTTTGTTTCAACTATGAAAATTGTGAAGTCAGTATAAGTTGTAATTTTTATTATAAGTTGTAATCTTTAGCAAGGGGAGGTAAGACACCTGTCCAATTATGATACACCTCATATTTGTTGACTCCATTAATATTTTGTGGTGTTTCCACTCTTGGCATTGACCACTTTACATATTTACATGCATATATCACATACGCTCCACTCAGTGAGTTTGTATTATATGAGTGGCGGAACACATTTTATATGGAGATGATATTTCATATACAAATGTACAAACCATGTTTACATTGATTTCTTGTATGGATTTAATTGTGTCATTTATGTCTAATAAGCACAGATCAACATCATCAATGTCAAACACAACACAGATCTGACCGACAATTCAGTGAGATTAAAACATGATGATGAGCGGCGTGTGTTGTTGGTGAAATATGATGATGTGTGGTGTTGGTGGTAAGCTATGTATGATGATTGTGGAATGTGTTGTTGGTGAAATATGATGATGTGTGGATTGTGCAGTTGGTGTAATATGATGTGTGGAGTTGTTGGTGAAATATAATGATGTGTGGAGTGTGTTGTTGGTGGTAAACTGTGTATGAGGATGAGTGGAGTGTGTTGTTGGTGAAATATGATGATGTGTGCAGTGTGTTGTTGGTGAAATATGATGATGTGTGCAGTGTATTGTTGGTGAAATATGATGATGTGTAGAGTGCATTGTGTTGGTGAAATATGTTGATATTTGGAGTATCTTGTTGGTGTAATATGATGATGTGTGGAGTATGTTGTTGGTGTAATATGATGATGTGTGAAGTGTGTTGTTGGTGAAATATGATGATATGTGGAGTGTGTAACTTTGAAAATTAAATCTGTCTTGTTTGGTTGGTAACTGACCGGTGTAGACAGGGGACTTTTTGTATCAGTATTCATAGATCACATTCCATGTTGACTCTATACACAAACATTGTCCATATGTCCATTTATTTCTATTCTTAAGATAACCCCCTGAATCATGAAATAAACTTCATCATTTGTATTTATCAGGGAAGAACTATACAAACTTGCCGGACACTACACCATCATTCCCGTAGGCTCCTTCTCTAACCAAACTAAACAAACTTATTATTCTAGATGTCCATGTTTGATCTTGCTAAAACTTACTAGTTTATATATAACTCTTAAGAAAGTGTATTGTGTCTTTGCCAAAAGTACGATGATATTGTTTATACACTAAATAATATGACTCTAAGAGTATGGATGCCCACAACATACAATAATAACTGCCATTTTTATTTTTTTTTTATTTTTTACCTTGTAATGTTAAATTAACTTTTAATTTTTCACATTTTTTTTTTTAAATTTTAATTTAAATTTTTAAAATTTTTGCTTTTTAATTTTTTTTGTTCTACTATTATATATTATATACTACTGAATGGCCCTAACACGTAACCCGCAACCCATAACCATAAACCTGTTTATAATGATGTTCCTACAGCACCTGTGACGCTTAGCCATGCTGACTACAGGCAATAATAACCGCCTTTGTTTATTATTTTTAATGTTTTATATATATATATATATATATATATATATATATATATATATATATATATATATATATATATATATATATATATATTCTCTCACTAACACTATGCCAGCACTTAACACCCTAAAAGCCAATAAATGCAAGAGAAGATAAATCGCATCATCACCTCCACTCATCACACCACTGTCCACGACGACAGAAGACTCTCCCATGGTCACACCCCTACACTGGACATGACCCAGCACCACCAAGCTACAAACCCGCCCATCCAACTACTTACAAAAGCAGAGGAGGAAGAAGAAAGTAGAGAAAGAAGGAGGGGAGAATGGTGAGGAGGGGGAAGGAGGAGGAATAATTTTTAAATTTTGTTTATTTCCCTTATCAAAGTCAACCGGCGTTAGTAAAGTCCCTTAGCGTGAGAAATATTAACTTTGTGGCTCCATAAATTGACGTGTTGTCATGACTGTATATAAGGGGGAAAATTTGGCTCGAAGCCACATTTACATCGCGAAATTGACCTGGTATACCACTTCTCTATCTGCTAGTGGCGTCTATACAGTAGTTTTCCTTATAAAACCCCTTTAATTTCATGCTGCCATATTAAAAACTTTTAAGTCTTGACTGTAACAAACCAATCCTTCCCGTTTTCCACCAGACATTTGTGTTGGGTCCAAACCTACTTTTGTGTGTGTTTGGCACTGAATCTGTTCAGATCTGGCAGAGAAACGTCTTCGATTCTGTCGTGAGAGGAGTGAGTCACGCCTAGTTAGAACCTCACGGGGTTCAGCTTAGGCCTGTTTATGTATAGGGTTAGTTTCCTCTTGACTTATTCTGAGGTAATGGGCTCTATCTACATGTAGGTAGGTTTTCAGTCCTAACAATTATGCGTGAACAGCAGTCTTACACCCTACTTGTTGTGATTTCTGACTGCCTTGGTATTTGTCATGTACACTACTTGCACACAGACATTTCCTGTTTTTCACACATTTCTAAGAAAGTAAGTATTTGATCTCACTACCCAAGCCTGCTCTGAGCCGAAGGGGTTACGGGCGCAATTTGTAATCAGGCCGCCTTGCATTGATTTTCATTCAGTGGTATGAGCGTCGGTCGTTCAGAAAGCAATGGTGGAGATTTGAACATCTGGCCGGCCGGCAGGCGCATATGTATAGTCTGAACAGACTTTTGCTGGTTGGAATAGTTTATTTACAGGGACATGGTGTACACTGCTCGGGGAAGGCAGCACAGGCAGATAAACAGGCGGGAATTTCCCGCCTCTTGTACAACGACCGTGGGGCGACTGATCAATGCAGCATGCAACCAATGGAATTCTTACCATGTTTCCACCAACGCCGTCATGTTTCCACCTATAGAACAGATATCAAAGCTATCATGTTTCCACCTATAGAACAGATCAGTCCCATAATGTTTCCACCTATAGAACAGGGATTAATCACATATTGCTTCCACCTATAGAACATAGATCAATCCCCTCATGTTTCCACCTATAGAACAGATATCAATCCCATCATGTTTCCGTCTTTAGAACAGATCAATCCTATCATCTTTCCACCTATAGTACAGAGATCATTCCAACTATTTTTCCACGTATAGAGTAGATATCAATTCCACAATGTCTCCACATTTAGACCAGAGATCAATCTTCTCATGTTTCCACCTATAGAACATCATCGGCATCACTTTTCAACTGGTGGGCAGACATATTTTGAATTCCCAGACGTACAGTTTCCTTGTTACCGCCCATACCGTGTCCACCATTCCCACCCCCCACCCCCCTTTTTTCACTTCTGGTGTAATCTCCCCTTGCTTGTAATACACACACAGACACACTACATCAATCTTCCATACAATATATCACTGGATGACACTCCCCCTGCACCCCCATCAAACGCACTGACCGCACATGAAGATCCCCCCTGAGGATGGTTCCCAATATGGTGTGTCTGGCCTTACTTCCCACTCGGAGATTTGCTGCTGTCACGTGGGCATTTGGCATCATTAAGTGTCAGACATTCAGAACAATGTATCCCCATAGTCGTGGAATTTGAGACCATAACCTACAACCACGTGGCATGGTCGAAACAATACAAAGCTGATCCACGACTCTTGTGATCGTGTGAGATAGCGAAACATGACCACCCACGATTATCGGCATGGCACTTGATGATGGTGAACCTACCATGGCGAAACATGACGGCTCATGGCACATGATGTTGATTCCTTAGTGAATGTAAACACATAAGCCATCAACGGCATATTTTTTTTTTTCATATCCTTTACAGGACGTTGCAGTCAACATCAGCATTTTTCAGCTACTGTTGATGTTCTAGGCAAGATTACGCTCAGTACTTTCTGAGCGACCGGCTCACATACCTCGTAAGTTACCAGCGCGGTGAGAACCGCTACCGATTCTCGCGCAGGTTACGTTACTCATGAGAATATACGGGATTAGGGAGAAAGACGTTAACACCTAGGCCAGGGAGACATTGCACCATAAATGAATTATAGCATGCTCCAGATTCGAACAATATCACTGACTGGTTTTTTTTTTGTTTTTTTTCTCGTTCGTTCAAACGTAATACAAACATATGCTGCTATTTCTAGTGCCTAGACTGATGTTTGCGTGTGGATTAGCTTTCCCTATTACCAGTGTCCCTCGCCATCAGGCGAACCCACTCCGAATTCAGAGGAATTTGTAATTTACGTACCTATGTCAAGGACGAGAGGTCAACATTTTAGTCCAACATTTTGTTAAAGAATTGAACCTGGCACATCGCCTTCAGCACACCTGAAGTTTAAGAGCGAGCGTTCTTATTCATTCTGCCACGCTGACCTCCACTTCATATGGTGAGATATGCCTGGCAAGGAATCGTGCAACATTTTGTTTATGGCTTCTGTGTGGTCTCGAAGTATATTGGTGTCCGCCTCGAGTGTTAGAGGTCACGGGTTCAAGCCCCGGTGAGGGCTGGGATGTTTTCACGTGGACTTCTAGTAATAAAATGTCCCCTGGTCTCTGGGTAGTGAGATTGGACGCCCGTGTGTATTGCGCACGTACAAAATCTTTTGGCAGTTGGAAATCGAAAAAGAGTAGCCTAACGGCGCTGCCCGGGCAAAATTTCAAGTTAAAAATCCACCCACAGTATGTCAGGAACCTCGCGGTGCTACGGAGTCCGTGCACTGAACTGAGACTCAGGTTTAAGTTAGGAGTAGAATGGAGCACTTATGGGTTACCCGTGTGCCGCGATGTTGATCCGTCGACTAAACTTAACTAAACCGGAAAGTGTATCGTGTTGCATTGTTTCGTCCAGCCTGTGGCTTGATACATCCAGGGTTTCATGAATATCTCTGACTTGGTACATCCAGGTTTTTGTGAAGCCTGTGGCTCAGTACATCCAGGGTTTCGTGGATATATGTGGCTGGATACATCCAGGTTTTCGTGAAGCCTGTGGCTCAGTACATCCAGTGTTTCGTGGATATATGTGGCTGGATACATCCAGGTTTTCGTGAAGCCTTTGGCTCGGTAACTCCAAGGTTTCTTGGATATCTGTGGCTTGGTACATCCAGGTTTTCGTGAAGCCTGTGGCTCGGTACATCCAGGGTTTCTTGGATATCTGTGGCCCGGTACATCCAGGGTTTCGTGGATATCTGTGCCTCGGTAATAGGATTTCGTGAAGCCTGTACTGAAGTTCCAACGCCTGTGACTGGCGCCTTTCCTCCAATTTCCTCTTTGATTCATGAACGTATTTCTAGGATCGAGTAAGTTCCCTACCGGTTTGCTAGACCTGTCATGGGTTTCTGATCTACTTGCGCCCTATCATATGGTCTGGCCTCCATCTATAAAGCAGAATCGCACACTGGTCTCACGTTTCGGTGTTATCTCTGTTCGTTGCGCTGTGATTGTCCTACGAGACTTGTGTCTGTCCCGCGTGGCGCCGTTTGAGAACCAGCGGTCAAGTGATTTGTTGTGGGGCAGGACAAACTGACCACCAGATAAAAATAACATCACGGGAGTTAATTCCTGATATCTTCTTGTAATCCATCACTGTCTATTGTCTCCCTTGGATCTGGAAACCCTGTGGTTTCAATACTTGTGATTTATCTGTTTGTCTCTGGTGGTTGGGCAAGGCCAGAGCGGGAAACGTTGGCGCCTCTCAAACTACACAACTCATTAGCTAGTCTTCGTTCATTTTCCTTCTCCCATAGGATCATAAATTACCGGACAGACGACAAGGACGCACGCTGGTGAGGGAGTAATTAGGGATGTTCAGTTATGTCCTGGGTGTTAAATTGCTATCTCTCGCTCATTTTTCATTACATTCTGGTGTGCTTTCCTCTTCTACCCTGGAGTGTGGAAGTATCTTAGTCTTGTTTAGTCTTTCCTTTTCTACCCAGGGGTGTAGAGGTTCCTTTTAGTGCTGTTTAGTCTTTCCTCTCTTACCCTTGGACGTAGAGGTTCCTTACAGTCTTTCCTCTCCTACCCTGGGACGTAGAGGTTCCTTGTAGTCTTTCCTCTTCTACCCTGGGACGTAGAGGTTCCTTATAGTTTTTCCTCTTCTATCCTGGAACGTAGAGGTTCATTATAGTCTTGTTTAGTTTTTCCTCTCCTACCCTGGGATGTGGAGGTATCTTACTGTGTTGCTTTGTCCCCTCTACCCAGGAATGTAGGGATATCCCACACTCATGTTAAGTCTTTCTCCTTCTCTTCTACGATGTAGTGATACATGAAATGCCCTTTTAGTCTTTCATCTTCTGCCCTTTACTACTCTCCTCTTCTGGGATGTAGGGGTATATTACAGTCTTGTCTTGTCTTTCCTGGCCTACTCTGGGTTGTAAAGGCACCTGCATCATTTAGTGCCTTGTGGACTGGAGTGGTTCCCGTTTCCTCTAAAAGTGATGGCTGCCTTTTGCTAGTGTATTTCTTCTTCTTCTTTTCGTTCATCCGGAGTGTTTTTTCAGATGTCTTCTTCTTCTTCTTTTCGTTCATCCAGAGTGTTTTTTTTTCAGATATGATTGCGGTGTGTCTGTTATGCGCCCTTGGGCCGAAACCCGTAGGCCAACATATCCGGCTACAGCGTGCTTTTTTGACCAGGTAGCATTCCTGGGAGACTCTCACTTTTGTGGTGCCATCTACAACTCAGCTGGCCAAGGTTGAACGGTCGAAGACAACGGTCATCCCTCAAAGGAAGGCAGGGACAGTCCATAACATTTTCCGCCATCCAGGGTTGCTTCCATAGTTGCAGGGCCGACACATAACGCCCTGGTTCTGTGCTCACCGAGGGAATTGTCACGTCCTGCTCATGGCTGCTTTAAATCCTCACTTCAATATATTGGTCAGTTCGTTTGCCCCGGGCCATTCCCGCACATACCAGACAGGTTTGAAGACGGTATCCACTCAGCGAGTTTTCGGACATGTGCTTGTCGTTGCGCCCGTCAGAGCTGTTCCAGGCACGACAGACATTCGGAAAACTACCTAGTCAGAGCTGTTCCGAACAAGAGCGGCATTCGGAAACTAGGTAGTCAGAGCTGTTCCTAGCACGAGAGACATTCGGTCGAGACATTTCACTCGGACGTAATTGCGTAGTGTCAATTTTTAGTTTGCCACCCGTAGGACGACACTTCCTACTTCCGGCGGGCATTTTTTAATGAGGTTAGCCTTCCACTGGTTTCGAGGCACGTTAGACTGTTGTGATGTCGCCCTCATCTCAGGTGGTCAAGATAGAACGATCAACGACATCGCGGTCGGCCCTCAAGGGAAGGTAGGGGCAGAACATGGGCATTCCCTCGCTATCCAAGGAGGCTTCCATAATTGCAGAACCGGCACATATTGCTCTGAGACTGGGCTCACCCAAGGAGTTGCCACGTCCTGCTCATGGCTGCTTTAGTTCTTCACTTCCATTTGTTGGGCATCTCGCTTGCCACTGATCGCTCAAGCACACACCAGGAGAGGTCAGGCTGCGAGCGACATCTACTCGGTAAGCTTTTTCTTTTGACTTCAGACCACGCAATAGGTTCGCTCGCAGTTTTCGTAACCATTTCCTTCGGCTGGGGCACCTTTCTGACTTTTTGTACTCGCTCACGAGGTAGGCTACATGTGCTGCCGGCTCAGCACCTTACCTTCGTGCTGCAGTGAACGAGAAACGGGCTGGCCCCCTCATCCGGGAATCTCTCATATCCCCCAGCTGAGAGCCTTCGAACATGTATCAGACCTGAGCATGTAGCTTGCTCAGTATCACGCCTCTATTTTTCGGTAGGCGATATCGGCGCGGCTCTCAGATCCGAGGGTTTGTGGCTTAGAGGTGTTCAGCCACAGCCCTCGACAGGGAGCCTTAAGAGTTTTGTCCGGACCAAGAACTTCTGCCTTCGTGCACCTGATTTAAATTTTAACTGCCATCCTCAGTCTACCTGCAGAGAAGCAGGCTGTGTCTCTCTTAGTCTGGTCCCTATCCCATAAGCTGTCCGATATGTAGTTTTCCATCCATCGGCAAGCAAATGGGGTCGATGGGACACGCAAGCTCCCCCACCACGTCAAGGTGGAGACACATCGGGGTAGCCATCGACATTTGATAGGGCAGACATTTGAAAGATGCGTCGCCGGCACGTAAGGCCATGCGATCAGCACAAAGTTATCCAGAGTCACCAGTGGGAACGCCGCGCCCCGCGAAGGGCAACGACGATTGGTTTTGAACTAATAAAAGCGCTCTTTCCGCGAGGGTCGGAGCTTGGTAAGCATGTATTAGCTCTAGAATTGCCACAGTTATCCAAGTAGGATCGTGTCATCTAAGGAGCCTCGACTGATTTACTGAGCCATTCGCGGTTTCACCGTGAGACAGTGTGAACTTAGACATGCATGGCTTAATCTTTGAGACAAGCATATGACTACTGGCAGGATCAACCAGATATCTATCGGACAGACGGACTATTCACGCACACGCAAGCCAAGAGTAGCATCGCTAAAGCGCGCCCTCCCGGTACAAGGTGATACATGCAAAACCACTGGACGCCTACCGACGAGCTTTCAAGCTACGCCGGCAGGACTGACCGAAAAAAAAGCTATACCAGCTTACTGACTGCAGGCCTACTACTCATCGAGAGAGAGTGGGCGCTTATCGAGACTTTGTCGAACGGTCGTACAAACTTTGCTCTTTTGCCCGCTCAAACCACGACTCTGGCTTCACGATGTGGTTACATTCTTGAAACGCCTGCCTCGCTAACTTACGTTGGCTGGGAAGATCCCATTTTGGTGCACCTCACACAGCCATCCGAGACAACGAACGCTAGACGCGAGACTGATCTTGCGAACCAGACCAGCCCCACTTTTTCAGATGTGATTGCGGTGTGTCTGTTATGCGCCCTTGGGCCGAAACCCGTAGGCCAACACATCCGACGATAGCGTGCTTTTGTTTTTGTTTTTTTGACCAGGTAGCATTCCTGGGAGACTTTCACTTTTGTGGTGCCATCTACAACCCAGCTGGCCAAGTTGGAACGGTCGAAGACAACGGTCATCCCTCAAAGGAAGGCAGGGACAGTCCATAGCATTTTCCGCCATCCAAGGTTGCTTCCATAGTTGCAGGGCCGACACATAGCGCCCTGGTCCTGGGCTCATCGAGGGAATCGTCACGTCCTGCTCATGGCTGCTTTAAATCCTCACTTCAATATATTGGGCGTTCCTTCACCACGGGCCGCTCCCGCACAAACCAGGCCAGTCTGCAGATGGTATCCACTCAGCGAGTTTTCGGTTCGAACATGTGCTTGTCTCTGTGCCCTTCAGAGCTGTTCCAGGCACGAAGGACATTAGGAGAACTACCTAGTCAGAGCTGTTCCGAGCAAGAGCGGCATTCGGAAACAAGGTAGATTTTCCTAGCACGAGGGAAGACTAGTTAGAGCTTTTCCGGTCACGAAAGACATTTCACTCGGACGTAGTTGCGTAGTGCCATTTTTATTTTGCCTCCCGTAGGCTGGCACTTCCGGCTTCAGCGGGCATTTTTAATGAGGTTAGCCTTCCTCAGGTTCGAGAAAAGTTAGACTCTTATTTCGACTTCCACACAGCAAGCTTTTCCTTTGGTCTGCCACGTAATGGATTCGCAAGCCAGGCGTTCCATTTCGTGTCATCGAGACAATTTTCCACCTTTGACTACACTCACTCCATGAGTACTGTTAAAGACTTTCATCGGAACGTGCGACCGAGGTGTTTTTCCACCTTTTAGTACTCGCTCACGAGGTAGGCTACATGTGCTGCCGGCTCAGCACCTTACCTCCGTACAGCAGTGAGCGAGAAACGGCCAGGCCCTCTCATCCGGGGATCCCTCATATCCCCCAGCTGAGAGCCTTCAGACAAGTATCTGAACTGGGCATGTAGCGTGCCCAGTATCTCACCTCCATTTATCGGTGGAGGCGTTTGTGTAAGTATCTGGACCAAGATTGTGGCTTCGTGCGCCGGAGCTTAAATTTTGACTGTTATCCTCAGTCTACCTGCAGAGCAGCAGGTTGTGTCTCTCTTAGTTTGGTCCCTATCCCATATGCTGTCCGATATGTAGTTTTTCATCCATCGGCAAGCGCATGGGGCCGATGCAAGGTCCCCCACCACGGCAAGGTGGAGACACATCGGGGGAGTGCTAGTGTATTTGATTTGATGTCTGTGTGGTAGCTTCTTTCAAAACGTTTAGATTGCCCACGGTTTGCTGTCCAAAGAATATTCTGCATATTTCTGTAAAATCACATCTCGGGGATATCAAGGTATGCTTTTTCGCCTGTTATTGCTTGATAACTAACTGTCACGAATTTACAGCCATATACTGAAACTGAGCCACATCACAAAGATTTTGCTACGAATTATCATGCAAATAGTGAGGAAGAAAATACAACCTGAAATAGGGGAAGAACAATGTGGGTTTGTAGAAGGAAAGGGTACAGTAAATGCTGTGTATATGCTACGAACAGTTATTGAACGTGCTATGGAAGTAAACAAGGATTTCCACCTTTGCTTTATTGAGTACACAAAGGCTTTTGATAGAGTTAGACATGTCAACATGGTAGATATGCTTGCAGATCTACAAATTGATGGGAAAGACATTAGACTTATTAAAAAAAACATATATTGGAAACAACAAGCTGCCATAAAGATTGATAATGAAGTGGGACAATATCAACCTATTAAGAGAGGTGTTAGGCAGGGATGTGTAATGTCTCCAGATCTTTTTTCCCTATACAGTGAAAATATTTTTAGGAACGTAGAAGATATAAATGGAATCAGCATTGGAGGACGAAACATCAATAATATTGGATATGCAGATGATACAGTATTGATTGCAGACAGTGCACATGATCTACAACAATTAGTAGACGCGGTTGTTGTACACAGTGAGCAGCTGTGGTTGGAATTAAATTGTAAGAAGACACAGGTTATGGTCGTCACTAGGAAGAACGAAGTACCACAATGTAATATACAAGAAAATCTGTGCAATTATCTCGTAACAGTCATAACATCTGATGGGAGATGCCTTGAAGAGATTAGAACAAGAATCGCCATGGCGAAAGTAGCCTTTAGCAAGATGAAAAACATTCTGACCAATAAAAAGATGTCAATTGAAACGAGAAAAAGAGTGTTGAGGGGATACATAGAGCCTGTTCTTTTGTATGGATGTGAAACTTGGACAATCTGCAGTCAAGCTGAAAAACATCTGATGGCTGCAGAAATGTGGTTTCTGAGGAAAATGCAAAGAATACCATGGACAGACAGAAAAACCAATGACCAAGTACTACAGGAGACAAATGAAAATCATAAATTGATTAAAGAAATTAGACGTAGACAGTCAAATTTTTTGGACACGTTATGAAAAGAAATGGATTGGAGAACTTAGTGACAACTGGCAAGATCGAAGGGAACAGACCAAGAGGAAGAACGAGAGGAAAATACCTGGATGGTTTGGCCACATGGCATGGACGAGACAGGAACACTGAGGTTATCCACGACGCTGGTGATCGAGTGAAATGGGGAGGCATGACCGCCCACGCTTTCCGGCATGTCACATGATTGATTGATTGATATTGAAACTAGTTATATGTAACACGAAAATAGAACAGGAATGGCAAAAAATGTTTTCAACAACGTGAAATCAATATTAACATCTAGAGATATTTGCAACGTATTAAACATGAGAGTTGTCAAAATTATGAAATTCAACGTTACTATGTGATGTGGAAGTCTGGACAATGAACGAGTAATTAGAAAGGCGAATAGAGGCCCTGGAGATGTGGACATACAGAAGAATATGTCGTATTTAATGGTGGAGCGTCATTTTTCATGGTTTGCTTCTGCCTCCCTTCCCACTGATCTTTCCAGCTGTCACGATGTTCTCCAATGCCTCTCTTCTCATCACATGACCAAAGAAAGCTGTTTGTCTCTTTCTTATTGTTGTATATAATGTTCTAGTTTCATTAGCCTCTTCCAGGTTATCATTGTTAGTTACTCTGGCAATCCCAGGTATTCGCAACATTCGTCTCAGGAACCACATCTCCGTCGCTTCTGTATGACTAGATACTTGAATTGTTGCACTTGCCCCCAAATTAACACACCTGGCTCTAGTTGTGCATATGGGCATGAACTTTTGCTTTGATATTCATCATTATTATCATCACCATCATAATCATCGTCATCATCATCAACATCATCATCATTGTCATCATCATCATCATCATATCATCATCATCATCATCATCAACATCATCATCTATCAGGTCCTTTGCAGGACGTGGCTCTCATCGCGGCCTACCAAAAAGTTTCTCGATTTTCGACCATCTCATCTTGCTCCTGCACCCTCATGCCCAAGCTGTCTGCCATGTCATGTGTCCATCTTCGTGCTGGTCGACCCAGCCTCCTCTACCAGGAACCACGCCTCCCATCCCTGTTCTCCCCCAGCCTCCTCTACCAGGAACCACGCCTCCCATCCCTGTTCTCCCCCAGCCTCCTCTACCAGGAACCACGCCTCCCATCCCTGTTCTCCCCCAGCCTCCTCTACCAGGAACCACGCCTCCCATCCCTGTTCTCCCCCAGCCTCATCTACCAGGAACCACGCCTCCCATCCCTGTTCTCCCCCAGCCTCCTCTACCAGGAACCACGCCTCCCATCCCTGTTCTCCCCCAGCCTCCTCTACCAGGAACCACGCCTCCCATCCCTGTTCTCCCCCAGCCTCCTCTACCAGGAACCACGCCTCCCATCCCTGTTCTCCCCCAGCCTCCTCTACCAGGAACCACGCCTCCCATCCCTGTTCTCCCCCAGCCACTGTGGCGTGTAACATGGCTACAGTATTCCAGTTCCTGGGACACGATGTTGTTTATGAGACAGCTTTATTAATATTACATGTTCAGATCTTGTAGAATGTCGGAGGTGCCGCACTTACACATATATTTACACATATACTTACACATATATTTACACATATACTTACACATGAGTGGCACCTTGCAGTCTTGACAGACCAAAGTATGTGGATTGGAATTTGGCCAAAATTCCATCTCACAATGCCTGGGCAGAGCTTCAGAGAACATGTGGTGCCCAAACGGCATGTTCCCTCTCTCGGCCTTGCCATGTTTGATCCAGAGGAATGGATAACCAGTACGTCAAACCTCCGAGACCTCGCTCCCACGAGCAGGAGGCGAGCGGTGGCCAGACCCTAAACCTTTGGGACTTGACTTAGAGGCCTTCAGCCAAATCCCGCAGGTAAGGGTCGTATATACGCCCGAACCACTGAGCACGTACACCTGTCAATCGCAAGTGTCTGGACCTGTGTAAACGTGTACTACCGTCAAACTCTCCACCTGACTCGTGCGGCTCCCGCGACCAACGAGAATAGGCCCGCAGGAGATATTGCTCGTCTGCTACGAGCAAATCTCCGCGCCTGCCACTGTGCGTATCCCGAGACCAGAGAGAATAGGCTATATAATTCGTCTATTGCGAACAAATCTCCATTGAGTAAGTAAAGAAACGATAAAAGTAGTGGTATTTCAATTGCGCTTGCGCTCCCACCTATGCTACACCCTTCATGTGTCCTTACAAAGTCGACTAGAGTCAAGCTCAACGGGGTCTTCTTTCCCCGCTGATTCTACCAAACCCGTTCCCTTGCACTTACTTACACATACACATATGCACATACATATATTTACACTTATGCCTGCACATATACTTACACATATACTTACACATATATTTACACATATACTTACACATACACTTACACATATATTTACACTTATGCTTGCACATATACTGACACATATACTTACACATATATTTACACATACACTTACACATATACATACACATATATTTACACTAATGCCTGCACATACACTTACACATATACTTACACATATATTTACACATATATTTACACATATATTTACACATATACTTACACATATACTTATACATATACTTAACTTATACGTACACATACACTTACACGTAGACTTACACATATACATACACATATATTTACACTGATGCCTGCACACATACCTGTCTGCGAACGGTACATCATACATTGACAGGCGCCATCGCGCTCCAGCGATACTGCATACGTTAGCGGATTTGATTCAAAGATAAGTGTACTTATGTCTGCCTGTGTGTGTGTTTGTGTGTGGGTGTGTGTTTGTGTTGTGTGTGTGTGTGTGTGTGCGTGTGTGTCCACGCCTATGTAGCCTTATATGCCTCCACGGGTTCAAGGTTACTGTATTATGGCCTAAAGTGCCTGGGCGACAGTCTTGTATGAAGGGTTATTTAAGACCCTGCCCATCACACCTGCGTTCCTGCACCCCGGACCTCTCCATACCTGCACAGGATGCCCATGAATTCTTGTGCCTTGTAACGCTGCCCACAAATTCCTGTGCCTTATAACGCTGCCCTTGTGGCTAGACAAATACCTGGCTTAGCTGTACATAAACGTGCGTTCATGTAAAGGCAATGCTTATAGTATGTTGTTTCATTTTAATAATGTGGAGTTACCGCCTGCCCGTATCAGGGTAATCCAGGCTTCTATGAAGACTGCACATACCACAGTGCTGATACCGCCCCGTAGAAAGATTCGTGTAGCCTTGAGAAGTATCACATGCGTCTATAAATGATATAAACGTGTTAGCGCGCAAATATACACACACGAATTGATGGACGGAGACATATAGGACACATAGATAGAAATATAACTGGATGGATGGAAAAACACACACAGGCATATATATATATATATATATATATATATATATATATATATATATATATATATATATATATATATATATATATATATATATATATATATATATATATATATAGCGCAAATTGGACTTATCAGTCACACTCGCTACCGCCATAGGTAAAAGTTATTATGCCTTTTTAAAGCACAAACTATCGCCTGTCAAGTGAGTGGGTAGAGGGCTTGGAGTGAGTGGGTTGATGGTTTGGAGTGAATGGGTTGAGGGATTGGAGTGAGTGGGTTGATGGTTTGGAGTGAGTGAGTTGAGGGCTTGGAGTGAGTGAGTTGAGGGTTCAGAGTGAATGGGTTGAGGGCTTGGAGTGAGTGGGTTGAGGGTTCAGAGTGAATGAGTTGAGGGCTTGGAGTGAGTGGGTTGAGGGCTTGGAGTGAGTGGGTTGAGGGTTCAGAGTGAATGGGTTGAGGGCTTGGAGTGAATGGGTTGAGGGCTTGGAGTGAGTGGGTTGAGGGTTCAGAGTGAATGGGTTGAGGGCTTGGAGTGAGTGGGTTGATTGTTTGGAGTGACTGGGTTGAGGGCTTGGAGTGAGTGGGTTGAGGGTTTGGAGTGAGTGGGTAGAGGGCTTGGAGTGAATGGGTTGAGGGTTTGGAGTTGAGTGGGTTGAGGGTTTGGAGTGAGTGGGTTGATGGATTGGAGTGAATGGGTTGAGGGCTTGGAGTGAGTGGGTTGAGAGTTTGGAGTGAGTGGGTAGAGGGCTTGGAGTGAGTGGGTTGATGGTTTGGAGTGAATGGGCTGAGGGTTGGAGTGAGTGGGTTGAGAGTTTAGAGTGAATGGATTGAGGGGTTTGAGTGAATAGATTGAGGGCTTGGAGTGAATGGGTTGAGGGCTTGGTGTGAGTGGGTTAGGGTGGAGTGAATGGGTTGAGGGTTTTGAGTGAATAGATTGAGGGCTTGGATTGAATGGGTTGAGGGTTTTGAGTGAATAGATTGAGGGCTTGGATTGAATGGGTTGAGGGTTTTGAGTGAATAGATTGAGGGCTTGGATTGAATGGGTTGAGGGTTTTGAGTGATTGGTTTGAGGGCTAGGAGTGAGTGGGATGAAGGTGGGGAGTGAGTGGGTTGAGGGTTTGGAGTTAATGGGTTGAGGGCTTGGAGTGAGTGGGTTGAGAGTTTGGGTTGAATGGATTGAGGGTTTGGTGTGAATAGGTTGAGGGTTTTGAGTGAGTGTGTTGAGGGTTTTGCGTGAGTGGGTTGAGGGTTTTGCGTGAGTGGGTTGAGGGTTTTGCGTGAGTGGGTTGAGGGCATGGAGTGAATGGGTTGAGGGTTTTGAGTGAGTGGGTTGAGGGTTTGGGTTGAATGGATTGATGGTTTGGTGTGAATAGGTTGAGGGTTTTGAGTGAGTGGGTTGCGGGTGGAGTGAATGGGTTGAGGGTTTTGAGTGAGTGGGTTGAGTGTGGAGTGAATGGGTTGAGGGTTTTGAGTGAATATTATGAGGGCTTGGAGTGATTGGATTGAGGGTTTAGAGTAAATGGGTTGAAGGCCTGGCGTGAGTGGGTTGAGGGTTTTCAGTGAATGGGTTGAGGTGAGTGGGTTGAGAGTTTTAATGAATGGGTTGAGGATTTGAAGTGAATGGGTTGAGGGCTTGGAGTGAGTGGATGATTAAGGGTGAAAGAAGAAGTGGATGACTAGACAATACCATACATTGAAAACTCGAGTATGGCCTTACTGTGATTTGAACCTGCCCCCTTCCAACCGACCAGAGCGCCTGGCCGAGAAAACAAGTGTATTTCCACTCACGACCAGCCAGACAGTGATTTCAAACAATACATATTTGAGTGCCAAACAACACAAGTGTGTTTATTTATGATCTTAATGGCTTCAGAGAGTTCCCCAATTGGTATTTATGTGTAATACGTGTAATACGAGGAGCGGCTGGCCGAGTGGCTAGAACGCCACTTCGGGAGACCCGGGTTCGATCCCTCGGTAAGTTGTGGGATTTTTTTTCTGCCGGGGGCAAAAAGAAAATCCTAACCTGCACAGGTCGCGGCGATTGCGCTAGCCAGGCGGCGTTAATCCCTCAGGCTCAAACACTCCTCTACCAAACACCGCAACGTACTATATTGGCAGTAAATGACAGTTTTTGACAGTTACGTGTACAACATTGGAGCCGACCAATCTTTTCTCTTCTTTAAATGTTCGTTACTATACTGGACACAGCATTACGGTGCGGTGTGTTTGCGTGTTTGTTATTTGACCTATGCTGGTTTAATATAAAATTCTGATATTTATAGTGCGATTTAAATGGTTCAAATTATGTCCGTATTCCATAGCTGTGGGTTCATGTGGGTGATAGGACCTGCCTAATGAAAACACATTTTTTTAGGGTATCTAGCTGGTCATACGTCGAAGTACACTTGTTCCTGCAGCGAGGCGCTGTCGTCTTTTGGAGGTGACAGGTTCGAATCCCGGTCGGTAACTTTAGCTTTCAATTGCTATGGTCCGATGGTTTCTACTTCTTTCTTTTGCTTCTATGAGCACCAAACAATACCTCTGTGTTGTATAGATATTCCTTAAAATGTTTCTTCACTGAAGCTATGAATTCAAAAGTTTAGCTATAACACTTTCGAAGCCCTGGGTACCTTCTGCGAAGTTTGAGAATCACTGCCCAAGGCTCCGAGGCACCACATATTTTGGACACTGCATGTACACTGCTGCACAGACGCCAGGTTTGGGTCCATGAAATTGACTGTGTGAATGACAAACAGTTCAGCCATGCTTTCTGTGACTGGCACGCAAATACCCGGTAGACTGCCTACTTACTTTCTGTATCTATGTCATCAGCATTATAAATAGTATCCACACAATGGGAGGTAATAAAAAAAACAAGAAACGAGCCACGTAATTTTCCATTCAGGTTTACATTTTATGAATGGGGACCTAGACACATTGGAATTCCCCAAAGCCCACGAGGTGATAGTTCACGGTGTCTTTTTTTTTTTTTTTGACAATTGCTAATTTAAATTTGCGTAAAACAGATAAAAATATGGGTTTGGCACCATGTGCCCGAGAGCGTTAAAGTATATAAACGGGTTATTTGCTTAACTTTTACTTATTATCTGTTAAAGGATAATGGGCAGTGTCAGACAGGGTTCTATTGGTGAGGTTAATCGGCTGACCTTTTGGCATAAACGTCATACAAATATATGCCCCAACAGGAGAAAGCAGTGAAGATTGTGTAAAGGAATTTTATAATGGCATGGAGAATGATTTGAAGCAATGTAAACATTCAGTAATAAATAGCATAGTGGGTAACTTCAATGCGAAGGTAGGAGAGCAAGGCGATGGATGCACTGTAGGTAAACACGGTTTGAGAGAACAAAACAAGAGAGGATACAGACTTGTAGAATGGACAAAAGAGCATGAACTGATTGTCGGAAACACACGATGTAAGCAACATCCATGAAGGTTATGGACATGGGGGAGTCCAGACTCCAGACAGCAGGATTAGAAACCAGATTGATTACATCCTGATTAGCAGAAGGCTTCGAAATGCTTACAAGGCTTCGAATTGACTACAGTCGCAAAAACAGTTCCAAATGCAGACTGTTACAGTGATCACAGATTGGTTAACACACTGAAGCTAAAGTTAAAGAAAGTCAAGTATACATCAAGAAACACTAAATATGATCTGTGTACATTGAAAAATTACAAGGAAATACAATACAATTTTATCATAGAAGTAAATAACAGGTTTAATTTATTGTCTTATCTAGATGTATTGTCTTTCAAGATGTGCATGATCAATGGGAAATGTTGAAGAATCATAGTTATGACCTAAATGTTGTTAATATGGT
The DNA here is from genome assembly GCA_963921405.1 of Cepaea hortensis. Lineage (NCBI taxonomy): Eukaryota > Metazoa > Mollusca > Gastropoda > Stylommatophora > Helicidae > Cepaea > Cepaea hortensis. The sequence goes on along the minus strand of OY992876.1, from coordinate 313,488,969 downwards.
AGCAGCATGTTGTATTATATATCAAATTAAAGTGCTTAGGAAAAACTACCGTGTATATATTTTAATTTAGACAACATTTCGCAATGACAATATTTCGGCGATATATAAACCCATGGCAGATTCGGGAAGTGACTTAAGATTATTAATCACCCAGTGGCACTTAATCAGTTAAAATACCAACCCAGCGCTGGCTGGGCGATGCGTTCGAAATCACATCGGCTGCCTTTACCTCCCAAGATACTTCCGGGTGCTCATTTAACACTGGGTCGACCTGGGAATCCCGTCGTTAAATCAAAACATGAGCCTGGCTTGGGATTCGAAGGCAGGACAACCGTGCCAGCAGGCAAGATTGCCATCGCGCCACCACAGCACCCCAAGTCAAATGCACCGATATAAATCAATGAGAAACTGATATAAATATACGTGAACATATTAATATACGGGAACACATAAATATTTGTGG